>JALIGW010000055.1:3694375-4022595 GCA_023053685.1 Diadophis punctatus similis
GACGTTAGGACCTGGATGGGGAGGAACAGACTCAGACTCAGACTCAACCCCGACTCAACCCCGACAAGACTGAGTGGCTCTGGATATTGCTTCCTAAGGACCATGACAACTGTCCCTCCTTGACTCTTGAGTGAGGAAAACTAACTCCCTCAGAGCAGGTCCACAATTTGGGGGTCCTCCTAGATCCACAGCTAAAATTAGACCAACATCTTGCTGCTGTGGCTAGGGGGGCTTTCTCACAGGTTCACCTGGTGCACCAGTTGCGGCCATACTTGGAGAAGGAGGCTCTACTCATGGTCACTCACGCCCTTGTCACCTCCCGGTTGGACTACTGCAATGCGCTCTACATGGGGCTACCCTTGAAGAGTATTCAGAGACTTCAGTTGGTACAAAATGTGTTTGCGCATGCTGTGGTGGGTGTGCGAAGGTACACCCATGTTACACCTATACTCCGCCAGCTGCACTGGTTGCCCATCGGTCTCCGGGTACAATTCAAGGTGTTGATCGTCATCTTTAAAGCCCTTCATGGCTTAGGACCACATTACCTATGGGACCGCATTCTGCCTCATACTTCCCTCCGACCAGTTAGGGCCCACAGAGTGGGCCTCCTCCAGGTCCCGTCAGCCAAGCAATGCCGGCTGGCGGGCCCTAGGGGGAGGGCCTTCTCTGTGGGGGGGGCGTGCTCTGGAACCAACTCCCCCCAGGGATCCGAACTATCCCCACCCTGCTGGCCTTCCGAAAAGCCCTCAAGACATGGCTTTTCCTGCAGGCAGGGGGTTGAGACTAATTCTATCTGAACTCTCCCCCGGTATGGCTGGTGGTGAAGATTTTATTTTTTTTTATTTTTTAACTTTGTTTTTAACTGTTGTTTATTGTATAGTGTTCTTCCACAATGTTGTACACCGCCCTGAGTCCGCCGGGAGTAGGGCGGCATAGAAGAACCAAAAATAAATAAATAAATAAATAAATAAATAAATAAATAAATAAATAAATAAATAAATAAATAAATAAATAAATAAATAAATAAATAAATAAATAAATAAATAAATAAATAAATAAATAAATAAATAAATAAATAAATAAATAAATAAATAAATAGTGAAGTGACCAACCAGGTCAGATGCTTCCTTCCACATGTCCCAGTAGATCAAACATAGTTCCTGCATTCTTCTGCCTTTGACAACAAACTGGAGAAAACCAGTGGAATTTTCCATGGTTCTGATAGAAATTACCGTATTTTTCGGAGTATAAGACGCACCGGAGTGTAAGACGCACCTTAGTTTTTGGGGAGGAAAATAGGGGAAAACAATCTGCCTACCAGGTATTCATCTGGCTAGTATCCTTAGTCTGGTCAGCTTCAGCACATTATTTTATCCCCTGGTTAGGACTTTAAAAAACCTTCTTCTTAGAGAATAACAATGAAAGAGCCTGCAAGCCAGTAAGAGCTGGGAAGATCGTTAGCACCTGGTTAGGGCTAGAAAAACACTTATTCGGAGCAAGCAGAGCAATGAAAAAAAACCCTGCAAAGACTTAGGGCTGGAAAAACATTCTTCTGAGAGAGTAACAATGAAAGAGCCTGCAAGGTAAGAGCTGGGAAGATCTGTTAGCATCTAGTTAGGGCTGGAAAAAAAAGCTACATTCGAAGTATAAGACGCACCCAAATTTTCAGCCACTTTTAGGGAGGAAAAAGGTGCCTCTTATACTCCGAAAAATACGATATTTGTTTCATTTCAAAGGAACTATTTGGGCCAAAGGAACTATTTGAAAGTGCATGTAGCCAAGTATCACAAGAGGAAAATCCTAAAATCAAATTTGGATTATGGAAATAAAATTCTTGTGTTTTGGTGAAATTGGAGTTGGAAACTATGCCCTGTAATAAAGAGAAAACTTTTAGTTTCAGAGTTAAATACATCTGATTCCTCAGATGGCCACCAAGAGATGGAACTAGCTTCTCAAATATAAACCCATCTTCTCAAGATGGCCATTATGTGATGATAGAAGCCATGATGTCTCATTTGTACCTCTAGCCCAAATACTCCCATTTCTGAAAGTCTCCTTTCTTTCAGATTCTTCCCTATTTGAGGAACGTGCAGTTCAAAACAGTGCTGGAGATGAGGTCTCCTTCTCAGAAGATGGACTGGGATCTGCTCGTTATGATCATCTCAACTGGCTTTTCCTCCCCAATCAATCTTTTATCCCCATGAAAGTTGGGCAAGTAAATCCCGAGGCTCCACAAGGCCACGATTTCACTATTCACTCTGATGGAATCATCTGGACCACAAAGGTGAGCTGCAAGGAAATGCTGTATGTTCAGGGAAAGATTCATTCTCTTCTTGAAATGGAGAACATCTTTCTAACTTGAAAAATAATCCATTGAGTCAGAAATCATGGCAGTCATTTGATGAAAAATCTGCTTTGCATGGAACACATTTAAGGTCTGATTTGTGTCATTCCACAAAGGGTTAGGCTTGGGAACATTGTCTCCTTGAAATGCAGGATGCAATTACAGCAAGAAACAGTGATTTCCATGGACCATTTCCATTCAGTTGTATCCTCAGGGTTCTTTCTTTTAGAAATGCTCTCATCCCATCACAAGCCTTCCTCTGCAAGATTCCAGTTCCAATCTCCCACATTCATGGGTGTGTCAGGAATGCCACTGGCCTAATTACCTCAGGACTGTTCCTGGTTTCTGATAGACAGTGACAATATATTTCTTTAAAAGAGATTCTGAACATAGAAGAAGGAATAAGGAAGGGAAATAGGAATGGGGAAAAGAATGAATGCAGCAGGTTCATTGCTTGGGTCATCTCAAGTATTTCTCTTTTCTCTTTCAGTAGAAGCCCTTTGCCAGGTGTGGCATGAAGAGGTGCCATGCAGGAGAGAGGAGACGAGTTCCAGAGGGCAAGCAGGTGTGCTGCTACCAGTGTGATGCTTGTCCAGAAGGGACCTTTTCTAATCAGACAGGTAATTTAATTTAATTTAATTTAATAGATTTGTATGCCGCCCAACTCCCGAGGGACTCTGGGTGGCTGACAACATATAAAATCATTGTTACATATAAAAACATATAATTAAAAATTATAAAAATTAAAAAACATCTGACATTCATAACCAAGGGGGGAGACCCAAATATAATCTGATTGGTCTCACTTTCACCCCGCCTGCCGGAAGAGCCAAGTTTTTATTGCTTTACGGAAGGCCAGCAGGGTGGGGATAGTTCTAATCTCTGGAGGGAGTTGGTTCCAAAGGGAGGGGGCTCCCACAGAGAAGGCTCTCCCCCTCAAATGTAAATCTAAATCAAGGAAGACATTCGTTAAGTCATTTTTTTTGTTAGTGTTGCCATTTTTTATGAGATTGACATGAAATCATATTTTTCAGCAAAACCTTTCAGTTTGCAGATAAAAACTGCCCTGCCCACAGAGGCCACCTTTCCCAATTTCTTTCTTTCTTTCTTTATTATTATTGGTTCTTCTATGCCGCCCTACTCCCGAGGGACTCAGGGCAGCGTACAACAAATTTTATGAGAACACTAATAATAAACAGAAGTTAAAAATGGCAATTAAAAATGTACAAAACGTTAAAAATATTCACCATCAGTCATACCGGGGGGGAGCTCAGATTGGAATTAGTCTCCTCCCCCCACCTGCAGGAAGAGCCATGTCTTGACGGCTTTTTGGAAGGCCAGCAGGATGGGGATGGTTTGGGTTTTTCGGGGAAGTTGGTTCCAGAGCACGGGGGCCTCCACAGAGAAGGCCCTCCCCCTGGGGCCCGCCAACTGGCATTGCTTGGCTAACGGGACCTGGAGGAGGCCCACTCTGTGGGCCCTAACCGGTCAAAGGGAAGTTCAATGCAGGATAGCTTTAGGGCAGAATTTATGAATGTCCAACTAGGATTTCCACTGCTACTCTAACCTCCAATTGGAAAAACCAACTTCCAGTCTCCCTGAGGAAGTGGGGTGTGTGGTCCAAGCTTTATTTTTTATTATTCAGAATATGCTCCTCCCATCAGCACTATCAACCTCTGAGGAAATAGACCTGCCAGGGAAAGAGAACATTCATCTATCTATGACTCTTTGATAGAGCTGGAGGGAGCAAAAAAACATCTGAATGAACAGATTTGTGGTACAAAGCAGAGAAGTGAAGGCAGGTATAATATCAAGGATGAACTCCAGTAGGTTCTGACAGGTTCTGGAGAACTGGTAGCAGAAATTTTGAGTAGTTCGGAGAAACGGTAGCGGAAATTTTGAGTAGTTTGGAGAACCAGCAAATATCAACTCTGGCTGACCCCCGAGTGGGGAGGGAATGGGGATTTTGCAGTATCCTTCCCCTGCCACTCCCTCCAAGCCACATCTACCAAACCACACGCACCAAGCCACACCCACAGAATTGGTAGTAAGCAAAATTCAATTTCACCACTGGATAATACACTCACAAACAAAGCAACAATGTTTCTGGATAACAGATGTTTCGCTCTTCTTTGTGTTCCATTATAAAATGGCGGAAAAAACAGCCTGGAATCTCAGACTGAAAGCCACATTACTCATGGAAGTGCACAGTGAATGAATAGCTGGAACTGAATAAATCCTTGTCTTTGGCTAATCTATCCTCAGGATCATCATAAACGAAGGATGATATGCTCTTTATGATGCCCCATGAATAGAATTGGAGATTGTTTCATTACTCCCTTTGTAGGTAGGTCAAGAGCAGAAAGGCCACACTCATATCATTTATGCGGGAGGGATAATGTGCATGGTAGTTGCTCAAGAAATCCTTAGACAAAGACTTTTTGATTTCAGATGCTGCTCACTGTGAACCTTGCCCAGAAGACCAATTTCCCAACAAGGACAAGGACCAATGCATTGCCAAGAAGCTCCACTTCCTTGCCTATCAAGACACCCTGGGATACATTTTAGTTTTTCTTGTTTTTTTCCTTTCTGTGATCACTTCTGCAGTCCTGGTGATTTTCTATAAACATCATGACACACCAATTGTCAAGGCCAACAACCGAGATCTAACCTACATCCTCCTGGTTTCCCTCTTGCTCTGCTTCCTCTGCCCCTTCCTCTTAATTGGTCAACCAGGGAAGATCACCTGTCTCTTCCAACAATCTGCCTTTGCCATTCTCTTTTCCCTGGCGGTTTCCTCTGTGTTGGCAAAGACTGTCATGGTGGTTCTTGCCTTCATGGCCACCAAGCCAGGGAACAGGACAAGGAAACTCTTAGGAAAACCATTGACCAACTCCATTGTCATAGCCTGTCCTCTGGTTCAAGCACTTATTTGTGCCACCTGGTTGGGAACCTCTCCCCCATTTCCCAGCTTGGACTTTCATTCTGTGTTTGGAGAGGCTATCTTGGAATGTAAGCAGGGCTTAGCTTTCATGTTTTACATTGTCCTTGCCTATCTAGGTCTTTTGGCCCTCATTAGTTTCACAGTAGCCTTCCTGGCTAGGAAATTGCCTGATAGTTTTAATGAAGCCAGGTTCATTACTTTTAGCATGCTGGTCTTTTGCAGTGTTTGGATCACTTTCCTCCCCACCTACCTGAGCACCAAAGGGAAATCTATGGTGGCTGTGGAGATCTTCTCCATTTTGGCCTCTGGAGCTGCTCTCTTGGCTTGTATCTTTTTTCCCAAATGCTACATTATTCTTCTGAGGCCAGATCTGAACTGTAGAGAAAATATAGTAAGAAACAAGAATTTCTAACTAATACAACAGCTGGCCTCATTTATATTTGTCTTTGAGGCATATTTAGAATGTGATAAGATTTTGGTGGGAAATGATGACATGAAGGAGAAATTTGTTGATAATATAATTCCTTATCAAGTGCTGCAACTGGTTAGAATATACCTGCTTTCAGGAACAATCACCCAGCCTTTTGTTTATCATCCTAGTGTTGTCCAGTGCCCTGTGTGGACAAAAAGCTAGTTTTCAAAAATGTGTTTACTATTTCAAAGAGGAAATTTTCTCATTTTAATCTTTTGCAGTTTAGTGGTTTTTTCATAAATTGTTTTAAAGAGTTTGGTTCAGTATCAGTTTTTTAAAAAATATATGGATGTTTCATTAGATGTCTGAATCTTCATGGAGTTCCCTACCAGTACTAAGTTATTTCTGATAACATCTCCCTTTCCTTGAAATGGTCTGTCATGTGAGAAAAAGAAACATAGAAGGAGTGTGTTCTAATTGACCCAAAAAACAGTGAACTTGAATTCACTGGTTTCCCATAAGCTTTAACAAAATGTCTATGGCAATGTAAGGTCATGTAACTGATATCTTTTATTAAGAGAATGTTTCTTTGTTGATGATAGCAACAGTAGATAAGTGTGAAAAAACCTGATAGACTGCTGATTATGAATATGTATGAAATCATACGTATGATTACATGTATGATTTTTTTTCATAAATCATTGTCTCTTTCTTTCTCAAATGTACAAATATGAGTGCATCCTTTGGTCTTCAAGAGTTCCTCCCACTATTCTCTGGATAGAATTTGTCCAGGACATACTCATCATCTTCTTCTTCTTTTATCGATCCCATAATGCCTTGCGGGGTGGAGTCTGGGCAATTGAATGGAGCTAGCAGAGTGTTCACTGGTTGGAAGAACCTTTTGAGACCAGTTTAGGTCAGGGAACACTTGAGATGCACATCAGAGGTGGGTTCCTCCAGGTTCGAACCAGTTTGCCCAAATTGGTAATGACCCATTGGTGACATCACAATCATGTCACAGAACCAGCTCGGTCGGTGTCGGTCTGTGGGCACCTTTTCTAAAATGAATTTATTTTTATTTATTTTTAAATTTATTTATTTATTTTCTACTGAGCATGCGCAGAAGCTGAGTTTCCCGCACTGCACATGCATTGCCATCTTGTTTTTGGCTTTTTTTCATATATATATTTATTTTTTGGTACTCCGTATGCATGAGAGTGTAAAGTGTGCGCGCCCATGCGGCACAGCCACGCAGCACAGGAGGAAGCAAACCGGCAGCGAGGCAAGTTAGAATCCACCCCAATGCACATGGCTAATTTTCCCACATGGTAAATCTGTTTAGGCAGTTGTCCCACAGTGAATTGCCCAGGGAGAGGCAGTAGAGGAGGGGAGGATGTCAACTGCATACAAGGAGAATTTGTATAAGAAGTTTTATAGGTGGAACTTTGCACCGGAAAGATTAGCAAAGATTTTTAAAGATAAATCAGCCAAATGTTGGAAATGTCATCAGATACTGGGATCGTACTATCATATGCCTCCAGAAGTTGTGAATGCTCCAACACTGGAAGTTTTTAAGAAGATGTTGGATAACCATTTGTCTGAAGTGGTGTAGGGTTTCCTGCCTAAGCAGGGGGTTGGACTAGAAGACCTCCAAGGTCCCTTCCAACTGTGTTATTCTATTCTATTCTATATAATGTAAAATAAATTGAATAATAAAACAAAATAAAACAGAATAAAATAATATAAAAATAAAAATTATAATAATATAGAATACAATAATATAAAATAGAATACTGTAGAATAATAAAACAAAATATGTGGTGGACATGTGTAGAAGCTAAAAAATGTTGGATAAAAATTTGTATGTGGTTGGAGAAGATGATACAACAACATATTGACTTTAAACCAGAATTATTCTTGTTGGGGATTTCTTATAGTAAAGACAATGTATATTTGATTATTCATGTAATAACTGCAGCTAGAATTGTATTTGCACAAAATTGGAAAAGTGAAGAGATCCCTACGGATGAGAACGTGATTGAGAAAATATTAGAATGTGCAGAAATGAATAGATTAACACTTGCAATTAAAGAAAAGGAAGAATCTGATTATTATAGTATATGGGAGTTATTTTATCAATGGTTAGAGAATAAATATGAAAATTTGGAATGAAAGCAGAGGAGTGAAAGACAAAACTGAATTAATAGAGTTAAATAAGTTAAGAAGGGGATTGTTAACATTGTATGTTATGTATTAGTATCGATTTAAGAATAGATAAGATAATGCACATGGCTGTAATTTTTTAAAAAATAATTTTTATTGAACATTTTTTAAATTAAAAACAAACACGGAAATTTATACAATTTCCTTCTTTACAACAATTGAACGTCGCTAAACATTTTAAGTTTTACAATTTTTTCCTCTTCAATTTTTCATTTCAATTATATACATATATTTCGCAATTCTATTTGTATACATCATATGATAGTGTACTCTATTTCTACCTTATTTTCTATTTCCCTTTTATTTATTTATGTTTAATACCATCTAGTAACTCCATTATCCTCTTTCTTACATTATTCTCTTATCCTTTGACTCACTTCTCTAACCACTCATACCACTTTTCCTATACTTTATAATATTCTGTTTCCTCTTTTTCTTGTATTTCCTTTGTAAGTTTATCCATTTTGGCACATTCTAAGACCTTTGTAATCAAGTTTTCTTCTGATGGTGTATATTTATTTTTCCAATTTTGAGCATATATTATTCTTGCAGCTGTTATCACATGTATTATTGTATTTCTTTTTTATAGGTTTCAGGCAATATTCCCAATAAAAATGTTTTCGGTTTCATCTCTATTTTTTCTTTGGTGATCTCTTCTAATTGTATTTTAATTTTATTCCAATATTGTTTTGCCTTTGCACATGACCACCACATATGGTAGTATGTTCCTTGGGTTTGATTGCATTTCCAACACTTTGACTTTGTGTTTGGGAACATCTTAGCCAACCGTGCAGGTGCGAGATGCCACCTGTAAAACATTTCGTACATATTTTCCTTATAGGCTACAGACATTGTTAGTTTATAATTTTTATTCCATAAGCTCTCCCATTTATCTAAATATATATTGTAACTGAAATTTTTAGCCCAAGTTATCATATTTTCTTTAACTATTTCTTCTTCCAATTTGTATCTCAATAGATAATTATAAATCTTGGTTATCAATTTATCTTCTGTACCTTGTACAATTTTATCTAATTCACATTTTTCTTTTTGAAATCCATATTTTTCCAAATCCGTTTTATATCTAGTCTGCATTTGCATGTATGGCCACCAATCAATGTCTGTACCCTGTTCTTTAAGCTCTTGTCTTGATTTCAGTTCCCCTTGATCGTCTATTAAATCTTTGTATCTCTTGATTTTATCGATATACAATGTGTTTGGATATATTTGTGCCTCCATGGGTGATAACCATTCTGGGACTTTTCTATAATGATTATTCTTTATTGTTAGCCATGTTTGTAATAGGGCATCTCTAATTAGGTGTCTCCAAAAATAGCTATGTTGTTAATATTTTTCGTCCCATAGAAAAGCATGCCACCCTATTTGGCTGTAATTTTAATGGTTATTGCACAAAATATTTGTACCCAGACGACACACTGTTTAATGATAGATGGAATGTTTGCATTAAAATAAATTTTTTAAAAAATTTTAAAAAAAGAATTTACGCAAAGGACCGCCTAGTCACAACTGTCACCTGTTCCTCAAGGAAGAGTTGTGAGACCAGGAGGGCCTTCAGATTACACACTAGCTCACTCTGAGGCATTGCAACCCCTTAATGTCCAAAGATGATAAACACTCAGATTGAGGAGCCCCACCCACCCACAACCACTCTATCCTACCAAGGTTCAGTTGAAGCCTGTTGTTCCCCATCCAGATCCCCACAGCATCCAGGCACCAAGAAGGAACATCCGTAGTATCTGTTAGTTCACCTGGGACAGAGATGTACAACAGGGTATCATCTGCATACAGATAGATCTCATTGTATGGTAACACGTAGGTGTTAAACAGAGACAGCACCATGTCCTTTGTCACCCCACAAGGCAGGAGCTGCCTGGTGGAGCTCACATTCTCCCTCGAGATCCATTGGGACTGGCCACAGGAGATCAACCAGTGAAAAATTCAAAAGCCATGGAAGAGACAGCAAGGACACGAATGGATGCATGGCCACCATCTCACTTCCACCAGAGATCGTACAAAAGTGTGACTAATGGTGTTGCTTTCCCTTATTGGGATTGAAACCTGACCGGATGGAGTCTAGATGATCCACTTAATCCAGGATCCTCTCAAGCTGCAGCCCTACCACTTTCTCAATCACCTGCTCTTAAAAGAGGAGGTGGGAGACTGGATGAAATAATCAGCATGGTGGGGTCTAGCAAAGGTTTCTTGAGGAGACGGCACAACAGCATCTCTTTAAATTATGCTAGGAAGATCTTCAAGGATGAATTAACCATCATTAGGATCCACCCACATGTTCCCTTCCGGGTAGCCTTTACCAGCCAAGATGGGCATGGATCTAGTTCACAGGTGGTCACAACTACATCCCAAGGACTTTGTCGACTTCCTTGGGTTCAACAGGACCAAACTCTTCCTAGATAACAAGGTAAACCCTTTCCCCAGCCATCTCCATAAAATCTACACCATGCTAAGCCTCCAACAGGGAACAGATCCAAGCAATTTTATCAACCAGATGTACAGAGAATTCCTCTGTGAGGCCTGAAGGAAAACCTACATGTGGCCCTTACCCAGAAGGTTCCGGATAATCTTTAAAAAGACCATGGGATGTCATTCAGTGCAAAAAGAAGTGCAATAAGAATGGAGAAATATTGACATTTTGCAGCTTGTACTGCCACGAGGTAGGCTTTAATTGAAGCTATAGCTCAGCTATATCAAGCACAAGGCCCATCGCACCCCAGTGCATGCACAGCAGGTGGTGAGTGCACGGGGGCCAACAGTGTCTGGCAGTAGGCGCAGCCCACTGGAGCCCACTGGGGCTCTGCAGCCCATGCTGCACAGGTGGGTCCAAGCACTGGGACTGCCAGGCCGGTCCTCCAAGCAGCAGGCGGAGGCAGAGCTGTGGGGGGAGGCACATGATCAGGCCTGCTGAATGCACTGGGTGGCTGCCCATTCACTCACTCATCTTCTGAACCTCTTCCTCCAGCTCCATCAGACATGTGAGTTGAGCCTCCTGCCGACTGACCCACCCGCAATGGCCCCAGTTTATGGGAAGGGCAGGGAGACCCATCCCCAAGAGGCAGCCAGGACTCCCCTTCCTACTCTGCCTCGCCTGAGCCCAGCCCCAGAGCTGTCCTACATGCACCATACCAGCGTACATCAGGACCCACAGCCAGGCCACCCCTTCCTCACCCCCTGCCTCACTTTCAAGCAGTAGCACCAGCAGTAGCAGACCCCTCCAGCAGGAGCCCCACTGTCCCTCAGCCCTCCCCAGGAAGCCAAGACTGAGCATGGAGAGTGACCACAGCAGCAGCAGCCTGGAGCAGGAGGCAAGTGGCCAAGAAATCCTCTCAGGGAAGTGGGGATGGGCTGTGGAGTCCGTGGACCCACCACGTGGCCTGAGAGAGTCAGTGAGGCTCCTCCGGTGTATCAGCCTCGTCCCACACATCCCCCACATGAGGGACATCAAGCTGGCCATGCCCACCCTGGCCACATCCAACCAGACACCCACAACGTCACAGCCATGCCCCCGCCTGGCTCTCTTAAGGGCAGCAACAATCCTGATCTGACCTTCAATGAAATGGAGTTTGACATTCCTGTTCTAGCTCATGTTCAGTCAGATTCATCCCTCATGTTCCTTCAGCAGAGCTCTAGCTGTCCCATGATCCTTTTCAGCTCCCTCAATTGAATCATGGGGCATGCTGGGAACCATGGACCAAGAGAGGTTGCATCCTATCCAAGGCCTCAGTAGCTTTCCTATTCCAGGTAGTGGCCAAGGCCTCAGAAGGACCAAGCAGCAGAGCCTCAAGTATGATCCTTAGTTCCCTTTGGAACCCCATCAGTCACTAAGAGTGGACAGGTCAAATAGATCCAGCCTCCCTGCAGAGAGGGGCAGCATAAAAGAATCTCAAAATCATCAGGCCATGATCTGGCCAGGACAAAGGGGACAAGGATAGATCTTACTTGCAGTTAATGCAGTTAATATCCTGAGATTCTTCCTCAAATTACATTTCTGCCTTGTGCCACTATTCCCAAGTAGCACTCATATTATTTGACCAAAAGAGGGCATAAACCAAAATCCATCTTGTGTGCAGGGGTCACTTTCACGAAGGTCAACTACACAACTTCCCCATGACTCCATCTGCTCTGCGAATTACAAGAAAAGACACAAACATCTTTTTTTAACATTTGGGTGGATGAGAAGCTATTGCAACAAGTGTAGAAAATTGCTGTTCCATGCAATCATCAGAAGTACAGTAATTCTTAGTGTATCCCCTGTGGATTTCTAGATACAAAAGCTTCCAAGCTTTAAAAATATCTCTGAGTTCACCAGCTGGGGGGCAGAACGTGTCACCTTAGCCTGTCTTGCAAAGAGCTCATTCCTGTGTTGGAAGAGACTCTCTGGTCAAAGCCCAAACACAGGTAAGAGGAAGCATGGTTGATATAAATTTGTCCTGGGGACATCCAGGTGGCACAGGTGGTGTCTGATCTGCTAAATTCCAGTAAGATTTCAGGAGCAACCTTCAAATCAGTTTCTGCATAAACCTCAATTTCTGTTCTCAGAGGGAAGGTGATAAGAATGACCAGGAAGGAGTCATGCTACTGCTGATGCTGATGCTCTTCTGTCTCCTGGCTCCAACTACAGCGAAGAGGCTGCAAACCATATGTGTGCTCAGGGATTATATCGGAGTAGATGAAAACAACTATAGGCCTGGTGATCTCATTATTGGTGGGATTTTGCCCTGGGGAACCATTGGAAAGTATCCTGTCTTTGACTTTAAAACAGTGGCTCTTCGTTTCAGTAATTTGTAAGTTTCACTGGAGGGGAAACATGCAGAAAAATGTTTACTTTCCTTGAAATTCTGGGAGCCCTTTCAGAAATCCTTCTCCTAGTGTACTGAACTCTCATGGTGTAGTGGACATTTTGTGCTTTTCTCGATAAATTAGCAAGCTCTTAAAATTGGCTAGAATTCTCAATCTCTTCATCAGGAAGATGATAAACAAGAAAAATGAGGAGGGAAGCTGTGCTGGCCTAGTGAAGAAGTCGAATTATAACATTAATCTAACCAGTAACTTGTGGTAGAAAATTCAAATAAAAGCTCAACACACTTAAAGTGTTCCAGAGTTAGAAAAATCCCTCTCAGTGTTGGAATCAGCATTGCTCAAGAATAATGGCCTTCAGTAAATCTATGAGATGGTCCCACATTTTAGTCCTGTGCTCAGCAATGTTTACCACACCTGAAGAAGCTGCTCCAAGGGAGACCTTAAATAATTCAGGAGAAAGGAGACCAGATGGAAAGGATTACAGCCACTGCAGCAAAGTGAAGATGGCAGGGATGATAGAGAGTATAAAACTGTCCATGATATCTATGGAAAGGCTTGTTTCCTTTCTCACAAAGTCATCCAAGTTTAGCCAAGGGAAACCCTCTGTGGGGGGGAACCCAACCCAATGAAATTTGGGAGTTTCTGCCCCCCAAAATCCCCCCAAAAAGTGAATCAAATTCTACAGCCATGCACAAGCTTTCCTGTAATGTTCTCCAATGTTTTTCTCACTACAGAGTCATCACCAGTTACTACCAGCAGTTTCTTGCATTGATGTTTGCTGTCTCCGAGGTCAATAAGGATTTTCTTCTGCTCCCCAACATCACCCTTGGCTTCCACATGTATCACCATTTCCAGAGGGAGAACGATATTTCCTTAAACAGCCACTCCATGCTTTCCTCACGAGGCCAAGTGGTTCCAGGTTACAATTGCGACCTGCAGGACACTCTGTTGTCCATCATTGGTGGTCTCAGTGCCAAAACCTCAAGGCTGATGGCCTCCATCTTCAGCATTTTCAAGGTCCCACAGGTAAGAGAGCTCTCTTGGGATACAGTGTGGAATAGACAAACATCAAAATCACACAGAGAAGCCAAGTTGAAACCAAAGATATTGGCGTGGGGTATATAATAAGCTTGTGACTCTTAGATAATTCTTTATTAAAGGGTAGCCATCATTTTAGTACCATTTATTCTCTGTATCAGGTTGTTGCTTTCTTCTCTTGTCTTCTGACGTACCACAGCCAATAAAAATGGCTAAGAAGGGAATAAGATTAAGTTTGCCAGTCAAAGTGAGTCAATCTGACTGGAGGGCCATCAACCACTCAATGGTCACTACTAAAGTCACCATAAAACTTTTATTTTGTCTTTGAAACAAGAATCTCTTTTTCTCCAGCTCGGTGTTGGCTTTGAGTTCTCTCAGGGAGAGAGAAGAGTTTATCCTTCCTTCTTCCGGATTAATCCCAAGGAATCTCCTCAGTATGTGGGTTTAGTTCAGCTGCTCCTCTATTTCCAGTGGAACTGGGTTGGGCTTTTGGCCCCTAAAGATGACAGGGGAGAATTTTTCATTTCAACTCTGACGCCAATGCTCCAGGAGAAGGAGATCTGCCTGGACTTCACTCTAATGCTGGAACTGGATAATATTAAAATCAATCTGAAAAAGTTATATCACAATTTCTTTACCTGGTCTAAAACAGAAGTGTTTATTCTTTTTGCAGACTCAGCTGTAATTAACATTATAATATGGGCAGTATATTCTTTTGAAAAACACACGAAATCATTAAGTAAAGTTTGTATTTTCACTTCCCATTGGAAACTTGGTGTGGACGAATCTGAATACACATTGCAATTGTTAAAGCCTTTGCATGGGGTCTTGCATTTTAGGGACCACTCTGGGGATGTCTCAGAATTCATCCATTTCCTCCTGTCTTTAGACCCCTTGAACCCCCAAGGAGACGTCTTTCTCCCTCCATGGTGGGAATTTGTCTTTGGCTGCAAGTTCCATAAATCAGGGAAGATCCCTCCAAAGGGGGAAAAACAATGTACAGGAAAGGAGAATGTGCAGAATCTGCCAAATTACACTTTTGAAACAAGAATGACAGGAGAAAGTTACAATATCTACAATGCCATTTATGCTCTGGCACACGCTTTACATGCAATGTTTGGATCCAGAGTTCGACCGATCATGATGAGGCTTGGAAAGAGGATCTCAACTGTCCAGTCATGGCAGGTAATTTCTGTGGCTTTTGACTCAGTCCACAGACGCTTAGATTGGAAGCTCCCCATAAGAATTTATTCAGTTATTTACTAAATGTCTGTGTACTCCCATACCAATTCATCTGAGGCCCTACCCTTTTTTTTCAGTTTACCATTTGTTGTGCTACTCAGCTTGTTGTGTGAAAAGAGCTTCTAATTAATAATGGATGGAAATGAACCAAGGAGAGAAGCAACCTAGAACTAAGGAGAAATTTCTTAAAGAACGGTTTACTTTAGACGTCGTGGGAGCCCCATTACTGGAATCATTTAATTTATTTATTTTTTGTCCATAAATTTTTTACTTTTTCCTCCACCACTTTTACAATTCAATAGACATATACCTTAAAATGTTACAATAAAATACACAATTTTACATTTATAATCCATCGTTCAAAAATCAAAATATTATACCAATGTTTACATCATTGATCATCAGTCTGTTCTGCTTTTTTCCATTACACTCCCCTCTCTCTATCTCCATCATCTCTTCCTATTTTCTTACTCCTTCACTCCTCCTCTCCTCTCTCTACTCCTTCTCTTCCTCCCCTTCTACTTCCTCTTTCACTTTCTTTGCCTTCCCAAGTACTCTTTTATACTAGATCCTCTTATGTTTGACAGACTGATGATATATTCTCAAATTTAAACTCATCATGTCGGCATATAAGAAAACCGTAATAATAAATAAATAAATAAATAAATAAATGTCTCTTCTAAAAAAAATTTTAAATTATTATTATTATTATTATTATTATTATTATTATTATTATTATTATTATTATTATTATTATTATTATTATTATTATTATTATTATTATTATTATTATTATTATTATTATTATTATTATTATTATTATTATTATTATTATTATTATTATTATTATTATTATTATTATTATTATTATTATACAATTGTATCACAGTGGCCAGTTGTTTTGCCGGATTTGGCATTGATTACTAGTTGAGCCCCACCCAGGGGCCTAGGACGTCGTAATGTATTTTCGAAGTATATGTGCGGAACCGAGCAGTGCGGCTTTCTGCATTTGACTGATGGTGATTTTGTCAATTTTGAGCTGTTTTAAATGTAATTCCAGTGCTTTTGGGATAGCACCCAGTGTTCCAATCACTACTGGAATTACCACTGCTGGTTTGTGCCATAATCGTTGGATTTCGATTTTTAAGTCCTGGTATTTTGCTATTTTTTTCGTGTTCCTTTTCATTGACCTTGCTATCCCCTGGTATTGCAATGTCAATGATAGTCACCTTGTTTTTCTCGACCAGCATGATGTCTGGTGTATTATGCGCCAGTACCTTGTCTGTTTGTATACGAAAATCCCACAAGATCTTGACCATCTGATTTTCAGTGACTTTTTCAAGCTTGTGTTCCTACCAGTTTGTAGCAGTATGGATGTTATAATTTTTGCATAAATTCCAGTGGATCATTTGTGCAACAGAGTTATGCCGTAATTTGTAATCAGTCTGCGCGATTTTCTTGCAGCAGCTGAGCACATGGGCTACAGTTTCATCAGCTTCCTTGCATAATCTGCATTTAGCATCATTTGAAGATTTATCAATTTTGGCCTTTATGGCATTTGTACGAATTGCCTGTTCTTGTGCGGCCAGGATCAATGATTCTGTTTCTTTAAAGTACCAGATGTTAACCATAACCAAGTTTTTTCACTGTCCACTTTGTCTTTTATTTTTTTCAGAAATTGGCTATGTAATACTTTATTTTGCCAACTCTCCATTCTTGATTTTATCACATTTTTTCTGTATTCTTGTTTCATCTGTTGGACCTTCAGTAGATTTTTGTTCTTTACTTCAATTAATAGATGTTCTTGACTTTCTTTTAAATAATCCGCCAATGCATGCTTTTCTTCTTCAACTGTTTGCTTTACTTGTAGTAGTCCTCTGCCACCTGATTTTCTGGGCAGGTAAAGTCTATCAGTGTCACTACGTGGATGTAAACTGTAGTGCATTGTCATTAATTTTCTGGTGTTTCGGTCCAAAATGTCCAAATCAGCTTGTGTTGATAAATAATAATAAATAAATAAATAAATAAATAAATAAATGTCTCTTCTAAAAAAAATTTTAAATTATTATTATTATTGTTGTTGTTGTTGTTATTGTTGTTGTTGTTGTTGTTGTTGTTGTTGTTATATCATTTCTTTATATATAAAATTTTATTCTAGGTATATGCTGCTAACTTCACAAACATCTCCACACACTAAAAAAAAGAAAAAAGGGGAAAAAAAGATAATCCCTAATTTTGTCATCTGGAATATTCACCAATTAATTTTTAAATTTTCCTTCCAAATTATCCACTATTAATTTAATTTCCAAGATAGTTACTATTTATACTACTTCTTAATTTTAAGCCATATTGCTTCCTCCACTTTTTTGTCTCTTTATTCACCGTTTTTATTTTTTGTCCTCTATTCTATCTCAAAACTATCTCAAAATGCTGGAGTCATTTAAGAAGAGACAGGATAGCCACTTGTCTAAAACCGTACACGGTCTGTTGCTTGAGCAAGGGTGTGGACTAGAAGACCTCCAATGCCCCTTCCAATACCGTGATTCTGTTTCTATGTCAACCACAGCACAGAGCAAGATTCAAAGTGGTCCTAATGGGTTCCTGGTCTGAAATTCATCAGAATTTCCTGCATCAAAGGCTAAAATGTTCGACCTCTCTGAATAGTGAAGTGACCACCCAGGTCAGATGCTTCCTTCCACGTGGCCCAGTGGATCAAACCTGGTTCCTGCATTCTGCTGCCTTTGACAATGAGCTAGAGAAAATCAGTGGAATTTTCCATGGTTCTGATATTTATTCATTTCAAACATTCATTTATCAGTTAACAAGACCTTGGGCCAAAGGAACTATTTGAAAGTGCCTGTAGCCAAGTATCACAAGAGGAGATTGTGGAAGTAAAATTCTTGGGTTTTAATTAAATTGGAGTTGGAAACCATGCCCAGTGATAAACAGAAAACTTTTAGTTTCAGAGTTAAATACATCTGATTCCTCAGATCGTAACCAAGAGGTGGAACTAGCTTCTCAAAATGTAAACTCGTCTTCTCAAGATGCCCTTTATGTGATGATAGAAGCTGTGATGTCTCATTTGTACCTCTAGCCCAAATACTCCAATTTCTTAAATTCTTCTTTCTTTCAGACTCTTCCCTACTTGAGCAACGTGCAGTTCAACAACACTGCTGGTGATGAGGTCTCCTTCTCAGAAGATGGACTGGGATCTGCTCGTTATGATCTTCTCAACTGGGTTCTCCTCCCCAATCGATCTTTTGTCCCCATGAAGGTTGGGCAAGTAAATCCTGAGGCTCCCCCAGGCCTGGATTTCACCATTAACTCTGATGGAATCATCTGGACCACAAAGGTGAGCTGCAAGGAACTATTCTAAGTTCACTTTAAAAAGTCATTCTCTTCCAAAGATGCAGAACATCTTCCTAACTTGAAAAATAATCAATTGAGTCAGAAATTATGGCAGTCATTTTATGAAAAATCTCCCTTTCCTTTAACACATTTGAGGTCTGATTTGTGTCATTCCACAAAGGGTTAGGCTTGGGAACAATGTCTGCTTGAAATGCAGGATGCAAATACAGCAAACAACAGTGATTTTCATGGACCATTGATGCTCAGTTGTATCCTCATGGTTCTTTCTTTTAGAAATGCTGTGGTTCAGTCACAAGCCTTCCTCTGCAGGATGAAACCCCAGTTCCAATCTCCAGCATCTGTTGATGTCTCAGGAATGCCAGTGGCCTCAATCCCTCAGGAGCTGTTCCCTATTTCTGATAGATGGTGGCAATTTATCTCTTTAGAAGAGAATCTGAACATCGAAGTAGGAATGGGGAAAAGAATGAATGCAGCAGGTTCATTCCTTAAGTAATTTCAAATTCTTATCTTTTAGACAATCCCCATTGCCAGGTGTGGCATGAAGAGGTGCCATGCAGGAGAGAGGAGAAGAGTTCCAGAGGGCAAGCAGGTTTGCTGCTACCAGTGTGACCCTTGTCCAGCAGGGACCTTTTCGAATCATACAGGTAGACCATACCTCAAATCTAAATCTTCAGGTATCAAGGAAGACATTCATTAAACCAATATATTTTTGTTATTGTATAATTTTTGATAGGTTGACATACACTCACATTTTTCAATAGAACCTTGCTATTGATCTAAACTGCCCTGGCCACAGAGGCCACCTTTCTCGATCCTCAGCAAGGATAGTTTGAGGGCACAATTAATCAATTCCTAATTTCCATTTCTGCTTCTACTTTCACCTCCAGTTGGGAAACCAACTTTCAGTCTTTTCCTGAGGAAGTGGAGCATTGTGGTCCAAGCTTTTATTTGATCTTTTAGAGTGCGCTTCTTCCGGCATCTCTATCAACCTCTGAGGAAATAGACTTGCCAGAGAAAGAGGAGATCCACCTATTTATGTTTGTTTGATAGAGCAGGAGGGAGGAATGAACAGATTTGTTGTACAAAGCAGAGAGATTAAGGCTATCAGATTAAGGGATAATGTTCACACAAACAAAAGATCAGAATTCCTGGATAACAGATCTGTCTGTCTTCTGTGGGTTCCATTATAAAATGGGAGGAAAACAGGCAGCAATCTCAAATTGAAAGCCACATTACTCATGGAAGTGCACAGTGAATGGATAGCTGAAACTGAAAAATTCCTTGTCTCTGGCTAATCTAACTCCAGGATCATCATAAATTGAAGGATGGTTTGCTCTTTTTGATGCCCCATAAATATCATAGGGGATTATTTCATTACTCCCTTTGTAGGTAGGTCAACAGCGGAAAGGCTACACTCACATATTTTATGCAGGAAGGATAATGTGCATGATAGTTGCTCCAGAAATCCTTAGACAAAGACTTTTGATTTCAGATGCAGCACACTGTGAACCCTGCCCAGAAGACCAATATTCCAACAAGGACAAGGACCAATGCATTGCCAAGAAGATCCACTTCCTTGCCTATCAGGATACCCTGGGATACATTTTAGTTTTTCTCACTCTTTTCCTCTCTGTGATCACTTCTGCAGTCCTGGTGATTTTCTATAAACATCATGACACACCAATTGTCAAGGCCAACAACCGAGATCTCACCTACACCCTCTTGGCCTCCCTCCTGCTCTGCTTCCTTTGCTCCTTCCTTTTCATTGGTCAACCAAAGAAGATCCCCTGCCTCTTCCAACAATCTGCCTTTGCCATTCTCTTTTCCCTGGCAGTTTCCTCTGTTTTGGCAAAAACTGTCATGGTGGTTCTGGCCTTCATGGCCACCAAGCCAGGGAACAGGACAAGGAAACTCTTAGGAAAACCCCTGACAAACTCCATTGTCATAACCTGTCCCCTGATCCAAGCAGTCTTTTGTGTCACCTGGCTGGGAACCTCTCCTCCGTTTCTTAACTTGGACTTCCACTCCTTGTTTGGAGAGACCATCTTGGAATGTAAGCAAGGCTCAGCTGTAATGTTTTACGGTGTCCTCTCTTACCTAGGACTTTTGGCCCTTGTCAGTTTCACAGTGGCATTTCTAGCTAGGAAATTGCCTGATAGTTTTAATGAAGCCAAGTTCATTAGTTTTAGCATGCTGGTCTTTTGCAGCGTTTGGATCTCCTTCCTCCCCACCTACCTGAGCACCAAAGGGAAGTCCATGGTGGCTGTGGAGATCTTCTCCATTTTGGCCTCTGGAGCTGCTCTCTTGGCTTGTATCTTTTTCCCCAAATGCTACATTATTCTGTTGAGGCCGGATCTGAATTGTAGAGAAAATATAGTAAGAAACAAAAATTTCTAACTAATGCAAGGTGTTGCCTCATTTATATTTGTCTTTGTGGCATGTTTAGAATGATATAACATTTCTAATAAATGATGACGCCAAGGAGGAATTTATCCAAAAAAGAATTCCTTATGAAGTTTTGCAACTCCTTACAATATTCCTGTGGTCAGTTTTTTGTTTTTCATATTTTCAAAGTGTCCTTAGTGAGGTCCAATGCCCTGTATGGAAGGAAAACATGTTATTAAAGATGTGTTTATTATTTCAGATCTTTCTAAGTTAATATGGCAAAGGAAAAACCCAAGAATTAGATACAAACTACTGCAAGATGCTAAGGAAAAAGTGGGGTTGGGTTTACCAGGCCTGAAATTGTATTTTGAGGCATGTTGTCTGGCCAGGTTATGAGTGGGTGAACCTCCAGAATAAGAGGCTACTTGAATTACAGGGCCACAAATTAAGGTTTAGATGGCACGGTTATTTATGGTATGATAACATTAAAGTTAATATTGATTTTAATAATCACTTTGCTAGATGTGCCATACTAAGAGTTTGGAATAAATATAAAACAACAATGTTGCCTCCTTGGGTTTCCTCCCAAGAAGCTTCTTACAGAAAAGAAATGGTGGCAAAGCCAGACTGCTGGACGTATGGTAAAATATTATCTTTCAACTCTGGTAAAGCTACATTAAAGTTGAGGGAAGAACTTGAATTATGTTTACCATTGGTTTACATATCAAGAATTGAAAGAACGATTTAAATCAGATAAAAAGAGTTGTGGGTTTGATTTTGCTAAAAATGAATTGGAAATCTTACTGCTTGGTAGTGATGAGCATATTATTACTAAGATTTATAAAATGTTATTGAAATTGAATTTGGAAAGTGAACATGTAAAACATTGTATGATTCAGTGGGCAAGGAATTTTGGATATAATTGATGCTTGAATAATGGAAAAATATGTGGATGAAAGGTTTAAAATTTACACTAAACTATAATTTAAAAGAAACTTTTATAAGATGATGTATTGCTAGTATTTAACACTGGATAAGTTATCCAGAATGTATAAGGGTATTTCAAATGAATGTTGGAAGTGTAAAAGTTAAGAAGCAACTTTTTATCATTTATGGAGGACATCAATTCAATGGTTAGAGTACAACATGTGTACTATGAGATTGGCTGAGCCTTCCTTCGTGCACCCCCCCAACACAATACAACTCACAGTGAAAGGCAAAAAAATCCAAACCCAGTGAATCCTGCTAACAAACACCCAGTCCTATTGCACCATGTGAACTTATTGCATGTCCCGGTCCCACAAGTCAATCGTACTATGTTGTTGTAGAGTTGTTTTTCATTCCAGCGTCTGACAGCCCACAGATAAAAACTGTTCTTCAGCCTGTTTTTGCGGTTGCCTTTGCTTCTATGTCTCCTTCCCGATGGTAGGAGAATAAAGAAGGCCTGACCAAGGTGTGAGTCATGTGAGTCGACATGTGATAAAGCAAAGAAATTTTGGAGTAAGATTCATATTATAATACAGAAAATTCTTATAATGAAAATAAAAATGAAACCAGAAACTTTTCTTTTGGGTTGAATGGAAGAGGACTTTGAGAAAAAATTTAATCTTATATATGTTGACAGCAGCAAGACTATTATATACACAAAAATTAGAAGGACATTTTGATTCCAGCTATGGATGAATGGCTACAGAAGCTGATGAAGTTGGCAGAAATGGCTAAATTGAACATTTTGGTTAAAGGAAACAATATAAGTACTTTTGTTTCCACATGGAGACCTTTTCTGAACTTGAAGTGGAAAAAATTAATTTTGGGTTTTATCAATTAGATTGATATGTTTTTATAGAAATTGCTAATTTATATTGTTATGGAAAAAACAAAAACTTGTAGTTTGGTGTTAATGCTTTATTTTACTTCAACAGAGTCAGTCGGAAGTCAATGTTTCTTTTTTCTTTTCCCCAATTTCTCCTCACTTTTCTCTCCCTGTTTTCCCCTCACACACACTGTGTCTTCCTATTTACTTTTGCATTTTGCATTTTATCTTATAACCTAATAAAATATGTTAAACTGGAAAAATATGTGTTTATTATTTCAAGGAGGAAATTTTCTTATTTTCCTTATTTTATTTAGTTTATTTTTAAGGTAGTGTTTTAAAGGATGGGTTTCAATATCAGTGTTTTTATACATATACGGCTGTTTCCTTAGATGTTTGAGGCTTTATAGAACTTCCCTACCACTACTCAATTGTGTTTGAAATAGCAGAGTTTAAATCCCCCTTACATCCAGATCTGCAGTACTGCCTCATCAATGTTGGGCAGAATTTCCCTGAGAGGAATGAGCAAAGAATGTCATAATTGTATGCAGTATGTTAGTCATCTCTTGTGACATTTCATCTCATGGACTTCTGTGGTAAACTACGCTGTTCTATGAGATTTGTGTGCACAGAAGGTCTCCACAGGAATCATTCTATCCATGCCCAACGTCACAATCAAATTTCTTTAATGAGGAAGAGTTCCCAATAATGCCGTTCAAAGTATGACACTCATCAAAGTCAGGATGCACCTACAAATCACAGAGTCCTGCGACATGGAGTTATTTAATCCTGGGTAGTGCACAATTGGTATGTTGATTATAACATCGCCATTTCCATCAGGTGGCCTCTCCTGTGAGAAATTGAAACATAGGAGGAATGTGTGTGAATTGTCCCATAAAATAGCAAACTCAAATTTTCTGGTTTTCAATAAGCTTTATCAAAATTTCTATGGAAATGTAACTGACATACTTTTTTTATTAAGGGAATATTTCTCTGTTGAAGATAGTAACAATAGAAGAGTGGCAACATAATTGATAGTTTGTTCATTGTGAGTATCTATGCTTACATCATCTATTCCTTATGCATATATCATTTTCTCCTTCTTTCTGAAATGTATAATATGAGTGCATCCTTTGGTCTCCAAGAGTTCCTCCCACTATTCTCTGGAGAAAATTTATCCTGGGCACACTCTTAACAAGCAATACTGCTGTGAGACTTGATTATTGGTTTTCGGTCCTGCATTTGAAGCCTGAAGGATTAAGCAGTTGTAATAGCTACATAAACGTTACAGACAGTCCTTGTTTAGCAAGAATGATGAAATTGTAACTTTGCAACCTATCACATTGATGGGAATTAGCTGCAGCCGCCTTGCCCCAAACACCTCACCCCAGCCTCCCCATTTCACCTCACACACCATGGCCACCCCTCCCCATCAGTCCCTCCCTGGTAGCTCCTCCCTATCATCCCCCCAGCTGATTCTCTCCAGCCACCCTCCCCCCACTGCCTCCCCCTGGGTGATTCACTGTAGTACAAATTGCCCCAGCAGATTTGTAACATGGGACAATTAGCCCTGTGTTTCTCAACTGTTCCCTGACCAAAACTATTCCCAGAAAGTGCTTCCCACTGCACCAACCTCCCCCTCCTCTACTGATTCCTGGAATTGGGGTCCATTCCCCATTTTTTTCATCTCTTCCCACATGGGAATCACTCTCAGCAAAGAGGGATCAGGGCCAAATGAGTTGCAGACAGTAAGAGGCTCTTATGTCAGATCTGCCATAAGGGTCAAGGGGGGGGGAGATAGGGAAGGGGAAATGACAGGAAAAAGAAGAGGCAACCAGAGACAATGACTGAATGATCCAAGGCCACAGGCATGGGAACCGAATGCAAAGGGCCACCAAACAGGCTCCAAACTTTAGAAACCAAAACAGTTAATTTTGATCTCATTTGACACTAACAAGATGACCAATGGGGGAAGGTCCGGGAGTAGGGAAAATTACATGGTTTCTGCGGGAATCTTCAGATCTGGCTTTGCTTAAGCTCTAATCTCTTGAATTTTAGTAAAGGGTACCCAACTCTACAAATAGAGTCAAAGATTTTTCTTTCCTAAATGTCTAAGTTGGGACAGGCCTGACATTCTGTCCACCGTCAAGGCCAGCAAAGGAATTACACAACCATTGGTCCCAACTGGAGACCCATAGATGATGCTTCCTAAATTAGAGGCTCTGTCACTCCAGGAGAAATTGGAAATTTTCTCCCCCCTGGATAGTTGTACGGAGAGCACAGTCCTGCCCTGCATTGATAGCAGGCTACAGATTCCGGTCCCCTCTTTGCAAACTGCGGACTTCAGGCCACAGAATTAATCACCAAACTGAACCCCTGGATTGGCTGCCACATAGTTGGAACAAAAGCTGTCTGGCCCATGTGCTCACCCTATGCATTTAACCAAAGTGGGGCAGCTCAAAGGGAGTCAAAAGGCAATCATGATCACTCCTGCCACAGCCTGGGGTATCCAGTTTGCAAAGAGGGGTGTGTGAACCATGGTAGCTAGGGAGGAGTGAATGCCCTGGGTCAGCTGGGGTGAGGAAACTGGGATGAAGTGGATGTAGCCAATTGTCCTGGACTACAAATTGACAACATTTGAAGGTCTATAAAGCATAAAAACTGATGAAGTTCCATAAGTGTTGGGACAGATTTGCTTAGCAAGCACTTACGGCAGGATTTCAGTAGCAGCCACCAGTGGCCTCATTCAGTTGTGGTCACTTGGAATCTGGTGGCCGCTTCTGTAATTGCCCCATGTGGCCGTGTGACAAAGTGATTCCCCCTTGCTGTTTGTGCAGAAAACTCCAGAGCTCCATCAAAGATGAAGTTTCAGGTGGGGGTCAACAAGAGTGATTTCATTGATTTTTTTTATTTTTTTTATTTTATTATCTTACATTAAAAGGAGAAAATATGCTATTTCAAATTAGTAATTATTCTCTCTCTCAGCAAATTAATCCCCCATTCTAGGTTGGGTCTCTCTTTGATAAGTTTCCAGCCATTATTTCTTGTCATTCCTGCAAGCGCTCTGGAGAATAGACTGATCCCCTCTTCTCTGTGACAATCCCTCAAATATTGGAAGACTGCTATCTATGCACCTTTGGAGTCTAACCATAATGGCCACATCACCATGGAAATTGTTTCCAGACAACGCTGGTTCCCTTGGCCAAGAAACAGGGATGAACACCATGCCCAAGAGCTGAACACAACCTGGTAACTGAGCTCTCCTGGTCCAAGGCCATGGAGGACTTTCAATGGGATAACCCAAACCTTGAGTTGGACACAGAGGGAAAGCAGAAACCAATGCAGCTTGTAAAACAGGACTATCACATGGGCCATACTAGGGGTAGATAACATTGTCCACCCTGCTGCATTCAGCACCAGCTGTAGCTTCCAAATGCTCTTCAAATGTAGCCCTATGTAGAGCACATTGTATGAGTTCAAATGCAGGATGATCAGGGCATGAGTGACTGAGCACAGGGACTCATGATTCAGGAAAACGTCCAACTGGCACACTATAAGAACATGC
Source organism: Diadophis punctatus similis (assembly GCA_023053685.1). Taxonomy (NCBI): domain Eukaryota; kingdom Metazoa; phylum Chordata; class Lepidosauria; order Squamata; family Dipsadidae; genus Diadophis; species Diadophis punctatus. Next base: position 3,720,547 of record JALIGW010000055.1, read on the forward strand.
AAATGACCACCTAGTCACAACGAGAAAGAGTTTTGAGTCCAGGAGAGCGGGAAGGCCCCATCCCCAAGAAGCAGCTGGGACTCCCCTCCCTACTCTGCCCCACCCAAGCCCAGCCCCAGAGGTCATCCACATGGCCTGCACCCACATATCTCGGGGTGCCACAGCCAGGCCACCCCCACCTTGCCTCCTTCCTCACCTTGCAGCAACAACACCACCACCAGCAGCTCACTTCAGCAGGAGCCCCACCACTCCTCAGCCCTCCCCCCCAGATCAGGAAGCCCAACACGGGCAAGAAGAGTGAACACAGCAACAGCACCCTGGAGCAGGAGGCAAGAGGGCTGTCAGCCTCCACACTGCCTGCTTGCTTCGGCTGCCATAGAAACGGGGGAAGGTTAGGTATTGGGGGGGAAGCTGTGCTGAAGATGTCTCTTCTTGTGTCTGATTAGGGGCTTAGGGAGGAAAGTTCTCATTGCGTACGGCCAGGCTAGATGGACATGTTTACAGCCTGGTCAATTTCAACGGCTTCGCCAGACCAGATGTGGAAGTTTAACCTGGACATCTGCCCACATGACATCTTGGGGCTTCGGGATTGGATGATTTGCCCGGGGGGGGTTTAAGGGGAAGGTTTTGGGATTATGTCTATATGTTTTTTGCCTCAGATCTTGCTTTCATTTTGTCGCTATCAGTTCTTGTCTAGTGAAAGTACTCTTCTCTATCAACATGGAATTGGGGTCTTTCTTTCCTGGACTTTGAATGGAAGCACACCTGACATTAAGCAAGGTCTGCTTTATTAGTCAACCCGGAGAAAACTTCTATCGAGGGGACTAAGCAAAATATGTCTAGCCAAGGCAGCAACCAGGAGGACCAGGGAGCGGTTGGATCCACCCCTCCCCAGTCCCGTCGGGGCTGGGAGAAGTCGGAGTGGGGAGGTGAGCCACAAGTTGAAGTGAAGCCGGTGAGAGCTAAATGGTCATTGGGCATGGGGCGTCTGGACACCCTGGAGGAAATTCCTTCTGGAGTAACCGCAGCCATACACCGAAGAGGTAAGGCAGCCTGGCAGGAGGAAAACAAAGAAGACCTCCTGCTGACCCAAGTGCTGCATCTGCTGAAAGAAGCATTAGAGAATCGGAGAAGCCATGAAAGGTATTCTTTGCCTGCTGGGAGGGAAGCCAAAGAATTTGGGGAGGAGGAAGGGATCTCAACCACCCCAGAAGAGCCTCCAGGAGCCCAGCCAGACCCAGCAAGGGCAGATGGGACACCAGCAGCGGTGGCAGCCCAAGCCGCCCCTTCAAGGGGGGTGATCCCCCGGAGGCATCGGATTCCAAAGATCTCTCCGCTGGTAGTAAAATACGGTGGGGATCCCAAGGCATTGGGGTTTTTCCTGACCCAAGTGTGGAATCATATGCAAGAATATGGGGAGGATTTTCCCATGGAAACAGCTAAAGTGAGGTGCGTCACCACAGCCCTGGAAGGGACTGCGGCTGAGTGGATGGTGGGCCCCCATAATGAGGATTCCCCAGTGATGAGGAATTATGATGCTTTTATGGCCGCCCTCCGAGTGCGTTTTGATGACCCCCTGGGTGAGCGTAAAGCTAGAACCAGGATGAAAACCCTGACCCAAGGGAGGAGATCTGTGGCTGAATGCACCCAAAAATTTCACCAGCTGGTGATCCATATGCGTGGGTGGTCAGCCGAGGCCCTGATGGAGTGCTACAAGGATGGCCTTAATGAGGACTTCTACCAATGCTGTTGTTCTCGAGGGCCCCCCCAAAATTTGCAACGTTAGTATGTGAAGTATCTGAAGTAGAGATTGACCAGGCCAGAGATTGGTACAGAGGAGGTCACAGCTGGAGCAAGCCTTCCCCTTCTGCACCGAAAGTGGCCCTTAGGACGGTGATGGGGGGCCAGGATCAAAGCCCAGATCATCAGCCGGCTTCAGATGCGGGAAAGAGGGACACCAAGCAGATGAGTGTTTTGGCAAGCCCGTCCCTAGGGTGACCCCTGCTGGAGGGAAAAAGGTTGACAAGCCATCAGCAAAAGCACGCAAAACAGCATTGAAAGGCATGGAAGTTGTTGAGTTTGCCCCTCCAGGCCTCAAGGAGCTGTGAGCTCCAACTACCCCAGGGGACAGTGACAGCGAATCTGATGATGACCCCCTGGTAAGTCGACCCGTGGGGCCCCTGACCATCCCATTAGAACTACGGGCACCATCATCCGGTGCCCAGGGGAAGATACTGGCCATTTTTGTTTCTATGTGTACTAGATGTGTAATCAGCCCAGAGGTGGTGGAAAAAATGGGATTTTTTTCTATGAAAGTGCCCATTGCCTTCTGCCAGTTGGATGAGTCAGTAGTGGGGTGTCCCACCCACTTTGAGACTGAACCAGTTGAAATGAGGATGGGGGACCACCGAGAGACTCTGAGTTTTACAGTGGCCCCAGAGATGGAGCAACCTCTCATACTTGGGTTACCCTGGCTCCGAAAATGGAACCCTGATCTGAATTGGTGTACGGAGCTATTGTGCATCTGCTATAACCAGCAGGAGAGCCCTTCCATGGGCCTGACGCCACCGAAGAGCAGGCGGCAGTAGGGGCTGAACGCATGGCAGGAGAGGAGAAAATACCTAAGGAATATTGGGACCTTAAGGGGGCTTTCAGCGAGAGGGCGTCAGACGTGCCCACACCCCATCGACTCACAGATTGCAGTATAGAGATCCTGCCAGGGGTAAAACTCCCTCGACCTAAAATTTACTCCATGACCCCACACGAGCTGGAGGAGCTGTGAAATTTCATTGACAAAAACCTGAAGCGAGGGTTCATCCAACCTGCTAGGCCATGAGTGGCTGCCCCCGTGCTCTTCCGAGAGAAGAAAGATGGCTCCCTTCGCTTATGTATTGACTATAAGAACCTAAACGCCATTTGCGTTGATAACGTTTATCCCCTGCCCCTGATGAAGGACATGCTAGCCCATCTACCCAAAGGGGAAGATTTTTACTAAGCTGGACTTAAGAGAGGCCTACTACCGGGTCCAAATTAAAAAGGGTGACAAGTGGAAAACTGCGTTCAACTAGGTTATAACTAGGTTATTTCCAGCCAACAGGGGACATTAGCCGTGTTCATGGAACTGATAAACGAAGTAGTCCATGATCACCTTTACAAGGGAGTCTTGGTTTATCTTGATGACATTCTCATTTACTTGGAGACAATGGACGAACACACGAGACTAGTGCGGTCAGTCTTGAAAAAACTCATGGTGGCCGAGCTGTATGCTAAACTCTCAAAATGTGAGTTCCACCAGAGAAAAATTGGCTACTTGGGTTACTGCATATCGCATGAGGGGGTTGAAATGGATGCTGGGAAGGTGCAGGCAGTCATGGAGCGGGCGGCCCCACGCACCCGTAAGCAACTACAGAGTTTCCTTGGCTTTGCCAACTTTTATCAGCAGTTCATCCCCTCTTTTGCCCAGATTGCGCTGCCAATTACAAACCTCCTAAAAATGAAAGGAGAGGCCAAGCCTAAGCCTAGTCAGCCCCTGGAGTGGACCATGGAATGCCTGAACTACTACAAGAGAAACCTCAGATTCCATCTCTAAAGGAGTGGATTGAACAACTTCAATTGATTTGGCCCATGACTCGCCAAATAGATGAGATGCCATTAGATGAAGCTCACCACCTGACACGGGCCCAGGCATCCCCTCCGGGAAGTGGGGCTTGGACGAAGAGTTCAGATATCATGAGAGCTCAAGGGTCAGGTGACTGCTGCCCATGGCCCAAGGCAGCCCATGCTGCAGTCCAGGGCCTGCCCATGTGGCCTGAGAGGGTTGGTGAGGCTCCTCCACTGGATCAGTGCCTGACGCCCACACTTGTCCCAGCCCCTGACATGAGGGACATCAAACTGCCCATGCCCACCCTTGCCATGTCCCCTCTGGCCACACCCACCCAGACAGCCACGACCACACAGCCATGTCTCCACCTGCTCCCCCAAGGGCAACAACAATCCTGATCTGGCCCTCAATTAAATTGAGTTTAACACCCCTTCTCTACCACATGTTCAGTCAGATTCATCCTTCATGTTTCTTCTGCAGAGCTCTAGGTGTCTCTTGATTCTTTTCAGTTCTTTCAATTGAATCATGGGGCATGTTAGAAACAATGGACCAAGAGAGGTTGCATGTGAGTGATCCTATCCAAGGCCTCAGTAGCTTTCCAATTCCAGGTAGTGGCCAAGGCCTCAGAAGGACCAAGCAGCAGAGCCTCAGGTATAATCCCCAGTTCCCTTTGGAACCCCATCAGTCACTAAGAGTGGACTGATCAAATAGATCCGGCCTCCCTGCAGAGAGAGGCAGCATACAAGAATCTCAAAATCATCAGGTGATGATCTGGCCAGGACAAATGGGACAAGGACAGCTCCTCCTCAGATGAGGTTGGAAGTGATAAGATTTGAGTTGAGCCATGAATGATGGTGGCCATGTTGAAATGCCTCTAAGGCCTACCCTGTGGACGGCAAATAGACCTCTCTCAAGATCATAAGTCTGGGGAACCCCACAGTCAATTGTGAAATACCATCCAGAGGCTCAGACACGGAGGTTGCTGTGCAGCAGGAAGGTTGGTACAGTAATAACAATCCCAACTGGTCCTGTGAATGAATCTTCGAGAAAAGAATTTCAGACCTGGCAATTTGGAGAGCAGCATCCCTAAAGACCAAAAGAGACACCCGGATGACAATTGCTACCCTCAGACTACAGAAACAGAAGTTTGCAGGTCTTGCCAAAAAATTGCAGTTAATAACTTAAGATGCTTCCTCAAATTACATTTCTGTCTTGTGCCACTATACCCAAGTAGTGCTCAGATTATCTGACCAAAAGAGGGCATAAACCAAAATCCATCTTGTATGTCACAGCTTCCCCATGACTCCATCTGCTCTGTGAATTACAAGAAGAGACACAAACATGTTTCCCGAAACTTTCTCCAAAGTGCTGGAAATGTAAAGAAGGTATAGGAACATACTACCATCTATGGTGGACCTGCCCCAAGGTAAAGAACTTTTGGATTAAAATCAAAAACTGCCTTGAACAAATTACCTCAAAAACGATTCCCTTAAAGCCGGAGCTTTTCTTATTAGGTATTTTCAGAGAAAAAATGACGAATGAAGATAGATATATAATTCTACACATTACAACAGCCGCAAGAATTATATACGCGCAAATTTGGAAAACCGAACAAATCCCAACTACATTAAATCTCATTAATAAAGTATTTGAGTGTGCAGAACTTAGTAGGATGTAATTGGAAATGCAAGGCAAAGATGACTCTGAATTCTATAAAACTTGGGACAGGTGGTATAATTGGCTTAATCAAAACAAATATCAAAAATTGCTATAATTATGTGTCATGAACTAAGACAGTATAAATAATTACAAATGTCTACTTTTTCGCACAGACCGGAACAAATTATGGGAATATATACAATTTTACAAGGTCTTAACATATTAATCAAGTTGAACAAAAGAACCATTGTTGAAAAAGGAAAAATTGTTTTATCGTAATGATAATAGACTGAATATAATATAACAAGAGAAAAGAATAAAGAAAATATTGGAAGATATAAGGAAGATAATGATGTAAATAATAACTATATAGAATAAGCATGTTTTTGTATCACTAGGCTGTAAAAGGATAGTGTCGATGGGATGGTTGACATGTATGTTCAATGTTTTCTATTGTCAAGGATATTTGATACTTCATTTGTATATACATATGTTTACACATGTTTTTATGTTTGTTTGTATGTTTGTTTGTCTTTTTAACATAATTAATAAAGATTATTTTTTAAAAAAAGAATTACAAGAAGAGACACAAACATGTTTTCCATTCCGCTGTATGAAGAGAAGCTGTTGCTAAGGGGATAGGACATTGGCTTTTCCTTGCAATTATCAGAACAGTTATTCTTAGTGTATCCCCTGTGGATTTCTAGACACAGAGATCTTCCAGGATAAAATTTGCTTTAAAAAATATATCTGAGTTTTCCAGATGGGGGCAGAAATGTCACCTTAGCCTGTCTTGCAAAGAGCTCACTCCTGTGTTGGAAGAGACTCAAATGCCTTTGTTTCCTCTATAGTCACAGCCCAAACACAGGTAGGAGGAAATATTTCTATAAATTTGTCCTGGTGCCATCCAGGTGACACAGGTGGTGTCTGCTTTACTAAAGTTCCAGTGAGATTTCAGGAGCAACCTTCAAATCAGTTTCTGCATAAACCTTGATTTCTGTTCTCGGAGGGAAGGTGATAAAAAAGACCGGGCAGGAGTCATGCTACTGCTGATGCTGATGCTCTTCTGGCTCCTGGCTCCAACTACAGCGAAGAGGCTGCAAACCATATGTGTGTTCAGGGATTATATCAGATTAGATGGAAGCTACTATAGGCCTGGTGATCTCATTATTGGTGGGAATTTGCCTTTGGGAGCCATTGGAAAATCTCCTGTCCTAGACTTTAATACACTGAATTTTCATGTACTGAATGTGTAAGTTTCACCTGAAGGAGAAAACACGCATATAATTGTTCTTTTTGCTTTAAATTCTGGAACACTTTCAGAAATATTTCTTCTAGTGTATTGTACTGTCCTGTTGTAGTGCATATTGTGTGCTTTTATCTATAAAACAGCAAGCTTTTCAAATAGGCTGGAATTCTCAGTCTCTTCATCAGGAAGATGATAAACAACAAAAATGAAGAGGGAAGCTCTGCTGGCCTAGTGAAGAAGTCAAATTATAATTTTAATCTGAACAGTATCTTGTTGGTAGAAAACTCAAATAAAATTTCAACACTCTTCAAGTGTTCAGGAGTTATAAAAATCCCTCTCAGTTTTGGAATCAGCATTTCTCATGTATAATGGCCTTCAGGAAATCTATGAGGTGACTCCCCTACTGTAGTCCTGTGCTCAGCAATCTTTACCACACCTGAAGAAGCTGCTCCAAGAGAGAAATCCTTTGAACAAACAAACAAACCCTGTTAGAACCCTGTTCAAACAATTGGGTGTGTTAATATATGATTAAGCCACAAATCAATGTTATGTGTATATTGCTTTAAATGCATTGTGGATGATTACTATATAAGTAAGCAAGAGAACATGCTCAGTGTGTTTGGTGATTTATGGTTCAGTGTGGTTTAGTGTGGTTTGGTGTGGTGAGTGGTGTTTGACGGTGTGTTCCGGTTTGAAGACTCTCTGTTGCTTTACTGATGAGTAGATTACTTTATGACTGTTTGGAATTGCTGTGAAGAGAAGAGTAACTATCTGTGATAGTATAGAAGTGAGTGATAGCTGTAATTTTTCTTTGTGAGTTAAAACAAAGATAGGCAAGAAGAAGAAATTTCGCATTGACTGAGTAACTGTGTATGACTGGGACTTCCTATTTAGCTTTGCTACTATTCAAGTAAAACAGTTTTGTACATACTAAAGATATTCTGTTTATTGACTGAATAGCATTCATATCAAACTGCAACACCATTACTACAACGCATTTCGCTGTGTATGTGCTTAACAGCACAATAACTCCTTAACATTGGTTATGGGCCCAGTGAGTTTCTAAGGAGTAGAGATAGTGGTTTATTGCAAGTAAAAAAATATTGAATGTGAAAATTCAGTTTTAATATTAACAGAAAGTTTAAGAAGTATTACAGCAAAAATGGCTCAAGCAAAGTCAACGTATCTATCGATGATAACCCAGCTGGATGGCACTAACTATGCTACTTGGTACTTGGTCTACAAAATGTAGCCTAGTTTTGAGAAATGAAGGCTTATGATCTTTTATAACAAATCCACCGGATACAACAGATTGGGATCCAACAGAAGATGAAGACGTGAAGAAGCTAGCTGAATTTAAATGAGACAATGATAGAGCATTAAGCATAATTGGACTAACACTAAATGACCAGCAACTTGTCCATATTCGTGGAGAAGAAGAAGCTGCAAAGTGTTGGGACATATTGAAAAAGATTTATGTAAGGGATAGTGTTGGTGCACACATTCATATAACAAGAAAACTTTTTCGGACTTGTTTAATGAAAGGAGGCGATATGCTCACTCATTTGGAGAATATGAAGAAAATTCTTCAAGAACTGCATGAAAAACAACTGATTTATACAGAGTTACAGCAGTTGTACATCATTCTGTCTTCATTGGACGATAGCTATGATGATTATGTTTCTTCTTTCGAGGTTTTGACTAGGGATGAACTGACTCTACCTGGCATAACTGGAAGACTACTTGAGGAGTCCAGAAGACGAGAAGACAGAAAAGTGATTAGAACAAAACATCCACAAGATGAAGAGAAGACATCTTCTAATGTTCCTAATGTTTATTTTGTTAGAAAATGTTTTACTTGTGGGGCTAGAGGACATATAGCCAAGTTTTGTAGAAAGAATAAAAAGCAGAATATCAGAAATGATCAGAGAGAACACAAAAATGTTAGTTTGACTATGCATAACGTAACTGATAAGATAAACCATGATTTATGGGTTACAGATAGTGGGGCTACTAACTGAATAACAAACAATAAGGAAAAGTTTGTAAAGATGGAGAAAAATAGTCAATATGTTGCGTTAGCAAATGGTTGGAAGATGAAAGCAAATGGAGAAGGAAATGCATATTGTTCAGGAATCAATGACAAACTGCCAATGTTATATATGCCAAGATTGGTTTATAATCTATTATCTGTGCAAGTATTGGTCAAAGCAGGTTACAGTGTAACATTTATGGATGATAAATGTAAAATTCAGAAAGAAGGTAACAATGTTATAGCTAGATTAGAAAATGGTCTATATATACTGCATGAAAACCCAGTAGAAAAAGCTAATTCAGTTTTTGAGAACAAACAACCTCATAACAACTGCATACATTTACTCCACAGATGAATGGGGCATTTGAATTTTAAATTGTTACAGAAAACTGTAGAATTGGCTAAAGGAATTAAAATAAAACCATGTTCTAAGTATCTGAATTGCAATGCCTGTAATCAAGAAAAAAGCAAGGTTACTCCTGCAAATAGATATAATGGATTCAAAACAACAGCACCATTAGATGTAGTGTTTGTTGATCTAATAGGACCTAAGAAACCAAGTATAGGTGGAGCTAACTATATTTTTAGTATTGTTGATCATTATTCTCGATATGGTTTTTGCTATTTAATGAAAAGCAAAACAGAAACTTATCAACATTTCTCTAATTGGATAAGGTTTGTAGAGAGAAAACAGAAGAATAAGTTAGTATGTGTAGTAACAGATAACGGCACAGAATTCACTAATAGTAGGTTTGTTAATTTGTTAGCAAGAGCAGGGATAGAGCACAGACGTTCAGTTCCTTTTCGGACAGAACATAACTCTTATGTAGAAAGACGAGGACAAACGTTGCAGGCAATGATAAGGACAATGATTAATGATTCTGGTTTGCCTGATAATTTGTGGGGAGAGGCTCTTATGTGCGCTAACCATATACTTAAGAACTCTGTAAATGCTACGACAGGCGATATACCTTTTACAAGATGGTTTGGCAGGAAACCTGAATTGGATTATTTGCATTTATTTGGAGCACCGGCTTGGGTGCATATTCCAACACAAGTTAGAAAGAAAGGTCAACATAGGGCAAAACTAATGTATTTTGTAGGTTATGATAAAAATCATAAAAGTTTTAAATTCTGGGATAGAGGCACCAGAAATACTTATAAAAGTGCAAGTGCCAAATTCATGGAACATGTGGGATGGCAGAAATTGGAGCAGGAAGATAGTATTGTGGTACACACTCCATTTTCCAACAAGATGTTACTCCTAAGAAGTATTTTGAAAGTAATATAGAACAGGTAGAATCACCAGAAGAGGAGGATCTATTAGATGAAGAGAGATCTCCGATAGGGGAGGTAAGTTAGAAGTTAAAGATGAGGATATTGCTACTAATAGTATTCCTTTGCCTAGAAGAGGGACTAGAGTAACAGATACCTATTAGGTGTCTGACACCTAATAGGTATCAGACAAATGTTGTTTGTGAAATAAGCCTAGAACCTTCTAGCTATGATAAGATTAAGTTATATTCCAAGAAGGAACAAATTGCTTGGAAAGAAGCAATGAGTAAGGAATTGAAGTCTTTGAAGGATCTTAATGTTTATGAAGATGTTAGTTTGCCACAAGGAAATAAAGCTATAGGCTGCAGATGGGTTTTTAAGTTAAAGACAGCCAGTGATGGCACTATAACCCACAAGGCAAGATTGGTTGCTCAAGGATTCCGTCAGAGTACAACAGACTATGATGAAGTTTTCGCTCCTAGTCTGAAGGCGAGCACATTGAGGGCAGCATTGGTGTGGACAGCTAGAAATAATAGTGTGGTACATCATATTGATGTTGAGACAGCATATTTACATGCTAAATTACAGCATGAGATATGTATGAGAAAACCACAAGGATTAAATAGTAATGGTAAAGGTTATTGGAAATTAAATAAAAGCTTGTATGGATTGAAGCAGGCTGGTTTTGAATGGAACCAATGCATTACCAGAGAATTGGAAAGATTAGGGTTTAATGCAGGTTTGGCTGATCCATGTCTATTTAAGAAAGAACAGGATGGTGATATTACGTTATTATTATTGTTTACTGATGATATTGCAATTATTGCTAAATTAGAAGATATAGTAAAGGATATTGTAGATAAACTGAAAGATAAATTCAGGATCAGATATTTGGGTGAAATAAAGCATTATTTAGATCTAGATGTTACTAGAACCAGTAAAGGATTTAAAATATCACAGGTTCAGAAAATAAATAGTTTATTGAAGCGCTACAATATGGCTAGTTGTAAAGAAGCCAAAACTCCTATGAGTACTAAATTTGAGCATAGTGAGGTAACTGATTCAAAGTTTGATAGTAACATATATCAAGCACTAATTGGTAGTTTATTGTATTTGGCAAACTGGTCAAGGCCAGATATATTGTATAGCGTAAATCACTTGGCAAGGTACAACTCAGAACTGTGTGAACGATATTGGAATGCAGCAAAGCGTATATTAAGATATTTAAAACAAACAATGTATAATGCACTGTATTTAGAACCAAGGTCAGAACTTGATTTAAAGGCCTATGCAGACGCAAGTTTTGCAACTGACAGGATTACACAAAAGTCAACATCAGGGATTGCTATATTATTAGGCAATATGTTGATTAGTTGGAGGTCAATAAGACAACAGTACATAAGTTTGTCTACCATGGAGGCCGAATTTTCGTGTTTATCTCTATTATGTACAGAGCTTATTTATTTTTCACAATTATGTAAAGATTTGGGAATTGTTGTAAATGAACCAATATGTGTATTTGAAGACAATCAAGCAGCAATTAATATGGCAACTAATATTGGTGTTAGAACGAGAGCAAAGCATACAGATCTTAGATATCTTAATGTTAGACAATGTGTACAGAGGAAAATGATTAAACTAGAATATTGTACTAGTGAATGTAATTTAGCAGATCATTTTACGAAAGCGCAAAATGCTGATAGACATAAAGAAAGTTGTGAAGGTTATAATCTAAGATTGTAAGTTATATATTAACAACCCAAAGGGGAGAATGTTAGAACCCTGTTCAAATGATTGGGTGTGTTAATATATGATTAAGCCACAAATCAATGTTATATGTATATTGCTTTAAACGCATTGTGGATGATTACTATATAAGTAAGCAAGGGACCATGCTCAGTGTGGTTTGGTGTGGTGAGTGGTGTTTGACAGTGTGTTCCAGTTTGAAGACTCTCTGCTGCTTTTCTGATGAGTAGATTACTTTATGACTGTTTGGAATTGCTGTGAAGAGAAGAGTAACTATCTGTGATAGTATAGAAGTGAGTGATAGCTGTAATTTTTCTTTGTGAGTTAAAACAAAGATAGGCAAGAAGAAGAAATTTCGCATTGACTGAGTAACTATGTATGACTTGGACTTCCTATTTAGCTTTGCTACTATTCAAGTAAAACAATTTTGTACATACTAAAGATATTCTGTTTATTGACTGAATAGCATTCATATCAAACTGCAACACCATTACTACAACACATTTTGCTGTGTATTTGCTTAACAGCACAATAACTCCTTAACAAACCCAAAAAAATTTGGGGGGTTCTGCCCTCAAATCTCTCCCCAAATAGTGAATCAAATTCTACAGCCATGCACAAGCTTTCCAGTAATGTTCTCCAATGCTTTTCTCACTACAGATTCATCACCAGTTACTACCAGCAGTTCCTTGCATTGATGTTTGCTGTCTCCGAGGTCAATAAGGATTTTCTTCTGCTCCCCAACATCACCCTTGGCTTCCACATCTATGGCCATTTCCAGGGTGAGGTATTTATTTCCTTAAACAGCCTCTCCATGCTCTCTTCACGAGGCCAAGTGGTTCCAGGTTACAAATGTGACCAGCAGGACAATCTGATGTCTGTCATTGGTGATCTCAGTGCCAAAACCTCAAGGCAGATGGCCTCCATCTTCAGCATTTTTAAGGTCCCACAGGTAAGAGAGCTCTCTTGGATAAAGTATGGAGTAGACAGGGATCAAAATCACACACAGAAGCCAAGATGAAACTAAATTTAATTTTTTGTGGGGGGGGGCATATAAGGAGTTGTGACTCTTAGCTTATTCTTTATTAAAGGGAAGTCATCATTTTAGTCCCATTTATTCTCTATGTCAGTTGGTTGGTTTCTTCTCTTGTCTTCTGATGAACCACAACAAATAAAACTGGCTAAGAAGGGAAGAAGATGAAGTTTGCCGGTCAAAGTGAGTCAGTCTGACTGGAGGGCCACTTACAAACCAATGGTCACTACTAAATTCAGCACAAAACTTTATTTGTCTTTGAAAAAAGAATCTCTTTTTCTCCAGCTCGGTGTTGGCTTTGAGTTCTCTCAGAGAGAGAGAAGAGTTTATCCTTCCTTCTTCCGGATTAATTCCAAGGAATCTCCTCAGTATGTGGGTTTAATCCAGCTGCTCCTCTATTTCCAGTGGAACTGGGTTGGGCTTTTCGCACCTGAAAATGACGATGGAGAACGTTTCATCACAACTCTGACACCAATGTTCCAGGAGAAGGAGATCTGCCTGGCCTTCACTCTAATGCTGGAATTGGATAATATGGAAATCAGTCTGAAAAAGTTAATTCTCAATTTTCTTACCTGGTCTAAAGCAGAAGTGTTTATTCTGTTTGCAGACTCAACTGTTACTGACACTGTAATGCTGGCAATAACTTATTTTGAAATATACAGAAAAGTATCATTTAGAAAAGTTTGTATTTTCACTTCCCATTGGAAACTTGGCATAGAAAAATTTGAATACACATTGCAATTCATAAAGCTTTATCATGGGGCCTTGCATTTTAGGGACCACTCTGGGGATGTCTCTGAATTCAGCCACTTCCTCCTGTCTTTAGACCCCTTGAATCCCCAAGGAGATGTCTTTCTCTCTCTGTGGTGGGAATTTGTCTTTGGCTGCAAGATCCATAAATCAGGGAAGATCCCTCTAAAGGGGGAAAAACAATGTACAGGGAAGGAAAATCTGCAGAATCTGCCCAATTACACTTTTGAAACAACAATGACAGGAGAAAGTTACAATATCTACAATGCTGTTTATGCTCTGGCACACGCTTTACATGCAATGTTTGGATCCAGAGTTCGACCGACTATGATGAGGCTTGGAAAGAGGATCTCAACTGTCCAGTCATGGCAGGTAATTTCTGTGGCTTTTGACTTAGATCGGAAGCTCCCCATATGAATTTCTTCAGTTACTGATTAAATGTCTGCATACTCCCTGACCAATTCAACTGAGGCCCTGCCCTTTTTTTCAGTTTACCATTTGTTGTGCTACTCAGCTTGCTGTGTGAAAATGGTTTCTGATTAATAATGGATGGAAACGAACCAAGGAGAGAAGCAACCTAGAACTAAGGAGAAATTTCTTAAGGAACGGTTTACCTTTAGACGTCGTGGGAGCCCCATTGCTGGAGTAATTTAAGAAGAGACAGGATAGCCAACTGTCTAAAACTGTAGAGGATCTGTTGCTTGAGCAGTGGGTTGGACTAGAAGGCCTCCAATGTCCCTTCCAATACTGTGATTCTGTTTCTATGTCAACCGCAGCAAAGGGGAAGATTGAAAGTGGTCCTAATGGGTTCCTGGTCTGAAATTCATCAGAATTTCCTGCATCAAAGGCTAAAATGTTGGACCTCACTGAATAGTGAATTGACTCCCCAGGTCAGATGCTTCCTTCCACATGGCCCAGTAGATCAAACCTGCTTCCTGCATTCTGCTGCCTTTGACAATGAGCTAGAGAAAATCAGTGGAATTTTCCATGGTTCTTTTTTTATGCTTTATTTTCAGTTTTTCTTTAAGAACCAACATTTTTGTGGACAGTGTAATGACTGGGTTGACATATTTTTCTGCAGTGCTCACAGTAATAATCCAATTACATATACAGAATTTTTCTCTTCCAACTTCTAGTCTTTATGTTATAGCCTCGTTATATTAATATATATATATATATATATATATATATATATATATATATATATATATATATATATATATATATATATATATATATATATATATATATATATATATATATATATATATATATATATATATATATATATATATATATGTTTATCAGTTGATATTATACTATTTTCCCAATTGATCACTCGGTGTTCCACCACATTTTCAATATCTCAACTTTCCAATAAAACCAATAAAACCAGTTGTCCATTAGATTTAATCAGTCCCAAGATTATATCTCTAAGTGCCCTGAATTTATAGTCCTAGAAAACTATATTTTCCAGTATAATTTTTACATTCTGTTGATTGATCATAATAATACCTTTAAATATACCTAACCTTAGTCTTCCATCTTAATGCAGTAATTACACATTGCAGTAATCTTCTCTCTCCAGTAGATGGCTCTCCTGCTCCCAATTCCAGTAGAATGTAAAAATCAGAAACAGCTGATTGTCATCTAGTCAGAGGAGTTAGAAGTAGAGTTTAGAAAAACAATTTCTCCCAATAGTCACCCTTTAGGTTTTTTTCTTTTACTTCTGAATCTTTAATCTCCCTCTTTAGTTTCTAGTCTTCAATCTTTCTCCATAAATTCAAACGCCACTATTTTCCATCCGTTCTTGCTGAGACCTCAACTGAAAGTCCCCCCTGAATTTTCCATGGTTCTGATAGAAATCATTTATTCATTTTAAACATTCATTTATCATTTAACAAGACCTTGGGCCAAAGGAGCTATTTGAAAGTGCATATAGCCAAGTATCACAAGAGGGAAATCCTAAAATTAAATTTAGATTGTGGAACTTAAATTATTGTGTTTTGGTGAAATTCAAGTTGGAAACCATGCCCAGTGATAAAGGGAAAATGTTTAGTTTCAGAGTTAAATATTTGGTGTTACATGTGATTCCTCAGATGGCCACCAAGAGATGGAAGTGGCTTCTCAAATATAAACCCATCTTCTCAAGATGGCCATCAAGTTATGATAGAAGCCATGTTTCATTTTTAGCTCTAGCCCAAATACTCCAATTTCTGAAGGTTTTCTTTTGTTTCAGATTCTTCCCTATTTGAGGAATGTGCAGTTCAACAACAGTGCTGGAGATGAGGTCTCCTTCTCAGAAGATGGACTGGGATCTGCTCGTTATGATCTTCTCAACTGGCTTTTCCTTCCCAATCGATCTTTTGTCACTATGAAGGTTGGGCAAGTAAATCCTGAGGCTCCCCCAGGCCTGGATTTCACCATTAACTCTGATGGAATCATCTGGGTCACAAAGGTGAGCTGCAAGAAATATTGTAAGTTCACTTAAAAAAATCATTCTCTTCCTGAGATGCTCAACAAATTTCTAACTTGAAAAATAATCAATTGAGTCAGAAATCATGGCAGTCATTTGGTGAAAAATCTGCTTTGCATGTAGATATTTGATGCCTGATTTGTGTCTTTCCACAAGAGTTAGGCTTGGCAACAACGTCTGATTGAAACACAGGATGCAATTACAGCAACCAACAGTGACGGACCATTGACGCTCAGTTGTATCCTCATGGTTCTTTCTTTTAGAAATGCTGTGGTTCAGTCACAAGCCTTCCTTTGCAGGATGAAACCCCAGTTTCAATCTCCAGCATCTGTTGATGTCTCAGAAATGCCAGTGGCCTCAATCCCGCAGGAGCTGTTCCATATTTCTGATAGATGGTGGCAATGTATCTCTTTAGAAGAGAATCTGAACATAGAAGTAGGAATGGGGAAAAGAGTGAATGCAGCAGGTTCATTCCTTAAGTAATTTCAAATTGTTATCTTTTAGACAATCCCCATTGCCAGGTGTGGCATGAAGAGGTGCCAGGCAGGAGAGAGCAGAAGAGTTCCAGAGGGCAAGCAGGTTTGCTGCTACCAATGTGACCCATGTCCAGAAGGGACCATTTCAAATCAGACAGGTAGACCATACTTCAAATCTCAGTCTTCAGGTATCAAGGAAGACATTCATTAAATCAATATATTTTTGTTATTGTGTCATTTTTGATAAGATTGACATGCACTCATACTTTTCAATAGAACCTTTCTACTGATCTAAACCGCCCTGCCCACAGAGGCCACCATCCTTGATACTCAGCAAGGATAGTTTTAGGGCACAATTAATCAATCCCCAATTTCCATTTCTGCTTCTACTTTCACCTCCAGTTGGGAAACCAACTTTCAGTCTCTTCCTGAGGAAGTGGAGCATTGTGGTCCAAGCTTTTATTTGATCATTTAGAGTGTGCTTCTTCCGGCATCTCTATCAACCTCTGAGGAAATAGACTTGCCAGAGAAAGAGGAGATCCACCTATTTATGTCTCTTTGATAGAGCAGGAGGGAGGAATGAACAGATGTGACGTACAAAGCAGAGAGATTAAGGCTATCAGATTAAGGGATAATGTACTCACAAACAAAATACCAGGATTCCTGGATAACAGATCTGTCTGTCTTCTGTGGGTTCCATTAGAAAATGTCGGGGAAAAACAGGCTGGAATCTCAGACTGAAAGCCACATTACTCATGGAAGTGCACAGTGAATGAATAGCTGGAACTGAATAAATCCTTGTCTCTGGCTAATCTATCCCCAGGATCATCATAAATGAAGGATGATTTGCTCTTTTTGATGCCCCATAAATAGCACAGGGGATTATTTCATTACTCCCTTTGTAGGTAGGTCAAAAGCAGAAAGGCTGCACTCATATAATCTTTGCGGGAGAGAGAATATGCATGGTAGTTGCTCAAGGAATCTTTAGACAAATACTTTTGATTTCAGATGCAGCTCACTGTGAACCCTGCCCAGAAGACCAATTTTCCAATAAGGTCAAGGACCAATGCATAGCGAAGAAGCTCCATTTCCTTGCCTATCAAGACACCCTGGGATACATTTTAGTGTTTCTTGTTTTTTTCCTTTTTGTGATCACTTCTGCAGTCCTGGTGATTTTCTATAAACATCATGACACACCGATTGTCAAGGCCAACAACCGAGATCTCACCTACATCCTCTTGGTCTCCCTCCTGCTCTGCTTCCTCTGCTCCTTCCTTTTCATTGGTCAACCAGGGAAGATCACGTGTTTCTTCCAACAATCTGCCTTTGCCATTCTCTTCTCCCTTGCAGTTGCCTCTGTTTTGGCAAAAACTGTCATGGTGGTTCTGGCCTTCATGGCCACCAAGCCAGGGAACAAGACAAGGAAACTCTTAGGAAAACCCCTGACAAACTCCATTGTCATAGCCTGTCCCCTGATCCAAGCTGTCCTTTGTGCCACCTGGCTGGGAACCTCTCCCCCATTTCTTGACTTGGACTTCCACTCCTTGTTTGGAGAGACCATCTTGGAATGTAAGCAAGGCTCAGCTGTAATGTTTTACGGTGTCCTCTCTTACCTAGGACTTTTGGCCCTTGTCAGTTTCACAGTGGCATTTCTTGCTAGGAAATTGCCTGATAGTTTTAATGAAGCCAAGTTCATTACTTTTAGCATGCTGGTCTTTTGCAGTGTTTGGATCTCCTTCCTCCCTACCTACCTGAGCACCAAAGGGAAGTCCATGGTGGCTGTGGAGATCTTCTCAATTTTGGCCTCTGGAGCTGCTCTTTTGGCTTGTATCTTTTTCCCCAAATGCTACATTATTTTACTGAGGCCTGATCTAAATTGTAGAGAAAATATAGTAAGAAACAAGAATTTCTAAATAATGCAAAGTGCTGCCTCATTTATATTTGTTTTTGTGGCATGTTTACAATGTGATAAGATGTCTAATAAATGATGACGTGAAGGAAGAATTTCTCCATAAAAGAATTCCTTAGGAAGTTCTGCAACTGCTTACAATATTCCTGTGGTCAGTTTTTTATGTTTTCAAAGTGTCCTTATTGAGGTCCAATGCCCTGTATGGAAAGAAAAGTTGTTATTGAATATGTGTTTATTATTTCAGATATTTCTTAGTTTATATGGCAAAGGAGAAAACCAAGAATTAGATAAAAATACTGCAAGATGCTAAGGGAAAAGTGGGGTTGGGTTTACCAGACCTGAAATTGTATTTTGAGGCATGTTGTCTGGCCTGGTTAAGAGTGGGTGAACCTCCATAATACGAGGCTACTTGAATTGGAGGGCCACAAATTAAGGTTTGGATGGCACGGTTATTTATGGTATTATAAAGTTAAACTTAATGTTGATTTTAATAATCACTTTGCCAGACCTACCATACTAAGAGTTTGCAATAAATATAAAACAAGGTTATTTACGATGTTGCCTCCTTGGGTGTCCCTCCAAGAAGCTTTTTAAAGAAAAGAAATGGTGGCAAAGCCAGACTGCTGGATGTATGATAAAATATTATCTTTCAACTCTGGTGAAGCTACATTAAAGTTATATCAACAACTGAAAGAACGATTTAAATCAGATAAAAAGAGTTGTGGGTTTGATTTTGCTAAAAATGAATTGGAAATCTTACTTCGTAGTAGTGATGAGCATATTATTGCTAAGATTTATAAAATGTTATTGAAATTGAATTTGGAAAGTGAACATGTAAAACATTGTATGATTCAGTGGGCAACGAATTTTGGATATAATTAATGCTTGAATAATGGAAAAATATATGGATGAAAGGTTTAAAATTTACACTAACCTATAATTTAAAAGAAACTTTTATAAGATGATGTATTGCTGGTATTTAACACTGGAAAAGTTATCCAGAATGTATAAGGGTATTTCAAATGAATGTTGGAAGTGTAAAAACTAAGAAGCAACTTTTTACCATTTATGGTGGACATCAATTCAATTGTCAGAGTACAACATGTGTACTATGAGATTGGCTGAGCTCCCTTCGTGCACACCCCCAACACAATACAACTCACAGTGAAAGACAGAAAATCCCTCACCCTGTGAATTATGCCAGGGGTGGGTTTCAGTTACCTTCACCATCGGTTCACATCGCAATGTTTCGTTTCATTTCAAACAGAGCCTCTCACTTACTCAAGCCCACCTTGCCTCAATTCAACTAGAGCAATTGAACATGGGAGAAGGCAAAAAGAATGGTGAAGGGACCCCAATTCCAGCAGGCAGCAGAGAAGGAGGAGGTCAGTGCAGTGGGAAGGACCTTCTGGGACCAGATTTCTACTAGGAACATTTGAAATATGTGTGGCTAATTATCCCACGTGGCAAATCTACTGGGGCAATTGTCCCACGGTGAATCACCCAAGTAGAGGCATTAGGGGAGGGGCAGATGGGAAACGTCACCAGGGTTGGGCAACCAGAGAAAGGAGGATGCCATGGGTTGACTGGGGTGGGTGGCAGGGCGAGGTGGCTGCAGGAAATTATGGTAGACCTATAATGACAATGTTTGTAGGTCTATAAAGCATACAAAATCTGATGTAGTTCCATAAGTGTTGGGACAGTTTCACTTAGCCAACACTTTCAACATGATTTTGGTAGCAGCTACCAGTGGCCTCCTTCAGTTGTGGTCACATGGAATCTGGTGGCTGCTTCTGTAATTGCACCATGTGGCCGTGTGACAAAGAGATCCGTTCTGCTTCCCTCTTGCTGTTTGTGCAGAAAACTCTGGAGCTCCAGCGAAGGTGAAGTTTCAGGTGGGGGTCAACAACAGTGATTTCATTTATTTATTTTACTTTCCGAGCCCAGGACATTTTACATTAAAAGGAGGAAATGTGGTATTTAAAATTAGTATATTGATTTAATCTTTAAAAAATCAAAAACTGTACAATAAATATAAAAATTAAACACAGAAGGAGTTTCAAACCCTTATGTGACATTATACAGGCCATCCTCGTTCAAAGTTACAAAGGCAATGAAAAAAGTGACTTATGACCATTTTCACACTTACAACCGTTGCAGCATTCCCATGGGCATGTGATCAAAATTCGGGCACTTGGCAACTGACTCATATTTATGATGGTTGCAGTGTCCCGGGGTCATGCGAGTCCCTTTTGCGACCTTCCGACAAGTCAAGTCAATGGGGAAGCCAGATTCACTTAACAATCATGTCATTAAAAACTGCAGTGATTCACTTAACAACTACAGCAAGAAAGGTTGTAAAATGGGGCCAAACTCACTTAACATATGTCTCACTTAACAATGTAAATTTCAGGCTCAACTGTGGTCGTAAGTGGAGGACTACCATATAACATTTGAGGCGCAGAAAAAAGAGGTCTAGGCATGGACAGTTGAGATCACGGAAGACCAAAGCTCCTTGCCTTTAGGGGGATGTGGACAGCAAGAGAAGAGGACAAGAGGAGAAGGTGACAATTGGGGGCATCTCTGAGGAGGACTACTTGGAGAAAGGCAACTGGCCATGGGTGTTCTTAGCTGACTTGAGACTGGAGGAGGCATCTGGATTGGATTCTGCCATATGGAGTCATGCCATCTCCTGCCCAGGGAAAGGGGGACAGGCCACATGAATCAAGATGGGAGGGGACAGATCTCATCTCAGGTGGAAGGATATTCCATGATAGAAAAGATTCTCCTTCTAAACCCTGGCAGCTGAAACTCTGACCACAAGGGCCTTCAGTATGGCCCTTCTGCCGAATTGAGTGGAATGAGCCAAAAGCATTGGCTGAGATGGTTCCTCAGATACAATCATAGGGCTGGAATAGACCTTGGAGGTGTCGTAATCCAACCCCTTTCCCAAGGCAGGAGTCCTTATACATTCTGAACCAATGGCTGTCCAATCTCTTCTTAGAAACCTCCAGTGATGGAGCTCTCATAACTTCTAGAGGCAAGTTGTTCCATTGATTAATTACTCTATCAGGAAGTTTCTCCCCCATTCTAGGTTGGGTATCTCATTGATAAGTTTCCAACCATTACTTCTTGTCCTTTCCTCCAGAGCTTTGGAAGATAAATTGACCCCTTCTTCTCTGGGAAAGACTCTCAAATTATAGAAGATTGTGATCTAGGTACCCTTGGCGTGTGACCATGCTGGCCACGTCACCGTGGAAATTGATTTCAGACAACACTGGTTCTCTTGGCCAAGAACCAGAGGTGAACACCATGCCTTAGAGCTTGACATGACTGAAAGGAAACCTTTACCTTTTTGCTACCATTTCAACCCGAATCCTTTAGTGCAGACATACTATTTCCCTTAAATATACATCATATGAATTCATGTCCAGGCCGTTTACCATCTTTGTGGCTCTTCTCTGGACTTGTTCTAGGGTCTCAGCCAGAGGTGGCTTCCTCCCGGTTCGGACAGGTTTGCCTGAACTGGTAGTGACCCGCTGGTGATGTCACGATGATGTCACGGAAGCGGTTTGGTCGGTGCCTGTCCGTGGATGCCGCCATCTTTTTTTTTTTTGAATTTTTTTCAAAATTTTATTATTATTTTTTTTCAAAAAAAATTTCTGGGTTTTTTTTCTTCTCCATATGCGCAGAAGCCAAGTTTTCAGCACTGTACATGTGGTTGCCATCTTGTTTTCAGCTTTTTTGGGGGGGGTTGATTTTTTTTAATTTATTTTTTTGGAATTTTTTCCAGTTTTTTTTTCTTCTGCACATGGACAGAAGCCGAGTTTCCGGCACTCTGCATGCAGTCACCATCTTGTTTTTGGCTTTTTGAATATTTTTTTGGATTTTTAGCCACTGCGCATGCGAACTGGCAGCGAAGTAAGTTACAACCCATCTTCAAAAAAGGTAAAAAAACAGACCCAGGAAACTACAGACCAATCAGCCTAACATCAATACCTGGGAAAATACTGGAAAAAATAATTAAAAACCAGATCTCCCATCATCTAAAAACAAACCAAGTAATAACCAACAGCCAACACGGATTTGTTAAGAACAAGTCATGCCAAACCAACCTCATTTCATTCTTCAACACTGTGACTAGATGACCTACAAGGTCCCTTCCAACTCTAATAATAAATCTAAATCTAAAAAAAAACCCACCCCTGGTCTCAGCATCTTTTCCCTATCATGGCTACCTGGTAATTTAGTTATCCTGGTCCAATGTTATGTACAACATTCACTGTGTTAACCCAAATCCTGAATTGGATGTGGATGCAAACCAGAAACCAATGCAGCTTGTTTAACAGGGCTATTATATGTGCCATTCTAGGGGTAGCTAAAATTGTCCACCCTGCTCATTCAGTACCAGCTGTAGCTTCCAAATATTTTTCAAAGGTAGCCCTTTCTAGAGCACATTGCATTAATGCAAACAAGAGATGACCAGGGCATGAGTGACAAGGTTCAGTTGAAGCCTGTTGTTCCCCATCCAGATTCCCACAGCATCCAGGCACAAGGAATGAACATCCATAGTACATTTTTTGTCCCGCCAGACACCAGCAAAGCTGGCGGCTGACTAAGACGATGAGGAGGTTGGGGAAGGACTTGGGCCAGTTCTGGAGCCTGAGGAAGGCTCAGATGGATGTTCAGCATCAGACTCCAGAGATACAGCCAGGCCGTCCGGCATTTCCCAGCCAGAGAGGCAGCTGCCTTTGGAGTCAGAGATGAGTGAGGAGGAGGAGGAACAGCTGAGGTCTATTCCAGATGTGCATATGCAAAGAGCAGATACAAGAGGTGAACAACGGAGGTCAAAGAGCTGGTTTGGGAAGCATAACAAACATGGATGCTGACGGGCCCTCCCTGGCTCTGGGATAAATAGGAGAAAAAGGGAGTGGTTTGGTTGTAGCAGACAACCATTCGCATTTCGGGAAAGTTTTGGTTAGGGTTAGGGTTCCAGTTAACTCCTTGCAGGACTCTTTCCTGGATTTTCTGTTGGTGGATGCAGTAATGCAATATTTATTAATGCAATAAAGAGGGGGGTTTCTTTGCGGGGAGTCTGTTTCTTGCTTCTGCGAAGGCCGGGTCGGAACAGTACCTGTTAGTTCACCTGGGACACAGAGGTACAACAAGGTATCATTTGCATGGAGATATATCTCATTCTATGGTAACATATAGATGTTAAAGAGGAACAGAGAAAGCACCAAATCCATGCAGTCCCAGCACCCTGGGAGGTCAAGGGTCTGGTGTCTGCTGCCCAGGCCTAGGCGGCTCATGTCTGTGGCCTGAGAGGGTCAGTGAGGCTCCTCTAGTGAGTCAGCCTGGTCCAACTGCCCAATGTGAGGGATGTTGATCTGGCCATGCCCACCATGCCCATGACCACCCAGATAGCCGCAATCACCCAGCCACGTTTCACGCCCCCCCGGCTCCCCCAAGAGTGACAACAATCCTGATCTGATCCTCAATGAAATGGAGTTTGACACCCCTGCTCTAGCTCATGTTCAGTCAGATTCCTCCCTCATGTTCCTTCAGCAGAGCTCTGCATGTCTCATGATTCTTTTCAGCTCCCTCAATTGAATCATGGGGCATGTTGGGAACAATGGACCAAGAGGGGTTCCATGCGAGTGATCCTATCCAAGGCCTCAGTAGCTTTCCTATTCCAGGTATTGGCCAAGACCTCAGAAGGACCATGCAGCAGAGCCTGGGGTATAATCTCCAGTTCCATTTGGAACCCCATCAGTCACTAAGAGTGGACTGATCAAATAGATCCGGCCTCCCTGCAGAGAGAGGCAGCATAAAAGAATCTCAAAGTCATCAGGCCATGATCTGGTCAGGACAAAGGGAACAAGGATAGCTCCTCCTCAGGTTACGTTGGAAGTGATAAGATTTGAGTTGAGCCACGAATAATGGTGGCCATGTTGAAATGCCTCTAAGGCCTACCCTGGGGATGGCAAATGGACATCCCTCAAGACCATAAGTCTGGGGAACTCCATTGTCAACTGTGAAATGCCCTCCAGAGGCTCAGACAAGGATGTTGCTGTGCGGCAGGAAGGCTGGTACAGTAGTAACTATCCCAACTGATCCTGTAAATGAATCTTCAAGAAAAGAATTTCAGACCTGGCAATTTGTGGAGCAGCACCCCAAAAGACCAAAAGAGACACCCGGATGACAATATCTACCCTTAGGCTACAGCAACAGAAGTTTGCAGGTCTTGCCAAAAAATGGCAGTTAATATCCTGAAATTCTTCCTCAAATTACACTCATATTATCTGAGTAAACTAGGGCATAAGCCAAAATCCATCTTGTGTGCAGTGGTCACTTTCATATAGGTCAACTATACATCTTCCCCATGACTCCATCTGCTCTGCGAATTACAAGAAGAGACACAAACATGTTTTCCATCCTACTGTATGAAGAGAAGCTGTTGCTAAGGGGATTGGACAATGGCTGTTCCTTGCAATTATCAGAAGAACAGTCTGTCTTCCTGTATCCCCTGTGGATTTCTAGACACAAAGATCTTCCAGGATAAAACTTGCTTTAAAAAATATCTCTGAGTTCACCAGCTGTGGGGCAGAAATGTCACCTTAGCCTGTCTTGCAAAGAGCTCGTTCCTGTGTTGGGAGAGACTCACATGCCTTTGTTTCCTCTATGGTCATGGCCCAAACACAGGTAAGAGGAAGCATGGTTGATATAAATTTGTCCTGGTGCCATCCAGGTGGCACAGGTGGTGTCTGCTCTGCTAAAGTTCCAGTGAGATTTCAGGAACAACCTTCAAATCAGTTTCTGCATAAACCTCGATTTCTGTTCTAGGAGGGAAGGTGATAAAAAAAGACCGGGCAGGAGTCATGCTACTGCTGATGCTGATGCTCTTCTGGCTCTTGGCTCCAACTACAGCGAAGAGGCTGCAAAGGATATGTGTGTTCAGGGATCATATGAAGACACCACAAAGTCACTATAGGCCTGGTGATCTTGTTATTGGTGGGAATTTGCCTTTGGGAGCCATTGGAAAATCTCCTGTCCTAGACTTTAATACACCATATTTTCTTCTACGGAATATGTAAGTTTCATCTGAAGGAGAAACATGCAGATAAATTGTTTCTTTGCTTTAAATTCTGGAACCCCTTTCAGAAATATTTCTTCTAGTGTATTGAACTGTCCTGGTGTACTGCACCTTTTGTGCTTTTCTCACCAAATTAGCAAGCTCTTAAAATAGGAGGGAATTCTCATTCTCTTCATCAGGAAGATGATAAACAATAGAAATGAAGAGGGAAGCTGTGCTGGTCTAGTGAAGAAATCAAATTATAATATTACAGCCACTGCAGCAAAGTGAATATGGCAGGGATGATAGAGAGTACAAAACAGTCAATGATATCTATGGAAAGGCTTGTCTCCTTTCTCACAAAGCCATCCAACTTTAGCCAAGGGAGATTCTTTGAAAAAAATCCCAACCCATTGAAATTTGGGAGTTTCTGCCCTCAAAAGTCCCCCCAAACCGTGAAGTAAATTCTACAGCCATGCACAATATAGCAATAGCACTTTACTTATATACCGCTTCATAGTGCTTTACAGCACTCTCTAAGCGGTTTACAGAGTTCAGCATATTGCCCCCAACAATCTGGGTCCTCATTTTACCCACCTCGGAAGGATGGAAGGCTGAGTCAACCTTGAGCCTGGTGAGATTTGAACAGCTGAACTGCTGAACTAGCAATCAGCTGAAGGTCGCAATGCTGCTTTTAACCACTGCGCTATCTCAGCACAACCTTTCCTGTAATGTTCTCTGATGTTTTTCTCACTACAGGCTCATCACCAGTTACTACCAGCAGTTCCTTGCATTGATGTTTGCTGTCTCCGAGGTCAATGAGGATTTTCTTCTGCTCCCCAACATCACCCTTGGCTTCCACATCTATCGCCATTTCCAGGGGGAATTACTTATTTCCTTAAACAGCCTCTCCATGCTCTCCTCACGAGGCCAAGTGTTTCCAGGTTACAAATGTGACCATCTGGACACTCTGCTGTCCGTCATTGGTGGTCTCAGTGCCAAGTCCTCAAGGCAGATGGACTCCATCTTCAGCATCTTTAAGGTCCCACAGGGAATACAGCTCTCTTGGATACAGTACGGAGTAGAGTAAGATCAAAAGCAAACACAGAAACCAAAGATGAAACTAAAGGTAGTTTTTTTGAGGGGGAAGGAATATAATGAGCTTGTAACTCTTAAATTATTCTTTATTAAAGGGTAGCCATAATTTTAGTGCCATTTATTCTCTGTATGAACTTGTTGGTTTCTTCTCTTGTCTTCTGACTTACCTCAACCAATAAAAATGGCTAAGAAGGGAAGAAGATTCAGTTTGCCAGTCAAAGAGAGTCAGTCTGACTGGAGGGTCATCAACCACGAAATGGTCACTACTAAAGTCAACATAAAACATTTACTTTGTCTTTGAAAAAAGAATCTCTTTTTCTCCAGCTTGGTGTTGGCTTTGAGTTCTCTCAGGGAGAGAGAAGAGTTTATCCTTCCTTCTTCCGGATTAATCCCAAGGAATCTCCTCAGTATGTGGGTTTAGTCCAGCTGCTCCTGTATTTCCAGTGGAACTGGGTTGGGCTTTTCGCCCCTGAAGATGACAGGGGAGAACGTTTCATCTCAACTCTGACGCCAATGCTCCAGGAGGAGGAGATCTGCCTGGCCTTCACTCTAATGTTGAAATCGGATAATATTGAAATCACTTCGGACAAGTTAAATCTCAATTTCAATACCTTCTCTAAAACAGAAGTGTTTATTATGTTTGCGGACACAGCTGTTACTCTCACTGTAATAGTGATGATACGTTATTTTGAAATAGTCAGAAAAGTATCATTTAGGAAAGTTTGTATTTTCTTTTTTTTTTTAAATAATTTTTATTATGTGTATAAACATTAAAAAAGACATACATACATAAAATACATATAAACTTATATGGTAAACGTCTTCACATTTGTTCTCTTTTTTATATATTTTCTATACAATTGTATCTATCTATATGTATTACCTTTCTATTTTGCTATTTCTTTAATTATAGTTTAATTATAACTTAATAAATATATGTATACATTGTAGTAAGTATTCTTATTTGTTATTCTGTAGGTTGATAGGTTATACATTATAGTCTAAGCATTTCTATGATTCTATCTTTCCGTTTCTCTTTTCAAACCAATTATAAAAAAGATTCCACGTTTCAAAAAATTCTGAATTTTCTTTCTGTTTCAGTTCTAATGTTAGTTTGTCCAATTCTGCGCATTCTAGGATTTTTTTTATTACTATGTTCTCTGTCGGTACGTCTCCTTGTTTCCAGTGTTGTGCCAGTGTTATTCTTGCTGCTGTTAGTATGTGTGTTATGATATACCAGTGTTTCCTTTCTGTATTTTGCTCCACCATCTCTAATAAGAAAATTTCCGGTTTAAACATTATTTTTAAGTTAGTTATTTCTTGCAGCCAGGTATGTATTGTTTGCCAAAATTTTTTAGTTTTAGGACAGGTCCACCACATGTGAAAATATGAACCATTTTTATTCGGGCACTTCCAGCATTTGGGGTTCATGTTTGCATACATTCTAGCCAATCTCGCCGGGGGAAGGTGCCATCTATGGTACATTTTATAGATATTCTCCTTGTATGCGGTTGATTTGGTTATCTTTAAATTTTTAATCCAAGTTTCTTCCCAGTGTTCCAAATTTATTTCATATCCAAAATTTTTATTCCAGCTAGTCAAATTCCCTTTAACCTTTTCTTTTTCCATTTTGTAAGTTATTAAGAATTTATATATTTTAGTTATCATCTTTTTTTCCGGTCCCAGTAGAATTTTGTCTAGTTCTGATTTCTTTTTGGCTATTCCAAATTTTTTCTTATCCTCCTGAAATCTATTTTTAATTTGATAGTATGGCCACCAGTCTATTCTAATTCCTTGTTCCCTAAGAGTTTGAATTTCTTTTAAATTTACTCGCTCGTCTAATAGTTCTTCGTATTTAACCATTTTGTGTATGTCTGTTGTAGTGGGGTATGTAATTGCCTCCATGGGTGAAAACCATATTGGAATGTCTTTATACTGTTGATGTTTTATTTTTCCCCATATATTGTATAGTGCCTCTCTAGTTTTGTGTTTTTGAAAGTAAGAATGAGTTTTATGTTTTCCGTCCCATATAAAGCTATGCCATCCTACCTGTAGGTCATGTCCCTCGAGCGTTAATATTCTTTTATTTTTAATTTTAATCCAATCCGTTACCCACTGTAATGTTGCTGCTTGGTAGTAGATTTCCCATTCGGGAAGTCCAAAGCCCCCTCGCTCTTTATTTTGTTGTAGTTGTTTTAGTTTAATTCTTGCCTTTTTCCCTGCCCAAATAAATTTTGATATCATTTTATTTAAGTTGTTAAAATATTTTCTATCCAATTTAATTGGTATCGTTTGAAACAGGTATAATATTTTTGGTAATACAGACATTTTGATCGTTGAGATCCTCCCTATTAATGAAATAGGTAGTTTAGTCCATCTTTCCAAGTCTTTTCCTATTTGTTTATTCAGTTCAATATAATTATCACTTTTAATTGTTGTACATTTGGCCATTAATATTATACCTAAATATTTAATTTTTTAACGACTTGGATACCCATATTCTCTTCTAATTCTTGCATTTGTTTATTTGGCAGGTTTTTTGTTATTATTTTGGTTTTATTTTTATTAATTTTTAGGCCTGCTACTTTTCCAAATTTATTTATTTCTGCTACTAGTTTTGGTCCGACCTCTATAGGGCTTTCCATAATAAAGACCATATCGTCTGCGAAAGCTTGAAGTTTATATTCTTGCCCTCTAATTTTAAGTCCTTCAATGTTTGGGTTTAATCTAATTTGTTGTAATAACGTTTCTAGTGTGAATATAAATAGCAAGGGGGACAGTGGGCATCCTTGTCTTACTCCTTTTTGAATATCAAATTTATCCGTTGTATCTTGATTTATAATTATTTTAGCTGTTTGTTTTGAATATATAGCTCTAATCATCCTAATAAATTTGGGGCCAAAATTTGTGATCTCTAGTTTTTTAATAAGAAAATCCCAATTTAAATTATCGAATGCTTTTTGAGCATCGAGGAACATGAGCGCTACAGGTTTTCCAGGATTTACCTCGTAGTATTCTAATATGTTTATAATCGTTCTCGTATTATTTCTGATGTTTCTATTTGGGAGGAAACCATTTTGGTCAGGATGTATGTTTTTATTAATTATGTTTTTTAGTCTGTCTGCCATTATAGTCATGAAAATCTTATAATCCACATTCAGGAGCGAAATTGGTCTATAGTTCTGTATCTTTTGTTTCTCTATTTTATCTTTTGGGATTAATGATATAGTTGATTCTGCCCATGATTTTGGGATTTCTCCTTTTTCTAAGACTTCATTGTATGTTGTTAATAATAATTGTTTAATGGAATTTTGTAATTGTTTGTAACATTCCGCTGGTATACCATCTGGCCCTGGTGTTTTGTTGTTGTTTTGTTTCTTTATAGCTTTTTCTAATTCTAGAAGTGTTATTTCTTCATCTAATATATTTCTATCTGTTTCTATTATTGGTGTATCTTTAGCTTGTTGGAGGTAGGTTTGTATATCTTCTTCTCTTCTTTCCTCTTTTTTATATAGTTCTTTAAAATATTTAATTATTATGTCTTTTTTATCCTCTATTGTTGTTTTCAATTCACCATTTTCATCCTCTAGTTGTTGTATATGTCTTTCTTCTCTTTCTTTTCGTAGTTTATAGGCCAACCATCTACCTGGCTTATTAGCATTTTCAAAATAGTTTTGCTTTGCTATTCTAATTTTCTGTGCCACCTCTTCTTGTGTCAATAGATTGATTTTATGCTTAACTAGTACTTTTTCTTCTCTGATTTTCTCATTTAATGGTTCGGTTTGTTGTCTATACTCTAGTTCTCCCATTGTCTTTTGTAGGTCATTGATTTGTTTATTTTTATTTTTATTTCTCCTTATGGTATATGTTGTAGTTAATCCTCTTATATATGCTTTTGCGGTATCCCATATATTTTGCGTCGTAGTATCAATATTCCAGTTTTCCTTCATGAAGAAGGCTAATTCTTTTTCCATATATTTAATATATTCTTTTTCTCTTAGTATCGTCTGATTCATAAACCATCTGTTATTTGTCCTTTTCCTCCCTTTTATTGTAAAGACTATGGGATTATGATCCGCCCATATATTTGGTTTTATTTCAATTTGTTGTGTTTTATTCAATATTTCTGTATCTGCCCAGACCATATCTATCCTCGACCAGGAATTTTGTGGAGTTGAATAATATGTATATTGATTTTCTTGTGGGTGGTTTTCCCTCCATACATCTCTAAGATTAAGTTCCCTGGCCAAGTCAAAGAATTCACATGGTAATATCTTTCTTTCATGGCATTTTTTATTTACTGATTTATAGTCCAATTTATTATCTGGTACAGCGTTAAAATCTCCCACAATACATATGTTTCCTTTTTCTAATTTGACTATCTGTTCATGTAGTTCTTTAAAGTATTCTTTTTGTTTGTTGTTCGGTGCATATATTATTATAAGTAACAATTTTTTTTGATTTATTGAAATTTCTATCATCAATGTTCTACCTTCGTTATCCTGAAATAATTGTTTTGGTTGCAACCAATCCTTGACATATACTGCAATTCCTTTCTTTTTTGAATCGTCCAGTGATGTGAACAGTTTCCCTAATTTTTTTGCTTCTAATAATTTTACATGTTCTTTTTTAACGTGTACCTCCTGTAGACAGATTATATCTAAATTTTGCTTTTGTAATTTATTGAACGTTTGTCTTCTTTTAATCGGCGAATTAATTCCATTTATGTTAACTGATAGAATTTTGGCTACGTTTTCCATTTACTTATTTTACTGCTGCCTTAGCTGTTTTTGAACACCTTGTTTCTATTTGGGTCTTACTATAAGTTTTCTCCTGTTTCTCTCTTTCTTCTACACTTGGTTCCTCTTGACTTTGTGTTTCTAACTCACTACTGCTCTCTCCCTCTAATTCTAAGTAATGTTCAATGAAGTGGTCTGCCTGTTCGAATGTGTCTATTCTTATTTTTTTATCTTTCCATGTGACCAGAAGTCCTTCTGGTATTAACCATCTAAATGGTATTCCTTTCCTTATTAGTTTTACCGAAAGGTATTGGAAGTCCCTCCTTTTGTCTCTTATTCTTTTTGGTATCTGTTTCAGGACTACGATATCCTTTCCTTTATAATTTATTTGTCCTGTTCTCGTAATTTTATAAATCTCGTCTCTTATATGTTTTTTCGTAAATTTCACATGGATTTCTCTAGGCAATTTGTGTTTCCTTATGTAGTTATTCTGTACTCTATATATCTCATCGATGTTGTTTTTTATTTCTTCCTTATCTGCTTGGAGGACTTCTGCCAGGATTTCTGACATTACATTACGGGTGTCTTCTTCCTTATCTTCTAAAATGTTTTGAAATCTAAGGTAATAGTTTGCTTTCTCAAACTCCAGCAAGGAAATTGCCCCATCTAGCTCCCTATTTGTCGTTCTCAATCTTTCTTCTGTTGCGTCTTGTCTTTTCTCTACCTTCTCTGTTTTTTCCACTATTATTTTTATTTGTTGGTCATGGCTAGCTACTATTTCTTGTATGTTTTGCATTCTACTATCTAACTTCTTGATATCTCCTTTGACCACCTCGAAGTTCCCTTTCATTTCCTCATGGTTGTTTTCTATTGTCTCTTGTGTTTTTGTCTGCTTCTCCTGTGATGCAAACATAAATTCCTGAATTCTATCAAGTGAGGCCTGCATCGATTGTAAAGAGGGCATCTGTCCCTGCTTCTCTATTGTCGTCATTTCTGTTATTAATTTTTGTCCTGCCTGTGAAGGTGTAGTTGGAGCTGTTTTCTTTACAGTTTTTGTCACTGTAGTTAGGGACATTTGTGTTTTTGTAAAAAAATTATAGTTTTTAAAGAAATTGCTCCACACTCTCATATAACCCCTTTATGTGTTAGTTATATTCTAGACCACTTTTGCCGTTATTTTCAATATTATACTGTTCGTACTTCTTAATTCTTAGTTCTCAGTTCTTAATTCAATTTTCTTTATATTGTTATATCTCCTTATATTTATTCTAAACAATCAGTCTCTATTCTTATCAATAAATTAATATAACAATATATCAATCACACAATCAGTCAATCTATCTATTTATATGGTTACTTATCGATATATATATAGTAAATATAATAAATTCACTCTTTTGTAAATATTCTAATATTTCTTTTGGACTAACTTAGTAGGTAAAATTATTGTAACATTCTTATTTTGTTATTTAAGCAAGTATTCAGTACAAATCAGTATTCTATATTCAATCTATATTCAATTTCAGGCTTTTTTCTTTTTTTTTTTTTCCTCACCAAGAGAAGCAGTCAGTATAACAATATGTCCTTATTCAAATTTCAAGATGTCTTCTGTTAGTAGAAACTGCACAGTCACTGTCTTCTTAATTATAGTCCTTTTAATTCTTTTATCTGTTTCTATTCTGTAGCTGTACCTCCTCTTTCTGTAGCAAATCAGGCATTAAGGAGTTACTTTCCCAAATTCACAGTAGTTTCTAATATAACAGTTTCAAATATATGTTCCAGATTTTAAACTAATCCTCCGCTGTGGTTGTATAATGTATCCCCTTCGGGTTCTCCATGATGTCGCTGTCAAAAGGGAAAGTTCAATAACAATGTGGCAATCTCTTTCGTATTTACTTCTTCTGGAACACAACAGAGTCAATGTTTCCACTGATCTTACAGTTCTTTAGTTATCAGACTCCAAAATAGCTCAGTTCTTAAGTCTAGGAACAGTTCCTCCCGTCTTTCACCAATCTCCTTTTTTTTCCCCCGATATCGTCTCTTATAACTCCTTACCAATTGTGTGCTGCCCGTTCCTTTCAGGAGACTATCACTTTCCGCCTCAGTTTTTCCGTCTCCAGTTTCGGTAGCTTTCAGCACTTTTCAGGTCTGATGAAAAGGTTGTCAAGCGTTTACCATTCCACTCTCGCTTTTCTTCCTCTACATTTAGATCAAAGCGCCATGCTTCTGGATCGTCTTCTAACGCCGATCTCTTTCGTGGCTGTTATCAGGGGTTTCCACCTATTTCAACGGGAGATAGCACCTTCTCCCATTGCTGTTTAGTGTCCCCCTTCTTTTCACGATCTCTTCCAGAGAATCGTGTGCCGCTTTCGGCTTCCAAGACCACGAAAAGTCGGGCGAAGTTTGCAGCTAGCTCTCTTCGCTCCGCACCACCATAGCGCCCGCCCCGGAAGTCCAGGAAAGTTTGTATTTTCACTTCCCATTGGAAACCTGGCTTAGAAGAATCTGAAGACACGTTGCAATATATAAAGTTTTTTCATGGGGTCTTGCATTTTAGGGACCACTCTGGGGATATCTTTGAATTCAGCCACTTCATCCTGTCTTTAGACCCCTTGAACACCCAAGGAGACGTCTTTCTCCCTCTATGGTGGGAATTTGTCTTTGGCTGCAAGATTCATAAATCAGGGAAGATCCCTCCAAAGGGGGAAAAAACATGTACAGGAAAGGAGAATCTGCAGAATGTGCCCAATTACACTTTTGAAACAAGAATGACAGGAGAAAGTTACAATATCTACAATGCAATTTTTGCTCTGGCTCATGCTTTACATGCAATGGATGGATCCAGAGTTCAACCAACCATGATGAGGTTTGGAAAGAGGATCGCAGATGTCCAGTCATGGCAGGTAATTTCTGTGGCTTTTGACTCAGTCCATAGACACTTAGATCGGAAGCTCCCTATATGAATCTCAACTAATAAATGCTCTGTTCTACACATTGGCAATAAAAATCAGAACACCAAATATAAGTTGGGTGCAAATGACCTCATAGATGACCTTCACTCTGTCAAGGACCGAAGGAGTGTTCATCTCAAACGATCTGAGTCCCAGAGCTCACTATAACAGCATTGCCAAAAAGGCATTTAACCTAATTTTGTGAAGCTTCTTCTCTGGTAACATTGTATTGCTAACTAGGGCATGCAAAACCTTTGCCAGATCAATTCTCGAATACAGCTCATCTGCCTGGAATCCATATTGTATCCATATCAGACATTAATATGATTGAGTAGGTCCAGCCATATTTCATGAGAAGAGTACTCCACTCCTCTACTCACAATAGAATCCCTTATGCCACCAGGCTTGAAATTTTTGGCTTGGACAATCTGGAACTGTGCTGCCTGCGGTCTGATCTAAGCATAGTACACAACATTGTCTGCTACAATCTCTTACCTGTCAATGACTTCTTCAGCTTCAACCTCAATAACACACGGGGGTAAAATTGATACAAACTCAAGGTAAACTGCTCCAAACTTGATTGCAGAAAATGCGACTTCAGCAACAGAGTGGTCAATGCCAGGAATGCTCTACCCGACTCTATTGTTACAGCCTCAAACCCTCACAGCTTCAACCTTAAACTGTCTACCATGGACCTCACCCCATTCCTAAGAGGTCCAAAAAGGGGGCTTGCATAAACGCACCAGTGTGCCTACCATCCCTGTCCTACGGTCCCCATTTATTTGTATTCATTTCCTCTGTTCATGTCAATGTTCATAATCAGCTTCTGATTAACAATGGATGGAAACGAACCAAGGAGAGAAGCAACCTAGAACTAAGGAGAAATTCCTTAAGGAACAGTTTACCTTTAGAAGTTGTGGGAGCTGCATTGCTGGAATCATGTAAGAAGAGACAGGATAGCCAATTATCTAAAACTGTAGAGGATCTGTTGCTTGAGCAGGGGGTTGGTCTAGAAGACCTCCAATGTCCCTTCCAATACTGTTAATCTGTTTCTATGTCAACCACAGCACAGAACAAGATTCAAAGTGGTCCTAATGGGTTCCTGGTCTGAAATTCATCAGAATTTCTTGCATCAAAGGCTAAAATGTTGGACCTCTCTGAAGTGACCAACCAGGTCAGATGCTTCCTTCCACATGGCACAGTGGATAAAAGCTGGTTCCTGCATTCTGCTGCCTTTGACAATGAGCCAGAGAAAATCAGTGGAATTTTCCATGGTTCTGGTAGAAATATTTATTCATTTCAAACATTCATTTATCAGTTAAGAGCTGAAGTGGTGCAGTGGTTAAATGCAGCCATTGCAGGCTGACTGCTAGTTCAACAGTTCAGCTGTTCAAATCTCACTAGGCTCAAGGTTGACTCAGCCTTCCATCCTTCCGAGGTCGGTAAAATGAGGACCCAGATTGTTGGGGGCAATATGCTGAACTCTGTAAACCGCTTAGAGAGGGCTGTAAAGCACTATGAAGCGGTATATAAGAAAAGTGCTATTGCTAGTTAACAAGACCTTGGGCCAAAGGAATTATTTGAAAGTGCATGTAGCCAAATATCACAAGAGAAAAATCCTAAAATTAAATTAATTAAGCTAGACTGTGGAACTAAAATTCTTGTGTTTTGATGAAATTCGAGTTGGAAACCATGCCCAATAATAAAGGGAAAACTTAGTTTCAGAGTAAAATACACCTGATTCCTCAGATCGCCACCAAGAGATGGAACTGGCTTCTCAAATATAAACCCATCTTCTCAAGATGCCCTTTATGTCATGACAGAAGCCACGATGTCTCATTTGTAGCTCTATCCCTAATACTCCGATTTCTTAAACTCTCCTTTCTTTCAGATTCTTCCCTATATGAGGAATGTGCAGTTCAACAACAGTGCTGGAGATGAGGTCTCCTTCTCAGAAGATGGACTGGGATCTGCTCGTTATGATCTTCTCAACTGGGTTCTCCTCCCCAATCGATCTTTTGTCCCCATGAAGGTTGGGCAAGTAAATCCTGAGGCTCCCCCAGGCCAAGATTTCACCATTAACGCTGATGGAATCATTTGGGCCACAAAGGTGAGCTGCAAGGAAATGTTGTAAGTTCACTTAAAAAAATCATTATCTTCCTGAGATGCAGAACATCTTCCTAAATTGAAAAATAATCAATTGAGTCAGAAATTATGGCAGTCATTTGGTGGAAAATCTGCTTTGCATGTAACATCTTTGAGGTCTCAGTTTCATTCCACAAAGAGTTAGGCTTGGGAACGACTTCTGATTGAAATGCAGGATGCAAGTACAGCAAGCAACAGTGAGTTCCATGGACCATTGATGCTCAGTTGTATCCTCATGATTCTTGTAGAAATGCTGTGGTTCAGTCACAAGCCTTCCTCTGCAGGATGAAACCCCAATTCCAATCTCCTGCATATGTTGATGTGTCAGGAATGTCAGTGGCCTCAATCCCTCAGGAGCTGTTCCATATTTCTGATAGATGGTGGCAATGTATCTCTTTAGAAGACAAACTGAACATCGAAGTAGGAATGGGGAAAAGAATGAATGCAGCAGGTTCATTCCTTAAGTAATTTCAAATTCTTATCTTTTAGACAATCCCCATTGCCAGGTGTGGCAGGAAGAGGTGCCATGCAGGAGAGAGGAGAAGCGTTCCAGAGGGCAAGCAGGTTTGCTGCTACCAGTGTGACCCTTGTCCAGAAGGGACCTTTTCTAATCAGACAGGTAGACCATACTTCAAATCTAAACATTCAGGTATCAAGGAAGACATTCATTAAATGAATCTATTTTTGTTATTGTGTCATTTTTATGTCATTGACATGCAGTCATACTTTTCAACAGAACCTTTCAGTTTAAAGATCCAAACTGCCCTGCCCACAGAGGCCACCTTTCCCGATCCTCAGCAAGGACAGTTTGAGGACACAATTTATGAATCCCCAGCTTCCATTTCTACTTCTATTTTCACATCTATTTGGCAAAACTGACTTCAGATCTTGCCCTGAGGAAGTGGGGTGTGCAGTCCAAGCTTTAATTTCTATCATTTGGTGCATGCTTCTTCCATCAGCACCATCAACCTCTGAGGAAATGGACCTGCCAGAGAAAGGGGAGATCCATCCATGTCTCTTTGATAGAGCAGGAGGGAGCAAAAAAAATGTCTGAATGAACAGATTTGACATACAAAGCAGAGAGGTTAAGGCAGGGATGACAAACAAAAATGCAGCATTCCTGGATAACAGATCTGTTGTTCTTCTGTGAGTTCCATTATAAAATGGGTGGAAAAACAGGCAGCAACCTCAGACTGAAAGCCACATTATTCATGGAAGTGCACAGTGAATGGATAGCTGGAACTCACTCCTTGTCTCTGGCGAATGTATCCCCAGGATCATCGTCAATGAAGGATGCTTTGCTCTTTTTCTGCCCCATAAATTGCACATGGGTTCTTTCATTATTCCCTTTGTGGGTAGGTCACCAGCAAAAAGGCAACAAACGTTTCCCCTTTGAGGTAAAGATAATGTGCATGGTAGTTCCTCAAGAAATCCTTACACAAAGACTTTTCATTTCAGATGCAGCTCACTGTGAACCCTGCCCAGAAGACCAATCTCCCACCAAGGACAAGGACCAATGCATTGCCAAGAAGATCCACTTCCTTGCCTATCAAGACACTCTGGGATACACTTTAGCATTTCTTGCTCTTGTTCTCTTAGTGATCACAACTGCAGTCCTGCTTATTTTTTATAAACATCATGACACACCGATCGTGAAGGCCAACAACCGAGATCTCACCTACATCCTCCTGGTCTCCCTCCTGCTTTGCTTCCTCTGCTCCTTCCTTTTCATTGGTCAACCAGGAAAGTTCACC
This sequence comes from Diadophis punctatus similis, assembly GCA_023053685.1. Taxonomy (NCBI): domain Eukaryota; kingdom Metazoa; phylum Chordata; class Lepidosauria; order Squamata; family Dipsadidae; genus Diadophis; species Diadophis punctatus. The sequence continues at coordinate 3,758,518 of JALIGW010000055.1, forward strand.
TGTCTCTTTCAACAATCTGCCTTTGCCATTCTCTTTTCCCTGGCGGTTTCCTCTGTGTTGGCAAAAACTGTCATGGTGGTTCTGGCTTTCATGGCCACCAAGCCAGGGAACAAGACAAGGAAACTCTTAGGAAAACCCCTGACCAACTCCATTGTCATAGCCTGTCCTCTGGTCCAAGCACTTCTTTGTGCCACCTGGCTTGGAACCTCTCCTCCATTTCCCAGCTTGGACTTCCACTCCTTATTTGGAGAGACCATCTTAGAATGTAAGCAAGGCTCAGCTGTAATGTTTTACATTGTCCTTGCCTATCTAGGTTTTTTAGCCCTCATCAGTTTCACAGTAGCATTTTTAGCTAGGAAATTGCCTGATAGTTTTAATGAAGCCAAATTCATTACTTTTAGCATGCTGGTCTTTTGCAGTGTTTGGATCACCTTTATCCCTACCTACCTGAGCACCAAAGGGAAGTCCATGGTGGCTGTGGAAATCTTCTCCATTTTGGCCTCTGGGGCTGGTCTCTTGGCTTGTATCTTTTTCCCCAAATGTTACATTATCCTACTGAGGCCAGAATTGAATTGTAGAGAAAATATAGTAAGGAATAAGAATATCTAACCTAATGCGATTGGTCTCATTTATATTTGTCTTTGAGGCACGTTTAGAATGTGATAATTTAAAAAAATGTTTACAAGAAGGAGGAACTTGTCGATTAAAGAATTCCTTCTCAAGTGCTGCAACTGGTTACATGTCAGGTCACATAGATCTCTATTGGGATGCTGCCATTCTGGTGGGAGGGGGGGTGGCTTGGGGGGGGTTGTGGGGGGTTTTGTTTGGTTTGCTTTGCTGTACCTTGTGGGAAATAGGGAGGGGGAAGGAATGTGCTTATCTCACCAAGAAAGCAAAATTGAAGCGCCTGGGAGTTGATGGTTATCACCATCTTCACCTGAGGTTCTCAAAATATCTTTGCACCTTGGGATTGGCACGATGTGGAACTGGACATTGGGAGTGGCTTTGCTTATAGAGGTTTAGCCTAATGCTTTGAGTGGGAAACTTCAGATCCTGCCTACATTTCCTTTGCTATCACTGTCTTTCAATAAAAGTTCCTTTTGAAACGATAATTGTTTCAAGAGTTCTGCTTTCTTGAGAAGAGTGACGAGGCCGGACCTTACATTACACTTTACCTGTGGTCAGCAACTATCATCCAGTCTTTGTTTATCATGTTTTCAAAGTGTCCTCAATGATGTCCAGTGCCCTGATTTGATTGGGAGCTTGTTCATAAAGATGTGTTTATTATTACAAGGAGGAAATTTTCTCAATTTATTCTTTTAATTTAGTTCATTTTTACGTTTTTATTTTAAAGGGTTGTGTTCAGTATTAGTGTTTTTAAGCAAATATATTTGTTTCCTTAGATATCTGAGGCTTTATAGAATTGCCTGCCACTATTCAATTATTTTTGAAATGGTAGAGTTTAAATCCCCCTCACATCCAGATCTGCTATACTTCCTCATCAATGTATGGCAGAATTTTCCTGAGATGGATGATAAAAGTATGTCATATTGTACGCAGTATGTTATCATCTCTTGTGTCATTTCATCTCTTGGGCTTTCTTCGTAATCCACGTTGTTCTACGAGATCTGTATGCAAAGGTATTTTGCACAGGAATAATTTGACCAAGGATCACAATCAAATTTCCTAGCAAAGAAATTTGATTGTGTTGATTGTGTTGATTATGTTCCTAGCAAAGTCATCCAGGGCATTAGAGTCATCCCAGCTTCCTAGTTAAAGTCAGAAGGCATCTGTCAATCATCAAGGGAAGAACAGTTGCAGGAACTACCGTATTTTTCGGAGTATAAGACGCACCTTTTTCCTCCCTAAAAGTGGCTGAAAATTTGGGTGCGTCTTGTCACGCAGTGATTTTATATTGCCTGTTACATGTATATGCAGGGAGGTGCATCCCTGTCAAATATAATGGTTCATTCCTGAGCACGTGATTAATGTTCCTTGTACGCATGTGTACATTCCTTCCTCCTTTTTGTACTATGCTTCGGACGAGGCAACACCTTTTATATAGCCAGTATGTGATCTCATTATTTTTTGTATCAAAATAAATATCTTATTCATTAGAATTATAATGCGGTTTATTTTGGCAATGTCAGAGTTCCAGGAAAAGATTCAGTTCGCCTCTGATAAGAGTAATTCTCCTTCTAACATGATAGCAGACGGATTGGTCCTGGACCTTAATTAATTCTGACAGATTTATTGCGTTTAGCCTAGTAAGAGAAAGATAAGAATGTTTCTGGCTGTTTTTGAAGTGAAACTTTGATCTAATTAAGAATGTCTTCTCCGGAGAAAGAATTTTTACATCTCCCCGGCCAGCCAGGTGAAGAAAGAAAAATATCGCAAGAGGCATTTTTTTTGCCAGCACCTTCTTCTCTTCTAATAACTGCACCGAAAAAGAATGAAACTTCTCCGATGCTGTCTCCCACGCCTCCAATTACAGCGGAAGAGGCCCTCCAACAAGAAAAAGATTTTGAAAGGTCAGTCAAAGTCAAAAACACATTTTTTCTCCCGGGGGCAAGTTCAACTCAAATGGGGGCCGTTCAAATGGGGGCCGTTCCAAAGATTACTCATTATGAGCCACTTCCGACTCAATTGCTTGAAAGTTTTTCTGAGACAGAGAAATTTATTGATTCACATTTTAAAGATCTTCTTGCTAGTAAAGACAGAGAAATTGAATACTTAAGAAGGCAGTTACTAGAAAGCCAACGCCCATATGAAAAACAAGATGTCTGCCAGTCCCACATTCCAGAAGCCTCTCCTGGGCCTTCTTTTCCAGTCTGTCCATTAGAGTCCCACCCCAAAATGGGTGTTACCTTTCATAAGCCGGAAAGGGAAAGGACATATGACTATACGTCAATAGGGGCTGGCTCTGATCAAAGATTTTATGAACAAAGAGACTTTCCCAAAAGTAATGTTACAGTGCCATCTGGTGGACAAAGTAATATAACAGAAACCATGTTCGAAATATTACTAAAGCGTTTAGATCTTCTAATGTCAGGCAAAAGACAACCTTTGTCACCTATGCCAACTGAAAGTTTTGGATCGCAGATTGCGCCACCTACACCTTTAGTTCAACAATCTTTTCATCCTGCCCAAACAATACAGGCACAAACCGCACCATCCATTCCTATGGCCGCACAAATTATGATGCAGTCTCAAGCTGCTTCACAGGCTGGAATTGCTACAGCCCCTGCTGTTCCAACTACACAACAGCAACCCCAAATGGGGCAATCGTTTATTCCAATGCAAGCTCCTATGTCTACCCCAACTGTGGCCCAGTTAGTGCCAATTTCTCCACTACCTGCCCCTATGCAGCCAGCTCCTACTCCAGCACCAGGGGCCCAACCTGTGCCTGCTCCAGGGGCACCACCAGCTATGGCAGCCCAATTTTTGCCTGCTCCAGGGCCACCACCAACTGTGGCAGCCCAATTTTTGCCTGCTCCAGCCCTACTACCTATTGCTGCTCCTCAGCAACAGCCAGTCCAGGCACCTCCACCTGCTCCAGTGCAGGCTCCTTTGCCGCCGCCTCCTCAACCCCAAGTGGGTCCACAGGCAATTCCTCAGGCCGCACCTGCGCAGGCCCCATTAGGCGCCCCGCCTTTACAGCCAATTCAAGCAGTTGCTCCACCTTACCAGGAACCAGTTGCCCCATTAACTGGACACTCGAAGTTAAAGCCATCTGGACATAACTATAAAGCCTGGGTCAGTGAAATGACTATTTTGCTTCGTCGTGAAGGCACGCACGACATGGTATTTAATCCACCTCAGCAACCTTGGTCAAACGCTGTCAGATTACTAGATATAAAAGCTTCCACTAGCATACTGATGTCTATGGAAATTGAAATGCAACAAACGTTTGTCCCAAATGCTACCGCCCAAGAAATATGGACTCAATTAGAACGTTGTTTCCGGCCAACTTCAGCTGAATCTACTAACCTGCTTTTGTCACAATTTCATGGAACTAGAATTAAACCTACAGACAACATTGGGGCACATTTATCAAAGATGAAACTCATGAGGAAGGACCTCGCAGAACGTGGCTATCCAATGGACGACAATCAAATGGTCAGTATTATTACCAATTCCTTAAATTACACATGGCGAGAGGCCATCACACAAATCAATCATGTACCTTTTGCTCAAAGAACTGTGGACAATGTTTGTAGAATTTTAACAGAATATGAAGATATTGCACTTGCAGCCCCACACTTGCAACGCCCCCTAGCTGCACCACGTCTTCCACTTAGAAGACTTCCAGAGAGGGAATACACTCCAAGATTGCTACGTTGCCAATATTGTGATCGTGTAGGTCACACAAGCAGAGATTGCATCCAATTGCAACGCACTCAATATCCTGTCCAGCCCAGAGGAACAGATTTTAGAGATCAGTATCAACCCAGAGCCACAGCCTACAGTAGAAGTGCATCCCAGCCCAGAGGAACAGTCTCAAGAGGCAGCAGAAGCAGAGGTGGCAGCCAACGTCGCCCAGGTCCAAGGCGCGACCCATTTGGCCCATATGCCACTCTTGCCATCACACAAGCTGTCCAACCCAGTCAGCAATTTGATAGACATTTATTGTGGACTTTGGACTCAGGTGCCTCAATTAGCATTACTTACCAAAAGCACCTTTTCAAAGAAATGCATGCACCAGAACCAGAACTTCGTGAACTTTATACATTCACTGAACGTCCTTGCAAAGTCGAAGGAAAAGGGACTGTTTACATTGAAGAGTTAGATACACTGGTTCCAGATGTTTATTATGTTCCTGCTGCAGCTTTTAATTTGCTTAGTTATACCCATTTAATCAATATTTTAGATTTTCAGATTCATCATTTTAAGAATGCAAGCTACATTGTTAAGAATAGTATGATTGTTGCAGACACAATTGTGATTGCTGGAGTCTTCTACGTAAGGCCAAAACTTGAGCCTCAAAAACAAGCAAGTATAATACCTTCCATTAATGGCAATGCAGGCCCAGAGAGAGCTACCCAAGAGAGAGATCCTGTGATTGCCTCACTGACTCCTAAAAGCAAACCTAAGGTTCCTAATTCAAATGTTAACCTTGTTAATTCTCTTACAGGCAGACCCTTACATTACAACTGTATACATAAATGGCACAGGAGAATGGGGCATGCCAGTTTTGACGTCCTTAAGCGCATGCCATTGTTTGCCCAAGGTTTGAATTTCAAAGGATGTAAGGTACATTTGGATTGTGCTGTTTGCAAAAAGGCAAAATCAAAGGCAGCAGCCATTCCAAGACATGCTATACGTAAGTCAACACGCATTTTTGATTTGGTTCATACTGATATTGTGGGTCCTTATGGCCCAACTATTGGCGGTAAAAAGTATTTCTTAACTATTGTTGATAATCATTCTAGATATGGTTATGTCTTTCCTATGAGAGAGAAATCTGAATCGTTTCAGACCTTTAAAGATTTTGCAGTCCAAATCTACAATCAGCATGGGGTGAAGATCCGCAGAATCCAGAGTGATCGTGGTTCCGAGTTCATGTCACAACGTTTCCAGGACTGGATGCGCAGAAACGGTATCATTCACCAAACATCTGCCCCATTTACGCCGGCTCACAACGGAGTGGCAGAAAGACGGCAAGGCGTTCTCCAAACCATGATGCGCTGCCTTCTAGAAGATGCCAATCTGAAACATTCATTTTGGGGTGAAGCACTTAAGTATGCAAACTACCTTGTTAATCGCACTTGGAGTAGTGTGATTGACCAAACACCTTTCTACATGCTGCATGGTTACCAGCCAGATCTTTCTAATTTACACATTTTTGGTTCATATGCAATGGTGAACATTCCATTAGCGCGAAGAAGAAAAGGTGGCCAAATTGCTAAGAGACTGAGATATATGGGCATTGATGACAATTCAAAATGGGGAAAATTCATTGACTCTAACAATATGATTACAATTTCTAATTCTGCTAACTTTGAAGAAGATTCAGATTGGTCCAAAATACATTCTAATGATCCTGGAGTTTATTTTCCTAGAGATGATACATCCAACATTCCATCTTCACCTGCCGCGGACGCTCATGCTAGCGACAACGTTGGAGATGAGGAAGATGAAGAAGATTGGACAACTGCTCCAAGACGTTCCAAGAGAACTACAAAAGGTATTCCTCCAAAGAAATATACATTGCAATGCACAAACAGACCACCATCATTGGTCTGTAATGTTACACTTCCACCAGAGACTTATGCTCAAATCAAATATCTTCCACAAGATGAACAAGATAAATGGCACACCGCCATGCAAGTTGAGATGGACAGTCTCCAAAACCTTAAGGTATTTACACCTGCAGCACCTCCTCAAAACAAGAAAGTCATTGGCACACGATGGGTGTACAAAATCAAACAAAAACCAGATGGTGAACTATTATACAAAGCAAGACTAGTAGCACAAGGTTTCACACAAAGTTATCCTGATGATTACACAAACACTTACTCACCTACAGTGCGGACTGAAAGTGTGAAAATAGCCTTAACTACAGCTTCCATTCTTGGACTTGAAGTTTTCCAATTTGATGTTGAAACTGCCTATCTACATGCAGACCTAGATGAAGAAATCTACGTGAAGTGCGCCCCTGGATTCCGTGACGACCTCCGTGGCCAAGAAGGGGACACGTGGATTCTCAACAAAAGTCTTTATGGTCTGAAACAATCAGGTTTGATGTGGTATAACTGTCTCAAAGACAAACTAAATTCAATGGGCTTTATTAAGTCCGAAACTGATGAATTCACAAAAAGGTTTAGGGATGCATATGAAATTGTTCTTGTTTATGTAGATGATATTGTTTACATTGGTCCTAACAAACAAATGAGTGAAATTTTTGTTTCAGGTCTGAAGAGATTCTTCACATTGAAGTCACTAGGGCACATCAATGATTATTTAGGTGTACAGATTGAAAAGACACAGAAGGGGTTTAGCCTCTCACAAAAAGCCAAGATAGAACAACTCCTACACCATTGCAACATGCAAGATGCTACACCGACACACACTCCTATGCAAACAGATTTTTGTAATTTGAAAGATCAACAAAGTCCTGAGTTCAAGGATCAAACACTTTATCGCTCAGTAATTGGTTCACTACTATACATTAGTGGTTGGACTAGACCAGACATAGCACTTAGTGTCAATTTGTTGTCACGACATGTAGGCAAAGCCACAGAATTCCACTGGTCATGTATTAAGAAGTTACTGAGATACCTAAAATACACTCAACACATGAAATTAAAGCTAGAACCCACAAATTCTGATTTTGCTGACTTGTATTGTTATGCAGATGCTGACTGGGCAAGCGATAAGGAATCAAGAAAAAGCACATCAGGTTTCATAATGTACCTAAATGGATGTCCCGTTCATTGGAACGTGAAAAAACAGAGTTTTGTTTCCTGTTCTTCCACAGAGGCGGAATATGCGTGCATTTCCGATGCTAGTAACCAGTTAACGTGGTTCTATTCTTTAGTTACAGATATCTGGACCAAACCGAAGAAGCCAATCACCATGATGGAGGATAATCAATCAGTTGTTTACATTTCAGAAACACGTTTCACAGGTTCTAGGTCCAGACACATTGACATTCGTTATAAAAATGTTAGAGATTTAGTAAGACAAGGTTTCATTAAGTTAGAATATGTGCCAACAGAATATCAGATAGCTGACATCCTGAACAAGCCATTACCGGCAGCAAGACATGAATCTTTGACATATCTAATGTGTGTAGAGTGATATAAGCATATCCATCCAACAGACAAAGAAGGGGTGTCACGCAGTGATTTTATATTGCCTGTTACATGTATATGCAGGGAGGTGCATCCCTGTCAAATATAATGGTTCATTCCTGAGCACGTGATTAATGTTCCTTGTACGCATGTGTACATTCCTTCCTCCTTTTTGTACTATGCTTCGGACGAGGCAACACCTTTTATATAGCCAGTATGTGATCTCATTATTTTTTGTATCAAAATAAATATCTTATTCATTAGAATTATAATGCGGTTTATTTTGGCAATGTCAGAGTTCCAGGAAAAGATTCAGTTCGCCTCTGATAAGAGTAATTCTCCTTCTAACACGTCTTATACTTCGAATGTAGCTTTTTTTCCCAGCCCTAACTAGGTGCTAACAGATCTTCCCAACACTTACCGCCTTGCAGGCTCTTTCATTGTTACTCTCTCATAAGAAGGTTTTTTTAAGTCCTAACCAGGAGATAAAATAATGTGCTGAAGCTGACCAGATTAAGGATGCTAGCCAGATGAATACCTGGTAGGCAGATTGTTTTCCCCTATTTTCCTCCCCAAAAACTAAGGTGCGTCTTATACTCCGGTGCGTCTTATACTCCGAAAAATACGGTAGGTATGTCTAGTTTAATGAAAAGAAGGACTAGGGGAGACATAATAGCAGTGTTCCAATATCTCAGGGGTTGCCACAAAGAAGAGGGAGTCAAACTATTCTCCAAAGCCCCTGAGGGTAGAACAAGAAGCAATGGGTTGGAAACTAATCAAGGAGAGAAGAAACTTAGAACTAAGGAGAAATTTCCTGACAGTTAGAACAATTAATCCGTGGAACAGCTTGCCTCCAGAAGTTGTGAATGCTCCAACACTGGAAGTTTTTAAGATGTTGGATAACCATTTGTCTGAAGTGGTGTAGGGTTTCCTGCCTAAGCAGGGGGTTGGACTAGAAGATCTCCAAGGTCTCTTCCAACTCTGTTATTCAATTATAAGTCCTGTGACATGTAGTTATTTAAAGGTGATAATCAGGGTGGAACATGGGAGGAACATGGGAGGAACATGGGTGCGACTGCAGCTCATGCAACTGAGTCTAACATGGGTGAACCTAGAAGGGCCCAATATTGTGAGCACCTTCTCATTTTGGACCAGCTGCAGTTTTCAAGAAGTCTTCAAGAGTAGCCCCAATGCAAGAACATTGCAACATGAAACAGTAGAGAATATTCACAGCTCAGATTTAGATTGTGGCAGTGGTTTGTTCTTTAAGCTGACCATCTAACTCCTGGACATTTCATTACCTGACTATGTAATATCTTCAGCGGGACTGTGGGTGAAGTGTTTTGTTCCTTCTGTTTATATAGGCTATGTGGTGTGGTGGTTAATTGGTTGCATGACTGGTTCTTTGTGTGGCACAAAATTAAACTGGTGAGGAGGTGATCACTTCTGTCGTTCCTTAGTCATTTGGATTGTCCAATTTCTTATAGGTACATAAGTTTGTTCTAAGTCAATGTCTTTATTGATGAACCCGTGTGTAGAGGGTCCTGATTCAATGAATTCAGGTTTCATGATGGGGTTTTCTATGGCCAATAATTTTGGCTTTGGCCCAGTCAAACCAACGTTGTTCATTTTTGATGGGGCTCAAGATCAGGTACTTCTGGTTATGCCTCTTGACTGCAAGCTGCTATGCAGATTGGCCCATAAAATAGCAAACTCAATTTCTCTAGTTTCCAATAAGCTTTAACAAAATGTCTATGGCAATGTAACTGATGTATTCTTTTATTAAGAGAAACCTTTATTGCTGAAGATAGTAACAATAGAAGGGTGGGGAAAGAACTGGAGGTTTCCTAATTACAAATATGTATGCTTACATCATCTATTACTTATGCATATATTATTGTCTCCTCTTTTCTGAAATGGATAAATATGAGTACATCCTTTTGTCTTCAAAAGCTTCTCCCACTAATTTCTGGACAGGATTTATCCAGGTTGCATCCTTAATAATAAAAACAGCCATGAGAATTGAATATTGGTTTTCAGTCCTGCATTTCATCCCACAGTGGTATTGGGAGGGGGCCTGAAGGATTAAGCAGTTGTAATAGCCACACAAACATTACAGATAGTCCTTGTTGAGCAATGATGAGGAAAAAGTAACTTTGTAACCATCCACGTTGAGAACATTCACAGGTTTGTAAAGGATACGGAAACTGAAGTTATAATTGTTGCAATTATAGTTCACTTTGCAAACATTGCCATGGTTTTTGGAAGCAGTGACCAGCAACCCCATTCGATTGTGGTCACTTGGAAACCATCACCTTTGCAGTTTGCTTATAATATATCGCCTTAATCATATTAATAAACCTCTCCCCAAAGTCCATGTCTTTTAATTGTGCTAGCATAAACTTGTGAAACCCTGAATCTTGTGGTGATACCGATATTATAATGATCAAGCCCTCTAATATACAGCTCTCCCAGGACCAGGCTAGCCTTGCTGATTTTGGAATCAATTTCTTTCTCCAAATAGCCATCAGTCAAGTTGATACTTCTCAAGTGTTTGAAGCTCTTTGCATTTGACAGATAATTGTCAACAATAGTGATTTTGGGTCTGCAGCAGTAGTGGGTTCTAAATCCCATTGCTACCGGTTCGTGCATGCGCTCATACTAACGTGCAACCCTTTTGCACATGTGCAGATATGTCCTGAGTGGTTGGGCAGAGCCTCCCGCCACTGCCGCTACTGGTTCGCAGAACCTGACCGAACCGGGAGCAACCCACCGCTGGCCTGCAGGGTTGATACTTGCCAAGGGCTACGACAATAAAAAAAAGCTAAGAAGGAAACCAAAAGAGCAAAGCACCTACTCTCCAGCAGCCAAAACCCATATAACCATGGATTAGCACCAGACAAACAAACAGAGAACAATATCCTAATCAAGGAACTACCAAGGGAAAAAAATCATACCCCCATCAACTCTGACAAGTGAGCTACTGGATATAAACAGGGAGCAATCCCCACAATCACTAGCATTTGAAATGTCTGCAAGCAAACAACCAAGCTCATAGAACACCAAGGACTCCATAAAACAGAGTAAAAATTATATTTATTTATTTATTTGTTTGTTTGTTTGTTTGTTTGTTTGTTTATTTATTTATTTATTAGAATGGAATGGAATGGAATGGAATGGAATGGAATGGAATGGAATGGAATAGAATAGAATAGAATAGAATTCTTTATTGGCCAAGTGTGATTGCACACACAAGGAATTGGTCTTTGGCGCATATGCTCTCAGTGTACATAAAAGAAAAGATACATTTGTCAAGAATCATGAGGCACAATTATTCCTACTAGGCATACTTACAGGAAATTATGATAAAAATACAATATTTAATATTACATGTCATAAGAACTTTTAAAGAACTTTTTAATTAAACTGCAGCTAGAATAGTATATGTGCAAAACTGGAAAAATAATACTATACCACCAGAGGAAAGTGTGATAAGAAAAGTTTTAGAGTGTGCTGAGATGGATAGACTAACAAAAGAAATAAAAGATAAAGGAGAAACTGAATACTATTTGGTATGGAACGCATGGTATAACTGGTTAGAGGACAGGTGTAATGGCTAAGAAACTATCAAGGAAAGATGACTTAGCAGTTAGAAAAATGTAATAAATCGTTAAAAGTATATATGACACAAAATTTATGTTTACGAATTAATATATTAATTTATCAGTCTATATAAAGAATAATGGAACCACATGTATAAATGTATAGATGTAAAGGGAAAAATGGATAAATAGTGAATGTATACTGATGTGGAAAAGTTGCAAAGAGAAAAATTGTGATATAAAATAAGAAAAAACTGTTCAATAAAAATTATTTTTTAAAAAAGAATAGATATTGTCCACCCCCCTTGTGTCACAGGTCACGTTAACCAACCAAGCAGGCGATGAACTTCTCATCACTCCCTCCTGCTGTTGCCAGGCCACGTTGAGCTTGGTTCTCATGGGCCTTTTTGCTGTTATGTCTGGCACTGTAGTGGAAAACATTCTACATTCTTCACTTCCCCCTCCCCCCATATGCAAGGCAACGTAGAAACGAAGCAAAGTAAAGTATGGCTGTGACTAGAATCTTTTCAGAATGACACCTGTGTCATATGGTAATTTAAAGGGGATAACCAGAAACTTCAATGATGCCTTGGAGGAACCTGGGAGCCACAGCATCTCATGAAAAAAAGTCTATCCTGGGTGAACCTGAAAATATCCAATATTGTAAGCACCACTTCATTTTGGACCAGCTGCAGTTTTCAAGGGGTTTTCAGGAGTAGCCCCAAGAACATGGCAGTAGTCCACATGGGAAGTGACCAAGGCAGAACCGCCAATCCTGGGTAGTGCACAATTTGTCTGTTAATGATAACATCTCCATTTCCATCCAACTTCTCATGTGTGCGAATTGGCCCATAAAATAGCAAACTTGAATTCTCTGGTTTTCAATCAGCTTTAACAAAATGTCTATGGCAATGTAACTGATGTGTTCTTTTGCTAAGAGAAAACTTCTTTGTTGAAGATAGTAACAATAGAAGGGTGGGGGAAGAACTAGAGGTTTCCTAATTATGAATAAGTATGCTTACACCATCTATTACTTATGCATATATGATTTTCCCCTTCTTTCGGAAATGGGTAAATATGAATGCACTTTTTTGTCTTTAAGTGTTCCTTCCACTAGTCTCTCAACAGGATTTATACAAGTTGCACTCTTAACAATCAATACTGCCATGAGATTCGATTGGTTTATTGTCCTGCAGTTGAATCCACAGTGGTTTTCGGAGGGAGGGGGCCTGAAGGATTAAGCAGTTGTAATAGCCACATAAACATTACATGTGGTTCTTCTTGAGCAAACAATGATGAAAAATAACTTTGCAATCTATCACGATGACAACATTCACAGGTTTATAAAGCATACAAAACTTGAAGTCCTTCCATAAATGTTGCAACAGTTTCACTTAGCGAACACTTCCAGCATGATTTTCAAAGCAGCCACCTGTGACCTCATTCAGTTGTGGTCACTTGGAAAATGGTGGCCACTTCTGTAATTGCGCAATGCAGCCATTTGACCAAGTGATCCATTCTGCTTCCCTCAGGCGGTCTATGCAGCATTGCAGGAAGCTCCCACGGTAGGTGGAGTTTCAGGTTGGTGTCAACATCAGTGGTTTTTGGTTTATGGCAGTGGTCCTCAGCCTGTGGTCCAAAGACCCTGGGAGGGGCCATAACATCATCACATGGCGTCTGCAAAGCCTTGAAGAAATGTTATGATTTAAATCTTGAGTTAAGTCTTGGAGGTCCATGGCCATAGTCCATGGCTACAAAGGATATTTAAAGGGACTCATGGTGACTGGCTTGGTATTTGGCATGGGTTGGGTTAGTAAAGTAATTGAGCATTATTAGGCTAATATCCTGAAGACCATAACAGAATCTCCAAAATTATTTTTTGGGTCGCCTGGACTCCTGATTTCCTACGCTTGACAGTTGATGACATTAAAGACTACCAAGTGGTCACATTGAGCCAGAATGGATTCACTGCCCTCATCCTGCTCCTTCCAAAGTTCATCTAAATGTGCAACCCATGCCATTTCCATCCCACACCCAGGCCTGAATCCCAACGGAAATGAGGATTCATCCAGGGGTCCACCAAAAGTATCCAAGTATGATGTTACATCCTGTAACCCTCACAGCTTCAACATTAAACTGTCAACCGTGGACCTCACCCTGTTCCTAAGAGGTCCATAAATGGGGCGTGCATAAGCGTACCAGCGTGCCTACCGTCCCTGTCATACTGTCCCCATTTATTTGTATTCATTTCTTTCGTTCATATCCATGTTTATATTTATACCTGCTATCTTGTACATCTTTGACAAATAAATACAAAATATAAATACAAATACAAATGTGGTCCAGCAATTGTTTCTTCAGTAGGGGTCAAACTGAGTCCTCCTTCAGAGGTAGGGGAACAACCCCCTCTCTCAAGGATGAATTCATGCTGGCTGCATCTCAACTGTGGGATTCTTCCCAATAACAGAAGACTTTCTGCCTCCACTCTTTCACCACTCTTGCCTCTGTCCTTTCTGTGGCTCTCATGGACATTCAGACTCTCCACAGCTCAATTTTATTCTGTTTAACAAACTGAAGCTGTAGGAGGAGTGGCAGAACCTGGAGGCATGGAGTGAAAAGAGGAATCAGCCTAAAGTCTCCATGTAGCCACAAATGGACTAAGTCCAATCCCTCTTGAATTCTATTGACTCTTATCTAATACCAAGATAGTAGTAACCATGAGTTGATTAGATTCCTATGGATAGGCATGATGGGTAATAAATCAGTCTAATTGAAATGTCACATGTTGCCTCAATGTTTTGCATCTGACACAACATTTACAAAGACTTTCCTTGAGATAGCAACCATAGTGCTGCTTGAGCAGAAGCTCATAGTCCAGGAAGATCCCAGATTGCATTAGAGTCCTAAGCATTACACTTCAATGTCCTGCAGAAACAAAGATGAAAAATTCCACTTCTGAGAGGACCAATCATGCACAGCTGCTTGTTTTTGCTAGGATTCAAACTGAGACTATTCCTTCCCATCCAACCTTCATGCAGGAGGGCAAAACCTTGATAGCACCACTTGGTCAATCAGTGGTTGTACAACTGAATATCATCAGCCTATGAAGGATACCTGACCTCAAACTGAGAAGGCTTTCCAGATGCACCCTGGAAGTCAATGGATTTGGCTCAGTCTCTCCCTCCAACCAACACTGAATGGAACCACTTTCAGATGAAGGAGAGACTCACATAACACTATATGCCCATTCTTTGTTATCCCAGTTTCTAATGTCATCCCCTGCCATGTGGTTATTCAAAAACTGGTTATTCCGTCCAAGCAGTGGCATGACTGCTCACAGCTACAAGGCCACAACTGATTCTCATGTGCCCCCAAACCCCATTAGCACTCATCCTAGCTGACCAACTATGGCCCAGGCCAAACTCCATCTTGTTTCCAGGGGGTCAGTTTCATGGAGGTCAAATTCACAACTTCAGCATGACTCCATCTGCTCTGTGCATTACAAGAAACACAAACATGTTTTTCCATTCTGGTGTATGAGAAACTATTACTAAAGAGTTGCTTTCCTTGCAATTATCAGAATTACAGTCATTCTTAATGTATCCCCTGTGGATTTCTAGATACAACACCTTCCAAAATAAAACCTGCTATAAAAAATATGTCTGAGTTTTCCAGATGGGGGGCAGAAATGTCACCTTAGCCTGTCTTGCAAAGAGCTCACTCCTGGCTTTGAAGAGACTCACACATGCCTTTGTTTCCTCTATGGTCATGGCCCAAACACAGGTAAGAGGAAGCATGGTTGATATAACTTTGTCCTGTTACCATTCAGGTGGCAGAGGTGGTGTCTGATCGGTTAAATTTCCAGTGAGATTGCAGGAACCTTCAAATCGGTTTCTGCATAAACCTCGATTTCTGTTCTAGGAGGGAAGGTGATAAGAATGACCAGGAAGGACTTCATGCTACTGCTGATGCTGATGCTCTTCTGGCTCCTGGCTCCAACTACTGCAAAGAGGATGCAAACCAGTTGTGTGTTCATGGATTATATCCCATTAGAGGAAAGCTACTATAGGCCTGGTGATCTCGTTATTGGTGGGAATTTGCCCGTGGGGACCATTTTTAAGTCTGCTGTTCTAGACTTTAATAAATTGAACCTTCTTTTAGACAAAAGGTAAGTTTCAGCATGTAAGGGGAAACATGCAGACAAATTGTTTCTTTGCTTTACATTCTTGGATTTTTTAAAAAAAAAAGTTTTGGCAGATAGCCTCCATCTTCAGCATTTGTACTGTCCTGTTTAATGCACATTTTGTGCTTTTCTTAGTAAATTACCAGGCTCTTCAAATGGGCTGGAATTCTCAATCTCTTCATCAGGAAATGATAAACAAGAAAAATGAAGAGGGAAGCTGTGCTGGCCTAGTGAAGAAGTCGAATTATAATATTAATCTCACCAGTAACTTGTGGTACAAAAGTCAAATAAAAGTTCAACACTCTTCAAGCGTTAAGGAATTACAAAAATCCCTCTCAGTGTTGGAATCAGCATTGCTGAAGAATAATGGTCTTCAGTAAATCTATGAGATGGCCCCACATTTTTGTCCTGCATCCAGCAATGTTTACCACACCTGAAGAAGCTGCTCCAAGAGAGTCCTTGAATATTTACATTGAAACCGGAGCAGTTGGAAAGGATTACTGCCACTGCAGCAAAGTGAATATGGCAGGGATGATTCAGAGTTTAAAACTGTCCATGATATCTATGGAATGGCTTGTCTCCTTTCTCACAAAGTTACACAAGTTTAGCCAAGGGAAATCCTTTGAAAAAAACCCAAACCAATGAAATTTGGGAGTTTCTACCCTCAAACGTCCCCCCAACCAGTGAAGCAAATTCTGTTAGGTCTCTGACCATAACTAATATTGGATAGAACAATATATGTCTAGCTTTTAACAGCTATAAGTCTGTTTAGCTTAGGTGTTGCAGACTGCCACAAGAGGGAGCTAGAGTTCACAGCTTATTTCTCTGGGAGTCCCTCTCTGTTTGTCTTTGGTCTCTGCTACTCAGAGTGTGTGCTCTCTGCTACTCATTAGAGCAAGGCCTAGAGTATGTATGCTCTGCATTTCTCTCTGTGTTGTAGTTATGTATTATAGCTGAAATGTATTTGTACTGGATAATACTTGGATTGTCATTATGACTATTAAGTATATGACTTTGGACTGTTTATAGGAAAATTCTATTTCTTAAAGTAAACTTTAATTCAAGTTAGTGTATCTGTGTGTGGCTGAGTACTTATTCACAACTGATCTCAATCTAAACGTTTCTGTATGCACAACCTTGGTAACACAAGGAATACTCTGCTAATACATTAACACTGGTTATGGGCCCAGAGAGATATTGAGAGTTAGTGTGAATATTCAGTTTCATACTCAGACAGCTAACTTGTGGTTTACTGTTAAATTAACAATGGCACAAGAACAGTCAACTAGCTTATCCCTGATAACCAGGTTAGATGGAACTAACTATGTTTCCTGGTCTATGAAGTGCAGCTTACTTTTGCGTAAAGAAGGATTATGGACTGTGGTTAATAATCCACCTGATATAACAGCTTGGGATCCAACAAATGATGAAGATAAGAAGAAAATAGCTGCCTTTAACCGGGATAATGAAAAGGCTCTTAGTATTATTGGACTGACACTGAGTGATCAGCAACTGGTCCATATTCATGGTGAAGATTCTGCTGCCAAGTGTTGGAGTACCTTAAAGAGACTTTATGTTCGTGATAGTGTTGGTGCGCACATACACCTTACACGTAAACTGTTCAGAGCACGTTTGTTAAAAGGTGGTGACATGTTAGCTCATTTGGAGTTTATGAAGAGAACATTACAAGAGCTACATGAAAAAGAACTGATTTTCTCAGAGTTGCATCAAGTTTATATTATTCTTTCTTCTTTGGATGACTCTTATGATGATTATGTGTCTTCACTGGAAGTTTTGACCAGAGATGAACTGACATTGACTGGCATAATAGGAAGACTGTTAGAAGAGTCTAGAAGAAGGCAAGATAGAAAACAGCTGAGAGAGAAATCACCACAGGAAGAAAAAATGTCTTCAACTGCCTATATTGTTAGGAAATGTTATTCTTGTGGGGCTAAAGGTCATATAGCCAGATTCTGTAAAAAGGGTAAAAAGCAGAATGCTAGTAATATGCAGAGAGCTCATAATGATGTTAGTGCAGCTATATCAAGTACAAATAAAACTGTAAGCCATGATATCTGGATAATAGACAGTGGAGCATCTCAGTGTATAACTAAAAGTAAAGAGAGATTTGTTAATATGACTGAAAGTAAACAGCATGTATCATTAGCAAATGGCTGGAAATTGAGAGTATCTGGAGAAGGTAATGCATATTGTTCATGTATTAATGAAAGTTTACCAATGTTATATGTACCTAATCTTATATATATAACTTACTATCTGTCAGAGAATTGGTAAAAGCAGGGTTTGTGGTAACCTTTCAGGGAGATAAATGTTTAATTGAAAAACAAGGTAAAAGAGTTACTGCAAGATTGCATGATGGCTTATACATTATCCATGATAGTCCATTAAATAAGGCCAATTCAGTTTATGAAAATAGAAAGCCTCATGACGAATGTATTCATTTGCTCCATAGACGTATGGGACATTTAAATTTCAAAATTTTAAAGAAAACTGTTGAGTTATCTAATGGTATAAAATTAAAACCTTGTGCAAGATATTTAAATTGTAATGCTTGCAATCAGGAAAAGAGCAAGGTAATTCCTGCAAACAGGTTAAATGGATTTAAAACCAAGGAACCATTAGAGGTTGTATTTGCTGATCTCATTGGCCCTAAGAAACCCAGTTTAGGTGGAGCCTGTTATATATTGAGCATAGTTGATCATTTTTCTAGATATGGTTTCTGTTATCTGATGAAAACAAAAACAGAAACATATCAGCATTTTGTAAACTGGTTAAGGTTTGTTGAACGAAAAATGAAAAAGAAACTGGTTAGTTTAGTAACAGATAATGGTACTGAGTTTACCAATAAGAGATTTGAAGATATGCTAAAGAGAGCTGGTATTGAACATAAGTGTTCTGCTCCTTTTCGGCCACAACATAATGCGCATATTGAACGTAGAGGTCAGACATTACAGGCTATGTCTAGAACCATGATTTCAGATTCTGGTTTACCAGAGAGGCTCTGGGGTGAAGCTATAATGTGTGCTAACCATGTTTTGAACAATGTAGTGAATGCAACAACTGGTGAATTGCCATTTACCCGTTGGTATGGTAGGAAACCAAATCTTAGTTATTTGCATACATTTGGTGCACCAGCATGGGTGCATATTCCCACACAAGTAAGGCGAAAGGGACAACACAGAGCACGGAAATTATGTTTTGTAGGGTATGAATCTAATCATAGATCATTTAGATTCTGGGAGCCAGGTACTACTAGAGTATATTGTAGTGCAAGTGCTAAATTCCTTGAGCATGTTGGATGGAGTAAACTGGAACAGGAATACAAGGAACAAGATAGTATCGTTGTTGAGGATCCATTGTTTCCTGATGATTCTGATAAGAATAGTACTGATGATAGGATAGTGAAAGAATCCTCAATAGAGGAATCATCTATGGGTGATGTAGAAGATACCTCGATAGGGGAGGAAAAGGAAGAGGAAATTCCAACAACTTGTACTAAATTGCCTAGGAGGTCAACTAGGGAGAGACGTCCACCTGATAGATATCAGGCAAGTATTGTATGCCAGATTAATGTGGAACCGTCTAATTATAATGAACTTAAGCTGTATCCAACAAAGGAACAGGTAGCTTGGCAGGAAGCTATGAATAAGGAATTAAAATCTTTAAAGGATCTTGAGGTATATGAAGATGTACAGTTACCACCAGGTGAGCGTGCAATAGGTTGCAGATGGGTGTATAAATTAAAGACTGGTGTGGATGGCACTGTTACCCATAAAGCAAGATTAGTTGCTCAGGGATTTGCTCAATCAGATAAGGATTATGATGAGGTATTTGCACCTAGTCTGAGAGCAAATACATTGAGAGGAGCATTAGTTTGGGCAGCTAAAAATAAATGCATAATTAATCATGTAGATGTCGAAACTGCATATCTACATGCACCTTTACAACATACCATTTATATGAGAAAGCCATTAAGTTTAAAAGATGATGGAAAAAATAATTATTGGAAATTAAAGAAAAGTCTTTATGGTTTAAAGCAATCAGGTTATGAATGGAATAAATGCATTGTAAAAGAATTAGTTTCCATGGATTTTAAAGCTGGTATAGCTGATCCTTGTTTATTTAGGAGAGAGAAAGATGGTTTGATTTCTCTGTTGCTATTATTTACAGATGATATAGCGATTATAACAAAGACTGAACAAGAAGCAAATGATATTGTTTCTGAATTACAAAGAAAGTTCAAGATTAGAAATTTAGGAGAAATTAAACATTATTTGGGTCTTGATATAATGAAGACAAATAGAGGATTCAAAATTTCGCAAGCTAAGAAGATTAGCCAATTGTTAAAAAGATATAACCTGGAGAATTGTAAAACTGCTAAGACACCAATGGATCAGGGATTTACAAATAGTGATACTAAATGTCCTGTGTTTGATAAGGAGATATATCAGTCTCTAATTGGTAGTCTCTCATATTTGAGTAATTGGTCTAGGCCAGATATATCTTACAGCGTAAATCAACTGGCTAGATATAATGCTGAACCAAATGAAAGGCATTGGCAAGCAGCTAAACGAATACTTAGATACCTAAAGCACACAATACATTATTCTTTGTATTTAGAACCGAGAAATGAATTAGTGTTAACTGCATATGCTGATGCAAGTTTTGCTACTGATGCAATGACTCGCAAATCAACATCAGGTATAGTGGTAATGTTGGGTAATGCTTTAATAGGGTGGAAATCTATTAGGCAACAACATATTAGTTTATCCACTATGGAAGCAGAATTCTCGAGTTTATCATTAATGTGTACAGAATTGGTGTATTATAAACAATTGTTAAAGGATATAGGAATTACTGTACAGGAGCCATTTATTGTGTATGAAGACAATCAATCTGCCATTAGTATGGCTAATAGTTTAGCTGTGAAAACAAGGTCAAAACACACTGATTTGAGATATCTGAATGTTAGACAATGTGTTCAAAATAAAATGGTTAAGTTGGAATACTGCATGACTGAACAGAATATTGCAGATCATTTTACTAAAGCGCAAGGTGCAATTAAACACAAAGAGTGTTGTGAAAACTATGGTTTAAAGATGTAAGGTATTATATATTGATCTACCCAAAGGGGAGAATGTTAGGTCTCTGACCATAACTAATATTGGATAGAACAATATATGTCTAGCTTTTAACAGCTATAAGTCTGTTTAGCTTAGGTGTTGCAGACTGCCACAAGAGGGAGCTAGAGTTCACAGCTTATTTCTCTGGGAGTCCCTCTCTGTTTGTCTTTGGTCTCTGCTACTCAGAGTGTGTGCTCTCTGCTACTCATTAGAGCAAGGCCTAGAGTATGTATGCTCTGCATTTCTCTCTGTGTTGTAGTTATGTATTATAGCTGAAATGTATTTGTACTGGATAATACTTGGATTGTCATTATGACTATTAAGTATATGACTTTGGACTGTTTATAGGAAAATTCTATTTCTTAAAGTAAACTTTAATTCAAGTTAGTGTATCTGTGTGTGGCTGAGTACTTATTCACAACTGATCTCAATCTAAACGTTTCTGTATGCACAACCTTGGTAACACAAGGAATACTCTGCTAATACATTAACAAATTCTACAGCCATGCACAAGCTTTCCTGTAATGTTCTCCAATGTTTTTCTCACTACAGAATCATCACCAGTTACTACCAGCAGTTCCTTGCACTGATGTTTGCTGTCTCCGAGGTCAATAAAGATTTTCTTCTGCTCCACAACATCACCCTTGGTTTCCACATCTATGGCCGTTACCAGAGGGAGAATATTATTTTCTTAAACAGCCTCTCCATGCTCTCCTCATGTGGCCAAGTGGTTCCAGGTTACAAATGTCACCTTCAGGACACTCTGCTGTCCGTCATTGGTGATCTCAGTGCCAAAACCTCAAGGCAGATGGCCTCCATCTTCAGCATCTTCAAGGTCCCACAGGTAAGAGAGGTCTCTTGGATACAGTGTGGAATAGACAAAGATCAAAACCACAGACAGAAGCCAGGATTAAACTAAAATTACTTTTTTGTTGGGGGGGCATATAATGTGCTTGTGACTCTTACATTATTCTTTATTAAAGGGCAACCATCATTTTAGTGCCATTTATTCTCTATATCAGGTGGTTAGTTTCTTCTCTTGTCCTCTGACATACCACAACAATAAAAATGGCTAAGAAGGAAAGAAGATAAGTTTGCCAGTCAAAGTGAGTCAGTCTGACTGGAGGGCCTTCAACCACACAATGGTCACTACTAAAGTCAACATGAAACTTTTACTTTGTCTTTGAAACAAGAATCTCTTTTTCTCCAGCTCGGTGTTGGCTTTCAGTTCTCTCAGGGAGAGAGAAGAGTTTATCCTTCCTTCTTCCGGATTAATCCAAAGGAATCTCCTCAGTATGTGGGTTTAGTCCAGCTGCTCCTGTATTTCCAGTGGAACTGGGTTGGGCTTTTGGCTCCTGAAGATGACAGGGGAAAACGTTTCATCTCAACTCTGACGCCAATGTTCCAGGAGAAGGAGATCTGCCTGGAGTTCACTGTAATGCTGAAATCGGATAATATTGCAATCACTAGCAATAAATTCATTCTTAATTTCCTTACCTGGTCTAAAGCAGAAGTGTTTATTCTTTTAGCAGACTCAGCTGTTATTAACATTGTAATAGTGGCGGTATATTCTTTTGAAGAACTCACTTCAAAGTATCACTTAGAAAAGTTTGTATCTTCATTTCCCATTGGAAAATTGGCATCAGAGAATCTGAAGAAACATTACAATTCATAAAACCTTTCCATGGGGTCTTGCATTTTAGGGACCACTCTGGGGGTGTCTCTGAATTCAGCCGCTTCCTCCTGTCTTTAGACCCCTTGAACCCCCAAGGAGACGTCTTTCTCCCTCCATGGTGGGAAATAGTGTTTGACTGCAATATCCATAAATCAGAACACACCCCTCCAACGAGGGGAAAATACTGTACAGGAAAGGAGAATGTGCAGAATGTGCCCAATTACACTTTTGAAACAAGAATGACAGGAGAAAGTTACAATATCTACAATGCCATTTATGCTCTGGCACATGCTTTACATGCAGTGTGTGGATCCAGAGATCGACCGACCATGATGAGGCTTGGAAAGAGGATCTCAACTGTCCAGTCATGGCAGGTAATTTCTGTGGCTTTTGACTCAGTCCACAGATGCTTAGATTGGAAGCTCCCCATATGAATTTCTTCAGTTCCTGATTAAATGTCTGCGTACTTCCTTACCAATTCATCTGAGGCCCTGCCCTTTTTTTCAGTTTTCCATTTGTTGTGCTATTTAGCTTGCTGTGTGAAAACAGCTTCTGATTAATAATGGATGGAAACTGTTAGATTGGAGAGTCCCTGCTGACTGAACTCAGAAGAGGCTTGTGTTTAAACAGGAACCTTTATTTCTCCATTTAAGCACCACAGCTTTAACTCAGCAAAAGAACAGCAACCAGGCTTTGACAGCTCCTTCTATAGTGGAGCTGTCACACAGCCAACCAATAGGAATGCTTTAATTTCCCCCTCGAAGGCTTCTTGTGCTTTAGCCAATCAGGCTTCAGCAGCAGCCTTCTTGGCCAGTTGTAAGTCGAGGACATGGCTTTTCTGGCGGGATTGTAAATTTAGGATTTAACACCCCTTACCTCCCAGTTTGCACCTGCCTAGTCAGCCAAATACGCCGGGAGATGTGGACACCGCCCTGATCACCATAGTATTGGGCCGGCACAGAAGGGTGAGGACTAGGAGATGGCCAGGCGTTTGCTGGAGCTTCCTGTGCCTTGGGAATGGTGTCATCTAGGCTGGAAGGCATCGATGGCTCGATAGGGAGAAAACAGCTTTCGTGGGTCAGAGATTGTGGAACAACTGGGTGGTAGACTGGGGCCCGAGGCAGAGTAGGGACTGCCAGAGAGGTTTGGGCCTGGTCTGGAGGCACCAGGTCTATGCAGGGAAGCCTCTGGCGAAGCTGGTCAATGTGTCTGTGCCAGAGGCGGCCATCAGTGAGCTGAACCCTATAAGAGCAGGGTCCAGTTAGGTGGGTCACCTGTCCCGGTAGCCACTTCTGGCCTGCCCCAAAATTAAGTGCAAAAACAGGATCCCCCACACAGAATTTCTTAGCCGTTGGTCAGGAACAGGAGGTTGTGCTGGATTGAAGTTGGGGTGCAGACAGTCCAGTGTTGTTCTGAGACAGAGGCCCATAAGCAACTCAGCGGGGCTGGCCCCTGTGACCTGGCAAGGGGTGGTGTGTTGGGCGGTGAGGTAGGTGTAAAGCAGGGGTGGCCAAACTATGGTTCTTTGAGGACCTGTGGACTTGAACTCCCAGAATTCCTGAGCCAGCCATGCATGCATGCATGGCTGGCTCAGGAATTCTGGGAGTTGAAGTCCACAGGTCCTCAAAGAACCATAGTTTGCCCCCCCCTGGTGTAAAGGCTCTGATGCCAATTGGCATACCCCAGGCATCCCAGTGCTTCCTTAGCTGACCGAACAGCCCTCTCCGCCAACCCATTAGCTGCAGGGTGTGCCGGTGCTGTGGGGGCATGGTGTATCCCTAATTCGGCCAGGTACATTTGGAATGCAGCAGAGGTGAATTGTGGCCCATTGTCAGTAACTATGGTATTGGGAAGACCATGGGTTGCAAAAAGCTTATCTAAAATGTTCGTGATCATTTCAGACCTGTGTGTGATCATCAAAGCCAGCTCAACCAATTTGGAGTAAGCGTCCACAATGTGCGCCCCTGCACTGGGCCAGCCAAGTCCATGTGCAGCCTGGCCTATGGAGCCCTACGGGAATCCCATTCATGGATTGGAGCTGTAGATGGGGCAGGTCTTGATTGCTGACAGGTGGGGCATTGGGACACCCAGACCTCTATCTCTTGATCCATCCCAGGCCACCACACATAGCTGTGGCCAAGTGCCTTCATACGCACAATCCCCGAATGTGCAGAGTGCAGGCACTGATGTATGGCCTGTCTAATCCCAGGGGGAATTATCACCCTATGTCCCACAGCAGGCAGCCCTGTTGGATCAAGATTTATTTATTTATTTATTTATTTTGTTATTCTTATATGCCGCCCAACTCCCGAAGGACTCAGATTGCATGTTGTCTGATTAGGAAGGGTTGAAATTGGGCAGGCACAGACCCTGTTGGCCATCCCCATCTCCTTGCAGTGTCTCTCCTGTCTACCTGTAGCTTTCGGGGCGAAGGGGATGACACTCTCTGGGCAGCCGCCTGTCCTGGCCCTGCCAAAATCATGCATGCCTTTCGCGACGAGGCTCGAAAAGCTCCAGAGGCAACACGCGAAACGAGCGGCGACCTCGCCCGGATCTGGAGACTTCGCCCGGATGCTGCCATCCAATTTTCACTTTCCCAATTGTCCAGATTTTAAAATCTTATTTATCTTTTCTTCTTTTGTTCCTTCATGTCTTTCAAATCCGCTTTTCAGTGTACAATTCCAATAGGGTTTAGTGCTCAATTTAATTTGCCTTCTGAATCGTCAAAAAGCTCAGTAAATATTTCCCAGCATCCACACCGGTGGTGGGTTTCTACCTCTCAAATATAAACCCATCTTCTCAAAATGGCCACCAAGTTATGATAGAAGCCACAATGTCTCATTTGTAGCTCTAGCCCAAATACTACAATTTCTGAAAGTTTCCTTTTGTTTCAGATTCTTCCCTATTTGAGGAATGTGCAGTTCAACAACAGTGCTGGAGATGAGGTCTCCTTCTCAGAAGACGGACTGGGATCTGCTCGTTTTGATCTTCTCAACTGGATTCTCCTCCCCAATCGATCTTTTGTCCACATGAAAGTTGGGCAAGTAAATCCTGAAGCTCCCCCAGGCCAAGATTTCACCATTAACTCTGATGGAATCATCTGGGCCACAAAGGTGAGCTGCAAGGAAATGTTGCATGTTCAGGGAAAGATTCATTCTCTTCCTGAGATGCACAACATCTTTCTAACTTGAAAAATAATCAATTGAGTGAGAAATTATGGCAACCATTTTATGAAAAATCTCCCTTTCCTATAACACCTTTGAGGTCTGATTTGAGTCATTCCACAAAGGGTTAGAATTGGGAACAACCATCTGCTTGAAATACAGGATGCAAATACAGCAAGCAACAGTGATTTCAATGGACCAAAGATGCTCGGTTTTATCCTCATGGTTCTTTCTTTTAGAAATGCTGTGGTTCAGTCACAAGCCTTCCTCTGCAGGATGAAACCCCAGTTCCAATCTCCAGCATCTATTGATGTCTCAGGAATGCCAGTGGCCTCAATCCCTCCGGAGCTGTTCCATATTTCTGATAGATGGTGGCAATTTATTTTATTTATTTTATTTGGTAGTTTTTCTATGTCACCCTACTCCCTGAGGACTCAGGGCAGCATACAACATTTTATAAAAATTCCAAATCATTAAAAAAACAGCTTAAAAACAGTTAAGAAATATATAAATACACACCATACATACATGGGGGAGACATCAGATAAAGAATCGTCTCAAACTCACCCCGCCTGCAGGAAGAGGCATGTCTTAATGGCTTTTCTGAAGGCCAGCAAGGTGGGGATGATTCGGATCTCTGGGGGAAGTTGGTTCCAGAGAACAGGGGCCCCTACAGAGAAGGCCCACCCCCTAGGCCCCACCAGAAGGCATTGTCTGGCTGACGGGACCTGGAGGAGACCCACACTGTGGGACCTGACCGGTCGGAGGGAGGAATGCGGCAGAATGTGGTCTGGGAGATAGCCTTGTCCTAAGCCATGTAGGGCTTTAAAGATGATGATCAGCACCTTGAATTGTACCCGGAGACCAATTGGCAGCCAATGCAGCTGGCGGATTATAGGTGTTAGGTGGGTGTACCTTGAAACACTCACCACAGCATGCGCAGCTGCATTTTGCACCATGTGAAGTCTCCGAATACTCTTCAAGGGCAGCCCCATGTAGAGCGCATTGCAGTAGTCCAGTCGGGAGGTGACAAGGGCGTGAGTGACCGTAAGTAGACCCTCCTTCTCCAAGTATGGTCGCACTTGGTGCACCAGGCGGACCTGTGCAAAAGCCCCCCTAGCCACAGCCGTAAGGTGTTGGTCTAATTTTAGCTGTGGATCTAGGAGGACTCCCAAATTGCGAACCTGTTCTGAGGGAGTTAATTTTTCTCCCTCAAGAACCAAGAAGGGACAGTCGATATAGTTCTTCAGAGGCAATATCCAGACCCATTCAGTCTTGTCGGGGTTGACTCTGAGTCTGTTCCTCCCCATCCAGATCCTAACATCATCCAGATACTGGCACATCACATCAACTTCCTCCCTGAATTGAGACGGGGTGGTGATGTACAGCTGGGTGTCGTCAGCGTACTGTTGGAAACTCACCCCATGTCTACGGATGATCTCCCCCAGCGGTTTCATGTAAATGTTAAACAGGATGGGTGAGAGGACTGAACCCTGAGGCACCCCATAGGTCAGGGGCCTAGGAGACAACCTCTGCCCACCTGCTAACACCGACTGCATCCTGTCAGTGAGATAAGAGGAGAGCAACCGCAAAATAGTGCCTCCCACTCCCAACTCGCCGAGACGATGCAGAAGGATACCATGGTTGATGGTATCGAAAGCTGCTGAGAGGTCAAGTAGCACCAGAATGGAGGAATTATCCCCATCCCGGGCTTGCCAGAGATCATCCATCAGGGCGACCAAGGCGGTTTCTGTGCTGTAACTGCACCTGAAACCCGACTGGTAAGAATCTAGATGATCAGTTTCCTCCAATAGCCAAAGAAGCCGAAAAGCTACCATCTTCTCCACAACTTTACCTATAAAAGGTATGTTGGAGACCGGACAAAAATTCTTCAAATCCGCTGGATCCAGGGAAGGCTTCTTAGGGAGGGGTCTCACCACTACAACCTTTGAAGGCTGCGGTACGGATCCCTCCCTAAAAGAAGCGTTGACCACTGCCTGGATCCAGCTACGTGCCACCTCTCTGCTGGCCTAAACCAGCCAGGAGGGGCACGGGTCCAATAAACAGGTGGAAGAGCTCATCGCACCCACGGCCTTGTCCATGTCATCAGGGGAGACAGGCTCAAACTTCTCCCACAATGCTGGACCAAGACTTTCCCCTGTCAATTCAATGGACTCTGCCCAGCTAGAGTCCAGGTTCGACCGACTCCGAGCGACTTTATTCATCAGAAACTGCGAGTATTCCTCAGCTCTGCCTTGCAAGTGTTCCTCGCTCCCCCCTTTTGCATGGAGGGCACGAGTCATTCTAAACAAGGTGGCTGGACGAGAATCTGCGGACGCAATAAGAGAGGAAAAATGAGATCGGTTTTCCGCCCTTATCGCCACTAAATAAGACTTAATAAAAGTTCTTAAAAGTGTTCAATCGGATTCGGTTTAACTGGCTCTCCAGCGTCACTCCAGACGTCTCTTGTGGCATTTCATCTCCCGGAGCTCTTCGGTAAACCAGGGAGCTTTCCGGGATCCACTGCCACGGAGAGGTCGCAAAGGCGCAATCCGGTCTAGTGCCCCTGCTGTTGCGGTATTCCAGGCAGCCACCAGGCATCAGACGAATTGTGTACCAGGGTTTCAGGTATCTCCCCAAGTTCCCTCTGGAATCCTTCTGGCTCCATTAGGGCCTGGGGCGGAACCACCTAGTCGGTCCCGCCTCCCTACGGAGGAGGACTGGGGCTGGGAAATCCAACCTCAGTAGGAAATGGTCTGACCATGACAACAGGGTGATGGCTATATCCCCTATATTCAGATCATCTCTCCACTGTCCTGAGAGAAATACTATTTATTTATTTATTTATTTATTTATTTATTTATTTATTTATTTATTTATTTATTTATTTATTTATTTATTTATTTATTTATTTATTTATTTATTTATTTATTTATTTATTTATTTATTTATTTATTTATTTATTTATTTATTTTGGTTTTCTTATATGCCGCCCAACTCCCGAGGGACTCAGGAGGCGTACAGCAAAAATACAAGAGCACCAACAAATAAACATTGATCAAAAGCAAATACAGAAATTAAAAATTCATTATTAAAAAAACATCCGTCGGCCAGACATACCCGGGGGAGAGGTCAGATGGATTAGTCTCTACCCCCTGCCTGCAGGAAAAGCCATGTCTTGACGGCATTTCGGAAGGCCAGCAGGGTGGGGATGGTTCGGGTCTCTGGGGGAAGTTGGTTCCAGACCACGGGGCCCACCACAGAGAAGGCCCTTCCCCTAGGGCCCACCAGCCGGCATTGCTTGGCTGACGGGACCTGGAGGAGGCCAACTCTGTGGGCCCTAACTGGTCGAAGGGAAGTATGAGGCAGAATGCGGTCTCGGAGATAGCCTGGTCCTAAACCACGAAGGGCTTTAAAGATGATGATCAACACCTTGAATTGTACCTGGAGACCGATGGGCAACCAATGCAGCTGGCGGAGTATAGGTGTCTCGTAGTTGTACCTTGGCACACTCACCACAGCACGCACAGCCGCATTTTGCACCAACTGAAGTCTCCGGATACTCTTCAAGGGTAGCCCCATGTAGAGCACGTTGCAAAAGTCCAAACGGGAGGTGACAAGAGCATGAGTGACCGTGAGTAGAGCCTCCTTCTCCAAGTATGGCCGCAACTGGTGCACCAGGCGAACCTGTGCAAAGGCCCCCCTAGCCACAGCGGTAAGATGATGATCCAATTTTAGCTGTGGGTCTAGGAGGACCCCCAAGTTGCGGACCTGATCCGAGGGAGTCAGTTTCACTCCCTCGAGAACCAAGGAGGGACAGTTGTCAAAGTCCTTAGGAGGCAATGGTGGCGCAGTGGTTAAAAGCAGCACTGCAATCTGAACTGCTAGTTCAGCAGTTCAGCTGTTCAAATCTCACCAGGCTCAAGGTTGACTCAGCCTTCCATCCTTTCGAGGTGGGTAAAATGAGGACCCAGATTGTTGGGGGCAATATGCTGAACTCTGTAAACTGCTTAGAGAGGGCTGTAAAGCACTATGAAGCGGTATATAAGTAAGTGCTATTGCTATTGCAATATCCAAAGCCACTCAGTCTTGTCGGGGTTGAGTCTGAGTCTGTTCCTCCCCATCCAGATCCTAACATCGTCCAGGCACTGGCACATTACATCAACTGCCACACTGAATTGAGACGGGATGGTAATGTACAGCTGGGTGTCATCAGCGTACTGATGGAAACACACCCCGTGTCTGCGGTTGATCTCCCCCAGCGGTTTCATGTAAATGTTAAACAGGATGGGCGAGAGGACCGACCCCTGAGGCACCCCACATGACAGGGGTCTAGGGAACAATTTCTGCCCTCCTGTTAACACCAACTACATCCTATCGGCAAGATAAGAGGAGAACCACCGCAAAACAGTGCCTCCCACTCCCAACTCGCCGAGACGATGCAGAAGAATACCATGGTCGATGGTATCGAAAGCCACTGAGAAGTCAAGTAGCACCAGGATGGAGGAGTTCCCCCCATCCCGGGCTCGCCAGAGATCATCCATCAGAGCGACCAAGGCAGTTTCTGTACTGTAGCCGTGCCTGAAACCCGACTGATAGGCATCTAGATGATCTGTTTCCTTCAGTAGCCGCAGAAGCTGAGTAGCCACCACCTTCTCCACAACTTTCCCTAAAAAAGGTAAGTTGGAGACCGGACGATAGTTCTTCAAGTCAGCTGGATCCAGGGAAGGCTTCTTCAGGAGGAGTCTCACCACCGCAGCTTTTAACGACTGCGGTACGGATCCCTCCCTCAAAGAAGCGGTGACCACCACCTGGATCCAGCCGCGTGCCCCCTCCCTGCTGGCTGAGACCAACCAGGAGGGGCACGGGTCCAATAAACAGGTGGAAGCACCCATCGCCCCCACGGCTATGTCCACATCTTTGGGAGAAACAGGCTCAAACTCCTCCCACAATGGTGGACTAAGACTTGCCCCTGTCAACTCAATGGACTCTGCCCAGCCAGAGTCCAGGTTTGACCGGATCTGAGCAACTTTATCCGACAGAAACTCTGAAAATTCCTCAACTCTACCTTGCAAGTGTTCCTCGCTCCCCCCTTTAGCAAGGAGGGAGCAAGTCACCCTAAACAAGGCAGCTGGGCGAGAATTTGCGGACACAATAAGAGCGGAAAAGTAGGATTGTTTTGCCGCCCCTATCGCCCCTAAATAAGACTTGATGTAAATTCTTAATAGTGTTCGGTCAGATTCGGTTTTGCTGGCCCTCCAGCGGCGCTCCAGACGTCTCTTCTGGCGTTTCATCTCCCGGAGCTCCTCGGTAAACCAGGGAGCTTTCCGGGATCCACTGTTCAGGATACCCTCCAGACGTCCACTTCTCCGGTCTCTTCATAGATTTCCCAATATAAGTAAAGCCTCTGGTCTAGATGTTATATACTTCTTCTCCCTCGACACCTCATTGTTTGCCCTCGTGGCAGCAGGTAGCCTATCTGATCGAAAGTTCCTCCAGAGGGCCAGGCAGAAAGACGAGGCTGCATCAGCTGAAAAAGGCCTCGCAGTCACAGCAGCTACACTGTTAGTAGTTATTATGTAACAGCATCGCCGTGTTTGAGAGGGAGGAGTTGCCCAGCAGGGGGATCTAGGGGATCCTAGGGCAATGTATCTTTAGAAGAGAATCTGAACATAGAACTAGGAATGGGGAAAAGAATGAATGCAGCAGGTTCATTCCTTAACTAATTTCAAATTCTTATCTTTTAGACAATCCCCATTGCCAGGTGTGCCATGAAGAGGTGCCATGCAGGAGAGAGGAGAAGAGTTCCAGAGGGCAAGCAGGTTTGCTGCTACCAGTGTGACCCTTGTCCAGCAGGGACCTTTTCGAATCATACAGGTAGACCATACTTCAAATCTAAATCTTCAGGTATCAAGGAAGACATTAATTAAATCAATATATTTTTGTTATTGTGTCATTATTGATACGATTGACATGCACTCATACTTTTCAATAGAACCTTTCTATTGATCTAAACTGCCCTGGCCACAGAGGTCATCTTTCTCGATCCTCAGCAAGGATAGTTTGAGGGCACAATTAATCAATCCCCAACTTCCATTTCTGCTTCTACTTCGACTTTCACCTCCAGTTGAGAAACCAACTTTCAGTCTTTTCCTGAGGAAGTGGAGCATTGTGGTCCAAGCTTTTATTTGATCATTTAGAGTGTGCTTCTTCCGGCATCTCTATCAACCTCTGAGGAAATAGACTTTCCAGAGAAAGAGGAGATCCACATATTTATGTCTCTTTGACAGAGCAGGAATGAACAGATTTGACCTACAAAGCAGAGATATTCAGGCTATAAGGTTGACAGATAATGTACACACGACCAAAAGAGCAGAATTCCTGTATAACAGATCTGTCTGTCTTCTTTGGGTTCAATTATAAAATGTTGGAAAACACAGTCAGGAATTTCAGACTAAAAGCCACATTACTCATGGAAGTGCACAGTGAATGGATAGCTGGAAATGAATAAATCCTCGTCTCTGGCTAATAGATGCCCAGGATCATCATAAACAAATGATGATATGCTCCTTTTGATGCCCCATAAATAGCACAGAGGATTATTTCATTACTCTCTTTGTAGGTAGGTCAACAGCAGAAAGGCAGATCTCATATATTTTATGGGGGAGGGATAATGTGCATGGTAATTGCTCAAGGAATCCTTAGAAAAACACTCTTGATTTCAGATGCAGCTCACTGTGAACCCTGCCCAGAAGACCAATATCCCAACAAGGACAAAGACCAATGCATTGCAAAGAAGATCCACTTCCTTGCCTATCAAGACAGCCTGGGATACATTTTAGTTTTCCTTGCTTTTTTTCTTTCTGGGATCACTTCTGCAGTCCTGGTGATTTTCTATAAACATCATGATACACCAATTGTCAAGGCCAACAACCGAGATCTCACCTACATCCTCCTGATCTCCCTCTTGCTCTGCTTCCTTTGCGCCTTCCTTTTCATTGGTCAACCAGGGAAACTCACCTGTCTCTTCCAACAATCTGCCTTTGCCATTCTCTTTTCCTTGGCAGTTTCCTCTGTGTTAGCAAAGACCGTCATGGTGGTTCTGGCCTTCATGGCCACCAAGCCAGGGAACAGAACAAGGAAACTCTTAGGAAAACCACTGAGCAACTCCATTGTCATAGCCTGTCCTCTGGTCCAAGCAGTCCTTTGTGCCACCTGGCTGGGAACCTCTCCCCCATTTCCTAACTTGGACTTTCATTCTGTGTTTGGAGAGGCTATCTTGGAATGTAAGCAGGGCTTAGCTTTCATGTTTTACATTGTCCTTGCCTATCTAGGTCTTTTGGCCCTCATTAGTTTCATAGTAGCCTTCCTGGCTAGGGAATTGCCTGATAGTTTTAATGAAGCCAAGTTCATTACTTTTAGCATGCTGGTCTTTTGCAGTGTTTGGATCACTTTCCTCCCCACCTACCTGAGCACCAAAGGGAAATCCATGGTAGCTGTGGAGATCTTCTCCATTTTGGCCTCTGGAGCTGCTCTCTTGGCTTGTATCTTTTTTCCCAAATGCTACATTATTCTTCTGAGGCCAGATCTGAATTGTAGAGAAAATATAGTAAGAAAGAAGAATTTCTAACTAATGCAAGGAGTTGCCTCATTTATATTTGTCTTTGCGGCATGTTTAGAATGTGATGAGATTTTCAATAAATGATGACGCAAAGTAGGAATTTATCCATAAAAGAATTCCTTATGAAGTTCTGCAACTGCTTAAAATATTCCTGTGATCAGTTTTTTTTAATGTTTTCAAAGTGTCCTTAGTGCAATCCAATGCCCTGTATGGAAGGAAAAGTTGTTATTAAAGATGTGTTTATTATTTTAGACATTTCTAAGTTTATATGGCAAAGAAACAAACCAAGAATTAGATACAAACTACTGCAAGATACTAAGAAAATGGGGGGTTGGGTTTACCAGACCTGAAATTGTATTTTGAGGCATGTTGTCTGGCCTGTTAAGAGTGGGTGAACCTCCAGAATAAGAGGCTACTTGAATTACAGGGCCACGGATTGAGGTTTGGATGGCATGGTTATTTATGGTATGATAACATTAAACTTAATGTTGATTTTAATAATCACTTTGCTAGACATGCCATATTGAGAGTTTGGAATAAATATAAAACAAGGTTCTATATGAAGTTGCCTCTTTCGTTGTTCCCCCAAGAAACTTTTTAAAGAAAAGAAAAGGTAGAGAAGCCAGACTGCTGGACGTATGGTAAAATATTATCTTTCAACTCTGGTGAAGCTCCATTAAACTTGAGGGAAGAACTTGAATTATGTTTACCATTGGTTTACATATCAAGAACTGAAAGAATGTTTTAAATCAAATAAAAAGAATTGTTGGTTTGATTTTGCTAAAAATGAATTGGAAATCTTACTGTCTTAATGAGACTTATTTTATGATTTAAAGAACTTTTAAAAGGACACTGCGGCTAAGGAATTATTAGTAGTAAACAGTTTATGTTTTAAACAGTTTGTGTGTGCGTATTTCTGGTTTGACCCAAAGCTGGGGCAGAACACTGTGTGGTTGTGATGAGCATATTATTGCTAAGATTTATATAATGTTATTGAAATTGAATTTGGAAAGTGAACATGTAAAACTTTGTATGATTCAATGGGATAGGAATTTTGGATATAATGTGATGCTTGAACAATGGGAAAATATGCGGATGAAAGGTTTAAAATTTATACTAAACTAAAAAAGAAAAAATTATAAGATGATTGCTAGGATGCACCCGTCCCCTTCCAATCAGGTTTATTGTTTTATATGTCTTGGTAGCGATTTGTGTTTAATTTTTTTAACTTTATATCTCCCTGACCAAGAGTCGCACCCTCTGTTTCTCTTCTCTCTTTCTTTAGAGGCCTGCTTTTACTTTTTCAATATCTCTATGCTCTGCAGAATGGCTTAAGATTTTGCTTTATGAGATAAATAGAAAGACGTTGATACGCTTCTTGAACAAACTAGCAAACAGTTTATTTAAATGCAACTTCTCAGTAATAGTCAAGTGAATTTGTTACAGCCACAAGCAGCTATTTAATTCTTTTTTTTCTTTTCTTCCCCTCAGAGACTCTCTTTGCTTTCCTGACTAAATCTAAGCGAATCAAATTCTTCTTTATTTCTAGGCATATAGATAAGAGCACTTTTCACCGTTTATCTCTATCTACAAATTGCTCAATATATGTCAATCAATCTTGTTCCCTGACCCTGGCTCCTGCTTCCCACAGAACTGCCTAGGGCCTATCTTTTCTCTCCTGTCAACTTCCCTCTTGGACAGTTACACTCAGGCAGAGATTCTCTATAAATCTTCCCTCATGGAAGTTACACAAAACACACAGACTGAACTCTTCTCAGCTCTTCTCACTACACCTTCCTTCTTTGGAAGTTACCACATAACAGAGAGCTTTCCAGCTCTTCACACTAAACCTTCCTTCATGGGATTTACCACATAACAGAGCTTCCCTCAGCTCTTCACACCAGGCCTTTTAAAGTTCCTGGCCCTGCTATCTATGCTCAGATTGGCTGTCTCTTTATGATGTAATATATCCCCCCTCCCCTCTGGAGCACTGGGATAAACACCTCCCCCTTTCTACTTACCATACATTTTAAAAGCTGTCTGACTCTATACTTACTTGTTTAAACAGTTCCTTTTAACAACACTTTTTAACTTTATACAAAACTTACTATTTTACATTCAGTACCTGTATGTGGGCACCACAATGATGTATTTAACACTGGATACGTTATCCAGAATGTATAAAGGTATTTCAAATGAATGTTGGAAGTGTAAAAAAAAGAAGAACTTTTTACCATTTATGGTGGACATGTGATAAAGCAAAGAAATTTTGGAGTAAGATTCATATTATAATACAGAAAATTCTTAAAATGAAAATGAAAATGAAAGCAGAAACTTTTCCTTTGGGTATAATGGAAAAAGACTTGGAGAAAAATTTTGATCTTATATATGTTGACAGCAGCAAGACTATTATAGGCACAAAAAATAGAAGGACACTTGGATTCCCACTATGGACGAATGGCTGCAGAAGCTGATGGAGTTGGCAGAAATGGCTAAATTGATTGTTTTGTTTTATATTATTAGGGAATATATATTATATTATAAGGGAAAAACAAAAAATTGCAGTTTGATATTAATGCTTTATTTTACTGCAACAGAGCCAGTCAGAAGTCAATGTTTCATCTTTTCTTTTCCCCAATTTCTCCTCACTTTTCTCTCCCTGTTGCCCCCTCACACACATTGTGTCTTCCTATTTACTTTTGTATTTTGTAGTTTATCTTTTAAACTTAATAAAAAATGTTAAACTGGAAAAAAGATGTGTTTATTATTTCAAGGAGGAAATTTTCTTATTTTGTTCCTTATTTTATTTAGTTTATTTTTAAGGTAGTGTTTTAAAGGATGGGGTTCAAGATCAATGTTTTTATACATATACAGCTGTTTCCTTAGATGTTTGAGGCTTTATAGAATTTTCCTACCGCTTCTCAATTGTTTTTGAAATAGCAGAGTTTAAATCTCCCTCACATCCAGATCTCGAGTACTGCCTCATCAATGTTGGGCAGAATTTCCCTGAGAGGAATGAGCAAAGAATGTCATAATTGTATGCAGTATCTCTTGTGACATTTCATCTCTTGGACTTCTGTGGTAAACTAAGCTGTTCTATGAGATCTGTGTGCACAGAAGGTCTCCACAGGAATCATTCTATCCATGCCCAACATCACAATAAAATTTCTTTATTTTTTTCTATTAAAATAATATTTATTGAATTTTCTTTTAAAAACATAACAATTAAATACACACACCAACAAAAATAAACACAACAGAAAAAAAAACAAATACAAAAACTGTAGAAAACACTACAGCAAATATCATACGCAATCAACTACAAACATAACACCGACTAATAAAAGCATAAAAGTGAAATCATACTTCTTTGACAGCCTATTAGCTATTACTACTAATCTTTATACACTCGATTATATATTATATCTGTATTTATACATTATAGATCTTATCTTCTTATAAACTATGTCTATTGGAAATAAAACAATAAAATTTCTTTAATGGGGAAGAGTTGCAAGCAATGTCGTTCAAGGTATGACAAGGTATGACAGTCAGGAGGCACCTACAAATCACAGGAGGCACCTACAAATCACAGAGTCCTGTGACATTAAGTTATTTAATCCTGGATAGTGCACAATTGGTATGTTGATGATAACTTCTCCATTTCCATCAGATGGGCTCTCTTGTGAGAAATTGAAACATAGGAGGAATGTGTGCGGATTGTCCCATAAAATAGCAAACTCAAATTCTCTGGTTTTCAATAAGCTTTATCAAAATTTCTATGGCAATGTAACTGGCATACTTTTTTTATTAAGATAATATTTCTCTGTTGAAGATAGTAACAATAGAAGAGTGGCAACATAATTGATAGTTTGTTCATTCTGAGTATCTATGCTTACATCATCTATTCCGTATGCATATATCATTTTCAATAAATTCAGAGAAAACTTGGGGAAGTTCCCTTGGATGAAAGTACTAAAGGGTAAAACAACTCAAGAAGCCTGGAAGATTGTAAAAAACACGATCTTAAAAGCCCAGAACACCACAATACCGATGAGGAAGAAAAACAAGAAATCCAAAAGGAAACCAGCATGGCTAAACAAAAACCTCACCGATAAACTGAATGAAAAAAAAAGATAAATACAAAAAATGGAAAGATGGGCACATAACCAAGGCAGAGTACCAATAGACAGCCAGAATCTGTAAAGAAAAACTCAGGACAGCAACAGCCCAGAATGAACAAAGCCTCGCAACAAAAGTCAAAGACAACAAAAAAAAGCTTCTTCCAACACATAAACAACAAGAAAAAAATCAAAAAACAGTTGGTCCACTAAAGAGAGAAGACGGCAAAGAAGTAACAGACAACACAGACAAGCAGAGCTACTGAACACATTCTTCGCATCAGTCTTCACACAAAAGGAAACTGCAGCTCTACTACCCAGCAACACAAATATAAAAAACAGATTTGAAGCAAGACTCAACCTAAGCAAAAATACAGTAAGAGATCACCTATCTGAACTTAACGAATACAAAGCACCAGGACCAGATGGATTACACCCCAGAGTCCTAAAAGAACTAGCAGAAGTCATTTCGGAACCACTGCACCACATCTTCCACAAATCCTGGAACACAGGGGAAATACCTGAAGACTGGAAAAGAGCTGATGTGGTCCCCATCTACAAAAAACGTAAAAAAACAGACCCAGGAAACTACAGACCAATCAGTACCTGGGAAAATACTGGAAAAAATAATTAAAAACCAGATCTCCCATCATCTAGAAACAAACCAAGTAATAACCAACAGCCAACACGGATTTGTTAAGAACAAGTCCTGCCAAACCAACCTCATTTCATTCTTCAACACTGTGACCAAATTAGTAGACCAGCGAAATGCAGTAGACATAATATACCTAGCAAAGCATTTGACAAAGTAGACCACAACCTATTTCTTCATAAGCTAGAAAAAAAAAGTGGGATAGACAGCTACACAACAAGATGGATTAACAACTGGCTGACCAACCATACCTAGCGAGTAGTCCTCAATGGCTCTAAGTCCACATGGAGAGAAGTAAGCAGTGGGGTACCACAAGGTTCCGTCCTAGGCCCAGTACTCTTTAATATCTTCATAAATAACCTAGATGAGGGAATAGCAGAAGAACTAACCAAATTTGCAGATGATACCAAGCTTGCAGGAGTAGCAAACACCCCAGAGGACAGACTCAAAATCCAGAGGGACCTTGACAGACTCGAACACTGGGCCCAAACCAATAAAATGAAATTTAACACGGAGAAAAGTAAAATTCTACACCTAGGTAAGAAGAATCAAAAATACACATATAAACTGGGCAAAACCACACTCAATAGCAGCGATTGCGAAAGGGATCTCAGAGTCCTGGTAGACAGCCAACTAAATATGAGCCAGCAGTGTGCAGCAGCAGCCAAAAAGGCCAATGCAGTCCTGAGCTGCA
Organism: Diadophis punctatus similis; assembly: GCA_023053685.1. NCBI lineage: Eukaryota > Metazoa > Chordata > Lepidosauria > Squamata > Dipsadidae > Diadophis > Diadophis punctatus. Next base: position 3,797,170 of record JALIGW010000055.1, read on the forward strand.
TAAATAGAGGGATACAATCAAGGACCAGAGAGGTACTAGTACCACTCTATAAAGCCTTGGTCAGACCACACCTAGAGTACTGCATCCAGTTTTGGTCACCACACTACAAAAAAGACATTGAAACCCTAGAGAAAGTGTAGAAGAGAGCAACCAGGATGATAAAGGGTCTGGAAAATAAAACATACAAAGAGCGGTTGCAGGAACTGAGCTTGGCCAGTCTGGCGAAGAGAAGGACCAGGGGTGATATGATAGCAATATTCCAATACTTGAGGGGATGCCACAGAGAGGAGGGGTCAGGCTGTTCTCTATGGCACCAGAAATCCAAACAAGGAATAACGGATGGAAGCTGAGCAAGGAGAGATTCAACTTGGAAGTGATAAGAAATTTTCTGATGGTGAGAGCGATCAACCAGTGGAACAGCTTGCCAGCGGAGGTTGTGAGAGCCCCAACACTTGTGATCTTCAAGGGGAGAATGGACTGCCATCTGTCTCAAATGGTGTAGGAACTCCTGCTTGAGCAGGGGGATGGACTAGATGACCTACAAGGTCCCTTTCAACTCTAATAATAAATCTTAATCTAAACCTCCTTTCTCAAATGTATAATATTTATTTATTTATTTTATTTTATTTATTTATTTATTTATTTATTTATTTGGTTTTCTTATATGCCGCCCAACTCCCGAGGGACTCAGGGCGGCGTACAGCACAGAAAAAATGCAAGAACAATTAATAAACAATAAGATTAAAATCAGAATATAAAAATTAAAAATTACAATATTAAAAACCATCCAACAACCAGACATACTTGGGGGAGAGTTCAGATGGAATTAAGGTCTACCCCCTGCTTGCAGGAAAAGCCATGTCTTAACGGCTTTTCGGAAGGCCAGCAGGGTGGGGATGGTTCGGGTCTCTGGAGGAAGTTGGTTCCAGAGCGCGGGGCCCGCCACAGAGAAGACTCTCCCCCTAGGGCCCCGCCAGCCGGCATTGCTTGGCTGACGGGACCTGGAGGAGGCCAACTCTGTGGGCCCTAACCGGTCGGAGGGAAGTATGAGGCAGAATGCGGTCCTGGAGATAGCCTGGTCCTAAGCCATGAAGGGCTTTAAAGATGATGATCAACACCTTGAATTGGACCCGGAGACTGATGGGCAGCCAGTGCAGCTGGCGGAGTATAGGTGTCACGTGGGTGTACCTTGGCACACCCACCACAGCACGCGCAGCCGCATTTTGCACCAACTGGAGTCTCCGGATACTCTTCAAGGGTAGCCCCATGTAGAGCGCGTTGCAGTAGTCCAAGCGGGAGGTGACAAGGGTATGAGTGACCGTGAGTAGAGCCTCCTTCTCCAAGTATGGCCGCAACTGGTGCACCAGGCGAACCTGTGCAAAGGCCCCCCTAGCCACAGCAGTAAGATGATGTTCCAATTTTATCTGTGGATCTAGGAGGACCCCCAAGTTGCGGACCTGATCCGAGGGAGTCAGTTTCGCTCCCTCGAGAACCAAGGAGGGACAGTTGTCATGGTCCTTAGGAGGCAATATCCAAAGCCACTCAGTCTTGTCGGGGTTGAGTCTGAGTCTGTTCCTCCCCATCCACATCCTAACGTCATCCAGGCACCGGCACATTACATCAACTGCCACACTGAAATGAGACGGTGTGGTGATGTACAGCTGGGTGTCATCAGCATACTGGTGAAAACGCACCCCATGTCTGCGGATGATCTCCCCCAGCGGTTTCATGTAAATGTTGAACAGGATGGGCGAGAGAATCGACCCCTGAGGCACCCCGCATAACAGGAGCCTGGGAAGGATCTCTGCCCTCCTGTTAACACCGACTGCATCCTATCGGCGAGATAAGAGGAGAACCACCGTAAAACGGTGCCTCCCACTCCCAACTCGCCGAGACGATGCAGAAGGATACCATGGTCGATGGTATCGAAAGCCGCTGACAGGTCAAGTAGCACCAGGATGGAGGAATTTCCCCCATCCCGGGCCCGCCAGAGATCATCTATCAGAGCGACCAAGGCAGTTTCTGTACTGTAACCACACCTGAAACCCGACTGATAGGCATCTAGATGATCTGTTTCATCCAAAAGTCGCAGAAGCTGAGTAGCCACCACCTTCTCCACAACTTTCCCTAAAAAAGGTAAGTTGGAGACCGGACGATAGTTCTTCAAGTCAGCTGGATCCAGGGAAGGCTTCTTCAGGAGGGGTCTCACCACCGCAGCTTTTAACGACTGCAGTACGGATCCCTCCTCCAAAGAAGCGATGACCACTGCCCGGATCCAGCCACGTGTCACTTCCCTGCTGGACGAAACCAACCAGGAGGGGCACGGGTCCAATAGACAGGTGGAGGTCCCCATCGCCCCCATGGCTCTGTCCACATCCTCGGGAGAAACAGACCCAAACTCCTCCCTCAACGGTGGACTAAGACTTGCCCCTTTCAACTCAATGGACTCTGCCCAGCCAGAGTCCAGGTTCGACCGGATCCGAGTGACTTTATCTGACAGAAACTCTGCGAATTCCTCAGCTCTACCTTGCAAGTGTTCCTCGCTCCCCCCTTTAGCAAGGAGGGAGCGAGTCACCCTAAACAAGGTGGCTGGGCGAGAATCTGCGGACGCAATAAGAGCGGAAAAATGGGATCGTTTTGCCGCCCTTATCGCCACTAAATAAGATCTGATGTAAATTCTTAATAGTGTTCGGTCGGATTTGGTTTTGCTGGACCTCCAGCGGCGCTCCAGATGTCTCTTCTGGCGTTTCATCTCCCGGAGCTCCTCAGTAAACTAGGGAGCTTTCCGGGATCCACTGCCGCGGAGAGGTCGCAAAGGCGCAATTCAGTCTAAAGCTCCTGATGCTGCGGTGTTCCAAGCAGCCACCAGGGAATCAGCCGAATTGCATACCAGGGTTTCAGGTATTTCCCCAAGTTCCCTCTGGAATCCTTCTGGCTCCATTGGGCGCCTAGGGCAGAACCACCTAGTCGGTCCCGCCTCTCTGCGGGGGAGGAATGGGGCTGCGAAATCCAACCTCAGTAGGAAATGATCTGACCATGACAGTGGGGTGATGACTATGGCCCTTAACTTCATATCATCTCTCCACTGCCCAGAGAGAAACACTAGGTCGAGCGTGTGACCACCCTCATGAGTCAGACCCTGGATTACTTGGGTCAGGTCCATGGTTGTCATGGAGTCCATGAACTCCTGGGCTATCCCAGAGGTTTCTCCATCAGAAGGCAAGTTGAAGTCCCCCAGCACCATAAGCCTAGGGAACTCAACTGCCAAGCCGGCTACTGCCTCGAGCAGCTCAGGCAGGGCCTTACTTACACAGCTGGGATGTGAGTGCATCTTTTGGTCTCCAAGAGTTCCTCCCACTATTCCCTGGAGAAAATGTATCCTGGGCACACTCTTAACAAGCAATACTGCTGTGAGACTTGATTATTGGTTTTTGGTCCTGCATTTAAAGCCTGAAGGATTAAGCAGTTGTAATAGCTACATAAACATTACAGATAGTCCTTGTTTAGCAAGAATGATGCAGTAGTAACTTTGCAACTCATCACATTGATGGGAATGGGACAATTGGCTGCAGTCACCTTGTCCCAAGCACCTCACCCCAGCCTCCCCATTTCAGCTAACCCACCATGGCCACCCCTCCCCATCTGTCCCTTCCTGGTAGCTCCTCCCTATCATCCCCCCAGATTATTCTCCCCAGCCACCCCTCCCCCACTGCCTCCCCCTTGGTGATTCACCATAGTACAAATTGCCCCAGCTGACTCCACACTTTTAGGTGGGTTCAACGACATGATTTTGTTTATTTATTTCATTTTCCAAGCCCAGGACATTTTACATTAAAAGGAGAAGATATGCTATTTAAAATTGGTATATTGATTTAATTTTTATAAAATCAAAAACTATACAATAAATATATAAATTAAACACAGGAGTTTCAAACCCTTATGTGACATCATATAGGCCATCATCGTTCAAAGTTACAAAGGCACTGAAAAAAGTGACTTATGCCATTTTCACACTTATGACCATTGCAGCATTCTCACGGGCATGTGATCAAAATTTGGGCATTTGGCAACTGACTCATATTTATGATGGTTGCAGTGTCCCAGGGTCACGTGATCCCATTTTGTGACCTTCCAACAAGCCAAGTCAATGGGGAAGCCAGATTCACTTAACAACCGTGTCATTAACAACTGTAGTAATTCACTTAAGAACTATAGCAAGAAAGGTTGTAAAATGGGGCCAAACTCACTTGACACATGTCTCACTTACAACATAAAATTTTGGCCTCACTTTGGTCATAAGTGGAGGACTACCTGTATAGCATTTGAGGTGCAGAAAGAAGAGGTCTAGGCATCGACAACTGGGATCACGGAAGACCAAAGCTCCTTGCCTTTAGGGGGATGTGGACAGCAAGAGAAGAGGACAAGAAGAGAAGGTGGCAATTGGGGGCATCTCTGAGGAGGACTACTTGGAGAAAGGCAACTGGCTATGGGTGTTCTTAGCTGACTTGAGACTGGAGGAGGCATCTGGATTGGATTCTGCCATATGGAGTCATGCCACCTCCTGCCCAGGGAAAGGGGGACAGGCCAAGTGAATCAAGATGGGAGGGGACAGATCTCATCTCAGGTGGCAGGATATTCCATGATAGAAAAGATTCTCCTTCTAAACCCTGGCAGCTGAAACTCTGACCACAAGGGCCTGCAGTATAGCAATAGCAATAGCACTTAGACTTATATACCGCTTTATAGTGCTTTACAGCTCTTTCTAAGCGGTTTACAGAGTTCAGCATATTGCCCCCAACAATCTGGGTCCTCATTTTACCCACCTCGGAAGGAAGGAAGGGTATGGCCCTTCTGCCCAATTGAATGGAATGGGCCAAAAACATTGGCTGAGATGGTTCCTCAGATACAATCAGAGGGCTGGAATGGATCTTGGAGGTGTTGTAATCCAACCCCTTTCCCAAGGCAGGAGTCCTTATACATTCTGAACCAATGGCTGTCCAATCTCTTCTTAGAAACCTCAGGTGATGGAGCACTCATAACTTCTAGAGGCAAGCTGTTCCATTGATTCATTACTCTCTCTATCAGGAAGTTTCTCCCCCATTCTAGGTTGGGTATCTCATTGATAAGTTTCCAACCGTTACTTCTTGTCCTTCCCTCCAGTGCTTTGGAAGATAAATTGACCCCTTCTTCTCTGGGACAGCCCCTCAAATATTAGAAGATTGCTTTCTAGGTACCTTTGGCCTGTGACCATGCTGGCCACGTCACCATGGAAATTGATTTCAGACAACACTGGTTCTCTTGGCCAAGAACCAGAGATGAACACCATGCCCTAGAGCCGGACACAACTGAAAGGAAACCTTTATCTTTTTGCTATCATTTCAACCCTAATCCTTTAGAATAGAATAGAATAGAATAGAATTCTTTATTGGCCAAGTGTGATTGGACACACAAGCAACTTGTCTTTGGTGCGTATGCTCTCAGTGTACATAAAAGAAAAGATACATTTGTCAAGAATGGTTGTCATAGGGTTCAAGTAAGCAATCAGGAAACAATCAATATGAATGTAAATCGTAAGGATATAAGCAACAAGTTACAGTCATACAGTCATAAGTGGGAGGAGATGGGTGATAGGAACGATGAGAAAAACTAATAGTAATAGTAATGTGAATAGTTTGACAGTGGTGAGGGAATTATTTGTTTAGCAGAGTGATGGCGTTCGGGAAAAAAACTGTTCTTGTGTCTAGTTGTCTTGGTGTGCAGTGCTCTATAGCGATGTTTTGAGGGTAGGAGTTGAAGCAATTTATGTCCAGGATGTGAGGGGTCAGTAAATATTTTCATGGCCCTCTTTTTGACTCGTGCAGTATACAGGTCCTCAATGGAAGGCAGGTTGGCAGTAATTGTTTTTTCTGCAGTTCTGATTATCCTCTGAAGTCTGTGTCTGTCTTGTTGGGTTGCAGAACCAAACCAGACAGTTATAGAGGTGCAGATGACAGACTCAATAATTCCTCTGTAGAACTGTATCAGCAGCTCCTTGGGCAGTTTGAGCTTCCTGAGTTGGCGCAGAAAGAACATTCTTTGTTGTGCTTTTTTGATGACGTTTTTGATGTTAGATGACCATTTTAGGTCTTGAGATATGATGGAACCTAGAAGTTTGAAGGTCTCTACTGTTGATACTGTGTTGTCTAGTATTGTAAGAAGTGGCAGAATGGGAGGGTTTCTCCTAAAGTCTACCACCATTTCTACGGTTTTGAGTGTGTTCAGTTCCAGATTGTTCTGGTCGCACCACGAGGCTAGTTGTTCAACCTCCCGTCTGTATGCGGTTTCATCGTTGTCTCGAATGAGGCCAATCACTGTTGTATCATCTGCAAACTTCAGTAGTTTAACAGATGGATCATTAGAGATGCAGTCATTGGTATAGAGAGAGAAGAGAAGTGGAGAGAGCACACAGCCTTGGGGAGGCCCTGTGCTAATTGTACAGGTATCTGATGTGATTTTGCCTAGCTTCACCTGCTGCTTCCTTTCTGTTAGGAAGCTTTAGTGCAGACATACTATTTCCCTTAAATATACATCATATGAATTTATGTCCAGGCCTTTTATCATCTTTGTGGCTCTTCTCTGGACTTGTTCTAGGGTCTCAGCCAGAAGTGGATTCCTCCCTGTTCGGACCAGTTTGCCCGAACTGATAGTGACCCGCTGGTGACATCATGATGATGTCAAGGAACCGGTTGGGTCGGTGCTGGTCCGTGGAGGCCACCACCTTTTTTTAAATAAAAATTTCGGAATTTTTTCCAATTGTTTTTTTTTAATTGGATTTTTTTCTTCTGCACATGCGCAGAAACCGAGTTTCCAGCACTGTGCATGCGCTCACCATCTTGTTTTCAGGTTTTTTTTTGGGGGGGGGGGGTTTGATATTTTTTGGTCAATTTTTTCCCAGGTTTTTTTTTTCTTCTGCACATGCGCAGCAGCCGAGTTTCCAGCACTGTGCATGCAGTCACCATCTTGTATTTGGCTTATAAAAAAATTGAATTTATTGCCACTGCGCATGCCACGCGGCGCGGGAGGAAGCGAACCGGCAGCGAGGTAAGTTAGAACCCACCACTGGTCTCAGCATCTTTTCCCTATCATGGCTACCTGGTAATTTAGTTAGCCTGGTCCAATGTTATGTACAACTTTCACTAGGATAACCCAAATCTTGAATTGGATGCAGATGCAAACCAGAAATCAATGCAGCTTGTATAACAGGGCTATTGTATGTGCCATTCTAGGGGTAGCTAATATTGTCCACCCTGCTCATTCAGTACCAGCTGTAGCTTCCAAATATTTTTCAAAGGTAGCCCTTTGTAGAGCACATTGCATTAATTCAAACAAGAGATGACCAGAGCATGACTGACAAGGTTCAGTTGAAGCCTGTTGTTCCCCATCCAGATTCCCACAGCATCCAGGCACAAGGAATGAACATCCATAGTACATTTTTTGGCCCACCAGACTCAGACGATGAGGAGGTTGGGGAAAGACTTGGGCCAGTTCTGGAGCCTGAGGAAGGCTCAGATGGATGCTCAGCATCAGACACCAGAGATACAGCCAGGGCCATCCGGCATTTCCCAGACAGAGAGGCAGCTGCCTTTGGAGTCAGAGATGAGTGAGGAGGAAGAGGAACAGCTGGGGTCTCTTCCAGATGCACATATGCAAAGAGCAGATAGGAGAGGTGAACAACAGAGGTCAATGAGCTGGTTTGGGAAGCATAACAAATATGGACGCTGGCGGGCCCCTCCTTGGCTGTGAGATAAATAGGAGAAAAAGGGAGTGGTTTGGTTGTAGCAGACAACCCTTCACATTTCGGGAAAGTTTGGTTAGGGTTAGGGTTCCAGTTAACTCCTTCCAGGATTCTTGCCTGGATTTTCTGTTGGTGAATGCAGTAATGTTTAAATAGAGAGGGGTTTTTCTTTGCGGGGAGTCTGTTTCTTGTTTCAGCAAAGGCGGGGTCAGAACAGTACCTGTTAGTTCACCTGGGACACAGAAGTACAACAGGGTATCATTTGCATATAGTTATATCTCATTCTATGGTAACATGTAGATGTTAAAGAGGAGCAGAGACAGCAACAAATCCTAAGGTACCCCACAAACCAGGGGCTGTGTGGTGTACATCACATTCACATTTGACATCATTTGGGACTGACCACGGAGGAAGGAGATTAACCAGCACAAAATTCTACTCCACCCCCTTAAGTCCTGGAACCGACCCAAAAGTATACATGGTCAATCATATCAAAAGCCACATAAAGGTCCAGAAGAACAAGAATGGATGCATGACCTACATTCCCTTTCTGCCAGAGGTCATATAAAAGCGTGTTGCTGTCCCATATCGTGCCTAAAACCTGACTGGATGGAGTCTAGATAATCCACTTAATTCAGGATCCTCTCAAGGTGCAGCACTGCCACTTTCTCAATCACAGGAGGTGGTGAGTGCGAGGGGTCAACAGTGTCTGGCAGTAGCCGCAGCCCATTGGTGCACACTGGGACTCTGCAGCCTATGCTGCACAGGTGGGGCCGAGCGCTGGGACCACTGGGCTGGCCCTCCAAATAGCAGGTGGAGGCAGAGGCATTGGGGGGGAGCATGTGATCCGGCCTAGTGAATGCACCAACGGCTGCTCCCTCACCCGCCCAATCTATCCCCCTCATCTGTTTTTGCTTCCCCATGGCCATCCCAGCTGGGACAGGGCAGGCAGCTTGGAGGACCCCTTGCAGGCCAAATCTGCTTCCTTCTGCTGCTGGTGCTGCATCGGTTCTCAGTCCATACCATCCAACCCTCCTCCTCCAGCTCCATCAGTCACGTGGGACGATCCCCCCACCCATCCCCCCACCCACAATGGCCCCAGTGAGTGGGAAGGGCAGCCAGCTGGGACTCCCCTCCTTACTCTGCTCCAGACAAGCCCATCCCCAGAGCTGATCCAGATGCCCCGCACCCATGTATCTCGGGGCCTTGCCACCTGTTTTGCTGTATAGCAGCAGCAGCAGAACCAGAAGGAGCTGACTACAGCAGCAGCCCCACCGCCCCTCAGCCCCCCCAGCCCCCCCAGCCCCCCCAGCCCAGAAAGCCCAACCTGGGCAAAGAGAGTGAGCACAGCAGCAGCAGGCAAGTGGGCCCAGGCATCCCCTCAGGTAAGTGGGGCTGGGCCATGCAGTCCCGGCACTCTGGGAGGTCAAGGGTCTGGTGTCAGCTGCCCAGGCCCAGGCGGCTCATCTCTGTGGCCTGAGAGGGTCAGTGAGGCTCCTCTAGTGAGTCAGCCTGGTCCAACCACCCAATCTGAGGGAAATTTATCTATCTATTTATTTATTCATTTAATCTTATAGGCTACCCAGCTCCCAAAGGGACTCTGGGCAGTGTACAACAGATCGAGAAAACAATCAAATTAAAAACACAATATAAATGTTAAAAATACATATGAAACATTAAAAACAAAAGTCATCAATCATACAGGGGGGTGACCATTTTAATATCCTCACACTGGTCACTATCCCCATGCCTGCCGGAAGAGCCAGGTTTTGACAGCTTTACAGAAGGTCAGTAGGGTGGGGATGGTCCGGATCTAAGGCGGTAGTTGGTTCCATAGAGATGGAGCCACCATAGAGAAGGCTCTCACCCGTGGTCCTGCCAGCCGACATTGTTTGGCCGACGGGACCCAAAGGAGACCAACTCTGTGGGCTCTAACCGGTCGTAGCGAGGTATGTGGTAGTAGGCGGTCCCGCAAGTAACCTGGTCCAGAGCCATATAGGGCTTTAAAGGTGATAACCAACACCTTAAATTGTGCCCGAAGACTAATAGGTAACCAATGCAGCTGGCGGAGAATGGGGGTCACATGGGTGTATATTGGTACAACCACCACAGCTCACGCAGCCGCATTTTGTACCAGTTGGAGTCTCTGAACACTCTTCAAGGGTAGCCCAATGTAGAGTGCATTACAATAGTCAAGCCATGAGGTGATGAGGGCATGAGTGACCATGAGTAAAGCCTCCATCTCCAAGAAGAGTCGCAATTGGTGCACATGGCAAACCGGTGCAAAGGTCCCCCTATCCACAGCTGTCAGATGTTGATCCAATTTTAGCTGTGGATCTAGGAGAACACCCAAATTGTTTACCCGTTCTGAGGGAGTTAATTTCTCTCCCCCGAGAACCAAGGAGGGGCAGTCGACATAGTCCTTAGGGGGCAATATCCAAAGCCACTCGGTCTTGTCAGGGTTGAGCTTGAGCCTGTTTCACTCCCATCCAGACCCTTACATCATCCAGGAACTGGCACATCACTTCCCCTGCTTCCCTGAATTGAGACGGGGTGGAGATGTACAGCTGGGTATCGTCAGTGTATTGCTGAAACCTCACCCCGTGTCATCGGATGAGCTCACCCAGCAGTTTCATCTAAATGTTAAACAGGAGAGGCGAGAGGACCGAGCCCTGTGGAACCCCACAAGTAAGGGGCCTAGGGGTCGACCTCTGTATCCCTGCTAACACCGACTGCATCCGATCGGAGAGGTAGGAGGAGAACCACCATAAAATGGTGCCCCCTACTCCCAGCTAGCCAATGCCGGTGAGAAGGATACCATGGTCAATGGTATTGAAAGCCGCTGAGAGGTCAAGTAGCACCAAGATGGAGGAATGTCCTCCATCTCGGGCTCGCAGAGGTCATCCATCAGGGTGACCAAAGCAGTTTCCATGCTGTAGCCGGGCCTGAAACCCAATTGAAAGGGATCTAGATAATCAGCATCATCCAATAACCATAGGAGCTGGAGCTCCACCACTTTCTCAACAACCTTACCCAAAAAGGTCAGGTTGGAGACCAGATAAAAGTTCTTCAAATCCTGTGGGTCCAGGGAAGGCTTTTTGAAGAGGGACCTCACTACCACAACTTTTAAGGGTTGCGGTACGGATCCCTCTCTCAAACAGGCATTGACCACCGCCTTGAGCCAGCCACGTGACACCTCCCTGCTGGCCAAAACCAGCCAAGAGGGGCACGGGTCCAACAAACAAGTGGAGGAGCTCATCGCTGCCATGGCCTTGTCCACATCCTCAGGAGTAACCGGCTCAAATTCGTCCCATACAACAGGACTAAGACCTGTCCCTGTCATCTCAGCCTGCATTGCCCAATCGGAGTCCAGGTCTGTCCGAATCTGAGTGACTTTATCTGCCAGAAACTGTACAAATTCCTCAGCTCTACCATGCAAGGGATCTTCAGTTCCCCCCGTAGCAAGGAGGGAACGAGTCACCCTAAACAGGGCGGCTGGGCGTGAATTGGCGGATGCAATAAGAGCGGAAAAATCCAAACATTTTGCTGCCTGTATCGCCACTAAATAAGTCCTAATAAAGGATCTTAGTAGAGTTTGATCAGATTCAGCTTTACTGATCTGGCCACACGCACCATGCCCACCCAGATAGCCGCAACCACCCAGCCACGTTTCACGCCTCCCCCCTGCTCCCCCAAGACTGACAACAATCCTGAACTGACCCTCAATGAAATGGAGTTTGACACCCCTGCTCTAGCTCATATTCAGTTAGTTTCATCCCTCACGTTCCTTCAGCAAAGCCCTAGATGTCCCATGATCCTTTTCAGCTCCCTCAATTGAATCATGGGGCATGCTGGGAGCCATGGACCAAGAGAGGTTGCATGTGAGTGATCCTATCCAAGGCCTCAGTAGTTTTTCTATTCCAGGTATTGGCCAAGGCCTCAGAAGGACCATGCAAGTATAATCCCCAGTTCCCTTTGGAACCCCATCAGTCACAAAGAGTGGACTGGTCAAATAGATCCGGCCTCCCTGCAGAGAGAGGCAGCATAAAAGAATCTCAAAGTCATCAGGCCATGATCTGGCCAGGACAAAGGGGACATGGACGGGTCCTATTCAGATCACGTTAGAAGTTGTTAAATATTCAGAGCTGCCAGCAACAACCGGCGGCTCTCCTGATTGGCTACAGCGGAGCCGGCATCAGCGCGGGAGAATGGAGAGCTCCCATTGGCTGCCGTGCCTGACAGCTCCATATAAATAGCTGTCAGAGCGTGGCTGAGGTGATTCTGATGCCGATTCCTTCTGTGCAAGTTCTCTGTGTTACTTCTTTAAATAAAAGTGTTATCCTGAATATTGGCCTGGCGTCCATATGTAACAAATAGTGGCGACGAAGGAGCTGGATCGACCCATCGCGACTGCTTTTTCCACAATTCCACCTACGCTGGTTCTGGTACGTCTGCTCCTACTCTGTCCGTGGCCATGGCCCGAAATACCAATAACCCTACCTCGCTCGAGCCCTTTTGCCCAGGATCCGAGACCTGGGAAGCATACCTGGAACATTTTGACTGTTTTCTAGAGGTCAACGACCTCACTGATCTCTCTGACGCCTGCAAAAGGGCTTACTTCCTAAACGCCTGTGGCCACCAAATATTTTCTACTGCTCGAGCGTTAGTAGCACCCCAGGTTTTGTCTACTGTACCGTGGGGGGAGCTCCTTGCCAAATTAAAAAGCCACTACTCCCCCACACCATCCCGCATTGCGCGCAGGTTTGCGTTTCAGCAGCGCCTACAAAAGGAAGGGGAGGACATCACCAATTACATGGCCTCCCTTCGCAGCGCTGCGCTGGACTGTGACTTCCCTAACCTTGACGATGCCTTATTACAACAACTAGTATGTGGAGTTCAGGACATCCGCCTACAGCGCCGCCTTCTAGCTCGCACCGAACTGTCCTTGGGGGTCGCGTTAGACGAAGCGCGCGCTGCTGAAATGTCCACCCACTCAGCAGCCGAAATAAACCATTTCCAGGCATTGTCCTCTCAACACGCTAGCTCGGCTCAAAGCCTTCACCAAATAGAGGACTCATCTCCAGACTCCAATTCCTCAGTTTGCTGCATCCAACCTAACTCAAGCAGCCGACGACAGCCGCCTGATAGACCCATGCAGACCCCGCCTCAAGTGCAAACACCATTCCAGCAGACGCGCCGCCAGGGCATGGCTCCATGCCTCAGCTGTGGGGAGCCTCACCTCCGCAGCACCTGCCGTTTCAAAACGGCCACCTGCCGCTGCTGCGGCCGTTATGGCCACCTCGCCCGAGTGTGCCGCTCAGCACTGCCCACTGCCGTCTGTTCGGCACCACCCACCCACCAGCCCTGGAAAGCACCGAGACAGCCGGACAACTGCTTTGCTGTTCGCCTGCCAGAAGACTACCCAGAGGAGGAAGTTTTTCAAGCAACTGGGGGGGGGGGGTATGCATAGCAAGGTTTTTCTATCTGTAAAGATTGAAGGGGCCCCATGAAAAATGGAGGTAGACACTGGCTCCTCCAGGAGCATAATCTCTTGGACGTTTTAAAAACTCTGGTGCCTGCCTTGTCTAAGGAAACCTTAGCCCCCTGCAATTTACGCTTAAGGGATTACCTGGGTTATTCCCATCCTGGGACAAGCATCCCTCTTCATGGAAAAGGGATCCTTCAAAGGACACCTGCCTCTAGTGGTGGTCTCTGGCTCACTTCCTACCCTGCTAGGCCTTGACTGGTTTCACCCATTGGGCTTATCCCTGTCGGGGGTGCATTCAATCTCCTGCGAGGGCTCTGCAGCCCTCTTTTCAGAGTTCTCAGACGTGTTTGATGGTTCCTTGGGCACTTACGTGGGAAACCCCATCTCTCTGAACCTTGACCCCCAGGTAGCCCCTATTCGCTTAAAACCAAGGCGAGTGCCTTTTGCTCTACGCCCAAAGGTGGATGCTGAGCTGGACAAGCTCATCTCCCAGGGGGTCCTAGAGCCAACCGATCACTCTAAATGGGAGACTCCCATTGTGGTACCCCTACATCCAGATGGATCTGTTAGAATCTGTGGGGACTATAAATGTTCAGTCAACAAGGCCCTACAATTGCACCCCTACCCAGTGCCTGTTGTCCAGCATCTGCTCCACTCCCTCGGCAGGGGCAAGGTTTTCGCCAAACTGGACATGGCCCAGGCCTACCAACAGCTCCCGGTGGACGAGGCCACAGCGGTCGCCCAGACCATAGTCACACACCAGGGGGCTTTTAAGTGTCGCCGCCTCCAGTTTGGCATAAGCGTTGCCCCTGGCCTGTTCCAGAACATCATGGAACGTTTGCTGGGGAGCCTACAAGGAGTAATACCCTACTTCGATGATGTTCTGATTTCTGCCCCAAGCCTCCCACTATTGCACTCCAGGGTTCGCGAAGTCTTGCTAAGGTTCAGGAAGGCAGGCCTCAAACTAAAAAAAAGCAAATGCCAAATAGGGGTTCCCAGCGTAGATTTTTTAGGCTACCACATAGACGCCTCAGGGATCCACCCCACTACATCAAAGGTTACAGCAATCAAGCAAGCACCACCACCCACGAATAAAACAGAACTACAGGCCTTCCTAGGCCTCCTAAATTTTTATAGTGTGTTCCTGCCACACAAAGCAACCGTAGCAGAGCCCCTGCATCGCCTCCTCGATGCTAACCATCCTTGGCACTGGGGCCTTAAGGAACAAACCGCTTTTTCCAAAGTCAAGCAATTACTCATGTCTGACGCCGTCTTAGTGCAATACAACCCAACCTTGCCCCTTGTCGTAGCGGCAGATGCCTCCCCATATGGCATTAGGGCAGTCCTCAGCCATAGCTTGACCAATGGCTCCGAGGCCCCTATTGCATACTTTTCATGCACTCTATCCACAACAGAAAGAAACTACAGCCAAACAGACAAGGAGGCCCTTGCCCTGGTAGCAGCGGTGAAGAAATTTCACGACTACTTATATGGCCGTCCTTTCACCCTTGTAACTGACCACAAACCCCTTCTAGGCATTCTGGCAGGGGACCGCCAGACCCCTCAATTCATATCCCCTAGATTATCAAGGTGGGCAGAATTCCTAGCGGGCTACTCGTACTCCCTGACATATCGCCCTGGCAGGTTGATTTTAAACGCAGATGGCCTCAGCCGCTGCCCCCTGCCAATCGCTGTCCAAGACCCAGCCCCAACCTCCAATGTGCTGCTCATTGAAGACATGGGCCTACCACTATCAGCTTCTGACATTGCCTCTCACTCAGCAAGAGATCCAGTCATTAGCCAAGTCTTGGACTGGGTAAGGAGGGGCTGGCCCAACTCCACCCTAGGCCCCACATTCACACCTTTCAAAACACACCAAATGGAGCTATCTACCCAAAAGGGATGCCTCCTATGGGGTAGCAGAGTGGTGGCACCACCCACTCTGTATGAGGCCATACTTCGCCAGCTGCATGAGAGCCACCCTGGGGTGGTCAGGATGAAGGCCTTAGGGAGGAGTTATGTATGGTGGCCAGGGATGGATCAGGCCATCGAAATGTGGGTCTCCCAGTGTCAGACGTGCCAGGCCACATGAGCAGCACCCCCAGTGGCGCCACCCAGGTCATGGGACACTCCCAGGGGACCATGGTCAAGAGTACACTTGGATTTTGCCACCCCAAAATTCGGACACCAATTTCTGCTATTAGTAGATGCTTTTTCAGGGTGGGTAGAGTTAGAATTGATGCCCACAACCACAGCAGAAGCTCTCATTCACACATTGCTCAAATGGTTTGCTACCCATGGCCTGCCTGACCTCATTGTGTCTGATAATGGGCCTCAGTTCACGTCCAGCCGGTTCCAACTGTTCTTGGCTGCCAACGGGATCCGCCAGGCCCTGACTGCCCCCTGGCATCCCGCCAGCAATGGCCGGGCTGAAAGGGCCGTCCGGGCAGCTAAAGAGGCTTTAGGTTGCCTTCACACCCCTAACTGGCAGGACAAGGTGTCCCAATACTTGCTGGCACAGCATGCAACACCTTGTCCTCTGACTAATCGCAGCCCAGCCGAAATGCTGATGGGCCGTCGCCTCAGAACTGTAATGGACCGCTTGCACCCCCATTTTGCCCCAGAGGGGCTGTGTCCCCAAATAGACCATGCCAGGGGGTTCTCTGAGGGTGACCTGGTGTATGCAAGGGACTATGGGGGAATTCAGAAATGGCTACCAGCTAAAGTCCTATTAGTGACGGGCCCCTGCTCTTACAGGGTGGAACTAGAGGATGGCTGCATCTGGAGGCGGCACATTGACCAACTGCAGGGCCGGCGTCCGCCAGGGGCCTTGCCGACCCCTGAGCCAAATCAGCCGCCCGCAACCGCGCCGCCAGAGAATCCAGACACTGACAACCCCGTGCCCACGATGGCAGACGAACGCAGCTTATCTTCCAGTCCTGCAGCCGTCTCCAGCGAACCTACAGACCCAACGGTACTTCCGGATCCAACAGCCGACATCCAGAGGCCGGACACCTCGAGAGAAGCCGCCCCATCCGTTCCTGCTGAAGTCCGGCGCTCGACTAGGCTGCGCAGGCACCCCGCATACTTGGAGGACTACGTCTGCGCATGCCAGGTGGGGAGGGGTGTTAAATATTCAGAGCTGCCAGCAACAACCGGCGGCTCTCCTGATTGGCTACAGCGGAGCCGGCATCAGAGCGGGAGAATGGAGAGCTCCCATTGGCTGCCGTGCCTGACAGCTCCATATAAATAGCTGTCAGAGCGTGGCTGAGGTGATTCTGATGCCGATTCCTTCTATGCAAGTTCTCTGTGTTACTTCTTTAAATAAAAGGGTTATCCTGAATATTGGCCTGGCGTCCATATGTAACAGAAGTGATCTGTTTTGAGTTGAGCCACGAAGGATGGTGGCCATGTTGAAATGCCTCTGAGGCCTACCCTGGGGATGGCAAATAGACCTCTCTCAAGACCATAAGTCTGGGGAACCCCACAGTCAACTGTGAAATGCCCTCCAGAGGCTCAGACACGGAGGTTGCTGTGCAGCAGGAAGGCTGGTACAGTAGTAACTATCCCAACTGGTCCTGTGAATGAATCTTCAAGAAAAGAATTTCAGACCTGGCAATTTGGGGAGCAGCACCCCAAAAGACCAAAAGAGACACCCGGATGACAATATCTACCCTTAGGTTACAGCAACAGAAGTTTGCAAGTCTTGCCAAAAAAATGCAGTTAATATCCTGAGATTCTTCCTCAAATTACACTCATATTATCTGAGCAAACTAGGGCACAAGCCAAAATCCATCTTTTGTGCAGTGGTCACTTTCATATAGGTCAACTATACAGCTTTCATCATGACTCCATCTGCTCTGAGAATTACAAGAAGAGACACAAACATGTTTTCCATTCCGCTGTATGAAGAGAAGCTGTTGCTAAGGGGATAGGACAATGGCTTTCCTCTGCAATTATCAGAAGAACATTCATTATTCATGTATCCCCTATGGATTTCTAGACACAAAGATCTTCCAGGATAAAATTTGCTTTAAAAAATATCTCTGAGTTTTCCAGATGAGGACAGAAATGTCACCTTAGCCTGTCTTGCAAAGAGCTCAATCCTGTGTTGGGAGAGACTCACATGCCTTTGTTTCCTCTATGGTCATGGCCCAAACACAGGTAAGAGGAAATGTTGTTGATATAAATTTGTCCCGGTGCCATCCAGGTGGCACAGTTGGTGTCTGCTCTGCTAAAGTTCCAGTGAGATTTCAGGAGCAACCTTCAAATCAGTTTCTGCATAAAACTCGATTTCTGTTCTCAGAGGGAAAGTGATAAAAAAAGACCGGGCAGGAGTCATGCTACTGCTGATGCTGATGCTCTTCTGGCTCTTGGCTCCAACTACAGCGAAGAGGCTGCAAACCATATGTGTGTTCAGGGATTATATGAAGAGACCACAAAGTCACTATAGGCCTGGTGATCTTGTTATTGGTGGGAATTTGCCTTTGGGAACCATTTCAAAGTCTCCTGTCCTAGACTTTAATACACCATATTTTCTTCTACAGAATATGTAAGTTTCATCTGAAGGAGAAACATGCAGATAAATTGTTTCTTTGCTTTAAATTCTGGAACCCCTTTCAGAAATATTTTTTCTAGTGTATTGAACTGTCCTGGTGTACTGCACATTTTGTGCTTTTCTCACCAAATTAGCAAGCTCTTAAAATAGGAAGGAATTCTCATTCTCTTCATCAGGAAGATGATAAACAAAAAAATGAAGAGGGAAGCTGTGCTGGTCTAGTGAAGAAATCAAATTATAATATTACAGCCACTGCAGCAAAGTGAATATGGCAGGGATGATAGAGAGTACAAAACAGTCAATGATATCTATGGAAAGGCTTGTCTCCTTTCTCACAAAGCCATCCAACTTTAGCCAAGGGAGATTCTTTGAAAAAATCCCAACCCATTGAAATTTCGGAGTTTCTGCCCTCAAAAGTCCCCCCAAACAGTGAAGCAAATTCTACAGCCATGCACAACCTTTCCTGTAATGTTCTCTGATGTTTTTCTCACTACAGGCTCATCACCAGTTACTACCAGCAGTTCCTTGCATTGATGTTTGCTGTCTCCGAGGTCAATAAGGATTTTCTTCTGCTCCCCAACATCACCCTTGGCTTCCACATCTATGGCCATTTCCAGGGGGAATTACTTATTTCCTTAAACAGCCTCTCCATGCTCTCCTCACGAGGCCAAGTGGTTCCAGGTTACACATGTGACCATCCGGACACTCTGCTGTCCGTCATTGGTGGTCTCAGTGCCAAGTCCTCAAGGCAGATGGACTCCATCTTCAGCATCTTTAAGGTCCCAGAGGTAAGAGAACTCTCTTGGATACAGTACGGAGTAGACTAAGATCAAAAGCAAACACAGAAACCAAAGATGAAACTAAAGGTAGTTTTTTTGAGGGGGAAGGAATATAATGAGCTTGTAACTCTTAAATTATTCTTTATTAAAGGGTAGCCATAATTTTAGTGCCATTTATTCTCTGTATGAAGTTGTTGGTTTCTTCTCTTGTCTTCTGACTTACCTCAACCAATAAAAATGGCTAAGAAGGGAAGAAAATTCAGTTTGCCAGTCAAAGTGAGTCAGTCTGACTGGAGGGTCATCAACCATGAAATGGTCACTACTAAAGTCAACATGAAACTTTTACTTTGTCTTTGAAAAAAGAATCTCACTTTCTCCAGCTCGGTGTTGGCTTTGAGTTCTCTCAGGGAGAGAGAAGAGTTTATCCTTCCTTCTTCCGGATTAATCCCAAGGAATCTCCTCAGTATGTGGGTTTAGTCCAGCTGCTCCTGTATTTCCAGTGGAACTGGGTTGGGCTTTTGGCCCCTGAAGATGACAGGGGAGAATGTTTCATCTCAACTCTGACGCCAATGCTCCAGGAGGAGGAGATCTGCCTGGCCTTCACTCTAATGTTGAAATCGGATAATATTGAAATCACTTCGGACAAGTTAAATCTCAATTTCCCTACCTTGTCTAAAACAGAAGTGTTTATTATGTTTGCGGACTCAGCTGTTACTCTCACTGTAATAGTGATGATACGTACTTTTGAAATACTCAGAAAAGTATCATTTAGGAAAATTTGTATGTTCACTTCCCATTGGAAACTTGGCTTAGAAGAATCTGAAGACACATTGCAATATATAAAGTTTTTTCATGGGGTCTTGCATTTTAGGGACCACTCTGGGGATGTCTCTGAATTCAGCCACTTCCTCCTGTCTTTAGACCCCTTGAACCCCCAAGGAGATGTCTTTCTCTCTCTGTGGTGGGAATTTGTCTTTGGCTGCAAGATCCATAAATCAGGAAAGAACCCTCCAAAGGGGGAAAAAACATGTACAGGAAAGGAGAATCTGCAGAATGTGCCCAATTACACTTTTGAAACAAGAATGACAGGAGAAAGTTACAATATCTACAATGCACTTTATGCTCTGGCACATGCTTTACATGCAATGGATGGATCCAGAATTCAACCAACCATGATGAGGTTTGGAAAGAGGATCTCAGATGTCCAGTCATGGCAGGTAATTTCTGTGGCTTTTGACTCAGTCATTAGACACTTAGATCGGAAGCTCCCTATATGAATCTCAACTAATAAATGCTCTATTCTACACATTGGCAATAAAAATCAGAACACCAAATATAAGTTGGCCGGAAATGACCTCATAGATGACCTTCACTCTGTCAAGGACCGAAGGAGTGCTCATCTCAAACGATCTGAGTCCCAGAGCTCACTATAACAGCATTGCCAAAAAGGCATTTAACCTAATTTTGTGAAGCTTCTTCTCTGGTAACATTGTATTGCTAACTAGGGCATGCAAAACCTTTGCCAGACCAATTCTCGAATACAGTTCATCTGCCTGGAATCCATACTGTATATCAGACATTAATATGATTGAGCGGGTCCAGAGGTATTTCACGAGAAGAGTACTCCACTCCTCTACTCACAATAGAATCCCTTATGCCACCAGGCTTGAAATTTTTGGCTTGGACAATCTGGAACTGCATCGCCTGCGGTCTGATCTAAGCATAGTACACAACATTGTCTGCTACAATCTCTTACCTGTCAACGACTTCTTCAGCTTCAACCTCAATAACACACTGGGCAAAAATTGATACAAACTCAAGGTAAACTGCTCCAAACTCAATTGCAGAAAATGCGACTTCAGCAACACAGTGGTCAACGCCTGGAATGCTCTACCCGACTCTATTGTTACAGCCTCAAACCCTCACAGCTTCAACCTTAAACTGTCTACCATGGACCTCACCCCATTCCTAAGAGGTCCAAAAAGGGGGCGTGCATAAACGCACCAGAGTGCCTACCATCCCTGTCCTACTGTCCCCATTTATTTGTATTCATTTCCTCTGTTCATGTCAATGTTCATAATCAGCTTCTGATTAACAATGGATGGAAATGAACCAAGGAAAGAAGCAACCTAGAACTAAGGAGAAATTTCTTAAGGAACACTTTACCTTTAGAAGTCTTGGGAGCCCCATTGCTGGAATCATGTAAGAAGAGACAGGATAGCCAATTGTCTAAAACTGTAGAGGATCTGTTGCTTGAGCAGGGAGTTGGACTAGAAGACCTCCAATGTCCCTTCCAATACTGTTAATCTGTTTCTATGTCAACCACAGCACAGAGCAAGATTCAAAGTGGTCCTAATGGGTTCCTGGTCTGAAATTCATCAGAATTTCTTGCATCAAAGGCTAAAATGTTGGACCTCTCTGAAGTGACCAACCAGGTCAGATGCTTCCTTCCACATGGCACAGTGGATCAAAGCTGGTTCCTGCATTCTGCTGCCTTTGACAATGAGCCAGAGAAAATCAGTGGAATTTTCCATGGTTCTGGTAGAAATATTTATTCATTTCAAACATTCATTTATCAGTTAACAAGACCTTGGGCCAAAGGAACTATTTGAAAGTGCATGTAGCCAAATATCACAAGAGAAAAATCCTAAAATTAAATTAATTAAGCTAGACTGTGGAACTAAAATTCTTGTGTTTTGATGAAATTCGAGTTGGAAACCATGCCCAATGATAAAGTGAAAACTTAGTTTCAGAGTAAAACACATCTGATTCCTCAGATTGCCACCAAGAGATGGAACTAGCTTCTCAAATATAAACTCATCTTCTCAAGATGGCTATGATGTGATTATGTCATGATAGAAGCCATGATGTCTCATTTGTAGCTCTATCTCTAATACTCCAATTTCTTAAACTCTCATTTCTTTCAGATTCTTCCCTATATGAGGAATGTGCAGTTCAACAACAGTGCTGGAGATGAGGTCTCCTTCTCAGAAGATGGACTGAGATCTGCTCAATATGATCTTCTCAACTGGGTTCTCCTCCCCAATCGATCTTTTGTCCCCATGAAAGTTGGGCAAGTAAATCCTGAGGCTCCCCCAGGCCAAGATTTCACCATTAACCCTGATGGAATCATTTGGGCCACAAAGGTGAGCTGCAAGGAAATGTTGTAAGTTCACTTAAGAAAATCATTATCTTCGTGAGATGCAGAACATCTTCCTAAATTGAAAAATAATCAGTTGAGTCAGAAATTATGGCAGTCATTTGGTGGAAAATCTGCTTTGCATGTAACATCTTCGAGGTCTGATTTGTGTCATTCCACAAGGGTTAGGCTTGGGAACAACTTCTGCTTGAAATGCAGCATGCAAGTACAGCAAGCAACAGTGAGTTCCATGGACCATTGATGCTCAGTTGTATCCTCATGGTTCTTGTAGAAATGCTGTGGTTCAGTCACAAGCCTTCCTTTGCAGAATGAAACCCCAATTCAATCTCCTGCATCTGTTGATGTCTCAGGAATGCCAGTGGCCTCAATCCCTCAGGAGCTGTTCCATATTTCTGATAGATGGTGGCAATGTATCTCTTTAGAAGAGAATCTGAACATAGAACTAGGAATGGGGAAAAGAATGAATGCAGCAGGTTCATTCCTTAAGTAATTTCAAATTCTTATCTTTCAGACCATCCCCATTGCCAGGTGTGGCATGAAGAGGTGCCATGCAGGAGAGAGGAGAAGAGTTCCAGAGGGCAAGCAGGTTTGCTGCTACCAGTGTGACCCTTGTCCAGAAGGGACCTTTTCGAATCAGACAGGTAGACCATACTTTTAAATCTAAATCTTCCATAATAAAGGAAGACATTCATTAAATCAATATGTTTTTCTTATTGTGTCATTTTTATGTGATTGACATGCAGTCATACTTTTCAATAGAACCTTTCAGCTTAAAGATCCAAACTGCCCTGCCCACAGAGGCCACCTTTCCCGATCCTCAGCAAGGACAGTTTGAGGGCACAATTTATCAATCCCCAACTTCCATTTCTGCTTCTATTTTCACATCCATTTGGGAAAACTGACTTCCAACCTTGACCTGAGGAAGTGGGGTGTGCAGTCCAAGGTTTAATTTTGATCATTTGGTGCATGCTTCTTCCATCAACACTATCAACCTTTGAGGAAATAGACCTGCCAGAGAAAGGGGAGATCCATCCATGTCTCCTTGATAGAGCAAGAGGGAGCAAAAAAAATGTCTGAATGAACAGATTTGATGTACAAAGCAGAGAGGTTAAGGCAGGGATGACAAACAAAAATGCAGCATTCCTGGATAAGAGATCTGTTGTTCTTCTGTGAGTTCCATTATAAAATGGGGAAAAAACAGGCAGCAACCTCAGACTGAAAGCCACATTATTCATGGAAGTGCACAGTGAATGGATAGCTGGAACTCACTCCTTGTCTCTGGCTAATCTATCCCCAGGATCATTATAAATTGAATGATGATTTGCTCTTTTTGATGCCCGATAAATAGCACAGGGGATTATTTCATCACTCCCTTTGTAGGTAGGTCAAGAGCAGAAAGGCAACACTCATATAATCTTTGCGGGAGGGATAATGTGCATGGTAGTTGCTCAGGAAATCCTTAGACAAAGACTTTTGATTTCAGATGCCGCTCACTGTGAACCCTGCCCAGAAGACCAATTTCCCAACAAGGACAAGGACCAATGCATTGCCAAGAAAATCCACTTCCTTGCCTATCAAGACACCCTGGGATACACTTTAGCATTTCTTGCTCTTGTTCTCTTAGTGATCACAACTGCAGTCCTGCTTATTTTTTATAAACATCATGACACACCGATCGTGAAGGCCAACAACCAAGATCTCACCTACATCCTCCTGATCTCCCTCCTGCTCTGCTTCCTCTGCTCCTTCCTTTTCATTGGTCAACCAGGAAAGTTCACCTGTCTCTTTCAACAATCTGCCTTTGCCATTCTCTTTTCCCTGGCGGTTTCCTCTGTGTTGGCAAAAACTGTCATGGTGGTTCTGGCCTTCATGGCCACCAAGCCAGGAAACAAGACAAGGAAACTCTTAGGAAAACCCCTGACAAACTCCATTGTCATAGCCTGTCCCCTGATCCAAGCAGTCCTTTGTGCCACCTGGCTGGGAACCTCTCCCCCATTTCCTAGCTTGGACTTTCATTCTGTGTTTGGAGAGGCTATCTTGGAATGTAAGCAGGGCTTAGCTTTCATGTTTTACATTGTCCTTGCCTATCTAGGTCTTTTAGCCCTCATCAGTTTCACAGTTGCATTTTTAGCTAGGAAATTGCCTGATAGTTTTAATGAAGCCAAATTCATTACTTTTAGCATGCTGATCTTTTGCAGTGTTTGGATCACCTTCCTCCCTACCTACCTGAGCACCAAAGGGAAGTCCATGGTGGCTGTGGAGATCTTCTCCATTTTGGCCTCTGGAGCTGCTCTCTTGGCTTGTATCTTTTTCCCCAAATGCTACATTATCCTACTGAGGCCAGAATTGAATTGTAGAGAAAATATAGTAAGGAATAAGAATATCTAACCTAATGCAAGGATTGGTCTCATTTATATTTGTCTTTGAGGCACGTTTAGAATGTGATAATTTAAAAAAATGTTTACAAAAAGGAAGAACTTGTCGATTAAAGAATTCCTTCTCAAGTGCTGCAACTGGTTACATGTCAGGTCACATAGATCTCTATTGGGATGCTGCCATTCTGGTGGGAGGGGTGCGGGGAGATGCCACCTGTCCCCTTCCAGTCAGGTTTATTTTTTTTTATATGTCTTGGTAGCGATTTGTGTTTAATTTTCCTTTTTATATCTCCATGACCAAGGGTTGCACCCTCTGTTTCACATCTCTCTCTTTTTAGAGGCTTGCTTTTTACTTTTTCTTCAATATCTCTAAGCTCTGCAGGATTGTTGGAGATTTGCTTTATGTGTGGAATAGACAGACGTTGACACGTTTCTTTAACAAACTAGTAAACAGTTTATTTAAATACAACTTCTCAGTAATTGTCACGTGAATTTTTAAAACCACAAGCAGCTTATTTAATTCTTTCTTTTTCTCTTCTTTCCGTCAATAGACTCTCCTTGCTTTCTTGACTATATCTAAGCAACTCCCATTCTTCTTTGTTCCTAGGCCTATAGATAAGCGCATGTTTCACCGTTTATCTCTATCTACAAATTACTATATAATATATATATATATATATATATATATATATATATATATATATATATATATATATATATATATATATATATATATATATATATATATATATATATATATATAAGATATAAGATCTGAGGGAATATATATATATATATATATCTTGTTCCCTGACCCTGGCTCCTGCTTCCCACAGAACTGCCTAAGGCCTATCTTCTCTTTTGGAAGTCACCCACAGAGCTCCTCAGCTCTCCACACTAAGCCTTCCCTCCTAGGATTTACCACATAACAGAGCTTCCCTCAGATCTTCACAGCACTTCTCACTAAATTCTTCCCTCCTTTGGCAATTACCACATAACATAACAGAGAGCTCCACATCTCTCTCAACCAGGCCTTTTATAGTTCCTGGCCCTGCTATCTATGCTCCGATTGGCTGTCTCTTATGATGTCATCTAACCCCCCTCCCTTCTGGAGCACTGGGATAAACACCTCCCCCTTTCTACTTACCATACATTTTAAAAGCTGTCTGGCTCTATACTTACTTGTTTAAACAGTTCCTTTTAACAACATTATAACTTTATACAACAACTTATTATTTTACATTCAGTACCTATATGTGGGCACCACAAGGGGGGAGGCTTGGGGGGGGGTTCTTTGTGGAGGGTTTTGTTTGGTTTGTTGTACCTTGTGGGAAATAGGGAGGGGGGAAGGAATGTGCTTATCTCACCAAGAAAGCAAAATTGAAGCGCCTGGGAGTTGATGGTTATCACCATCTTCACCTGAGGTTCTCAAAATATCTTTGCACCTTGGGATTGGCACGATGTGGAACTGGACATTGGGAGTGGCTTTGCTTATAGAGGTTTAGCCTAATGCTTTGAGTGGGAAACTTCAGATCCTGCCTACATTTCCTTTGCTATCACTGTCTTTCAATAAAAGTTCCTTTTGAAACAATAATTGTTTCAAGAGTTCTGCTTTCTTGAGAAGAGTGACAAGGCTGGACCTTACATTACACTTTACCTGTGGTCAGCAACTATCATCCAGTCTTTGTTTATCATGTTTTCAAAGTGTCCTCAATGATGTCCAGTGCCCTGATTTGATTGGAAGCTTGTTCATAAAAATGTGTTTATTATTACAAGGAGGACATTTTCTCATTTTATTCTTTTAATTTAGTTCATTTTTATGTTTTTATTTTAAAGGGTTGTGCTCAGTATTAGTGTTTTTAAGCAAATATATTTGTTTCCATAGATATCTGAGGCTTTATAGAATTGCCTGCCACTATTCAATTATTTTTGAAATGGTAGAGTTTAAATCCCCCTCACATCCAGATCTGCTATACTTCCTCATCAATGTCAGGCAGAATTTTCCTGAGATGGATGATAAAAGTATGTCATATTGTACGCAGTATGTTATCATCTCTTGTGACATTTCATCTCTTGGGCTTTCTTTGTAATCCACGTTGCTCTATGAGATCTGTGTGCAAAGGTATTCTGCACAGGAATAATTTGACCCAGGATCACCATCTAATTTCCTTAATGAGTATATGTTCCAAGTAAAGTCATCCAGGGCATTAGAGTCATCCCAGCTTCCTAGTTAAAGTCAGAAGGCATCTGTCAATCATCAAGTCCTGTGACATGTAGTTATTTAAAGGGAGGAACCTGGGAGGAACCTGGGAGCCACTGCATCTCATGCAACGGAGTCTAACATAGGTGAACCTAGAAGGGCCCAATATTGTGAGCACCTTCTCATTCTGGACCAGCTGCAGTTTTCAAGGGGTCTTCAAGAGTAGCCCCAATGCAAGAACATTGTAACATGAAACACTAGAGAATATTCACAGCTCAGATTTAGATCGTGGCAGTGGTTTGTTCTTTAAGCTGACCAGCTGGACATTTCATTACCTGAGTATGTAATATCTTCAGTGGGACTGTGGGTGAAGTGTTTTGTTCAGTTTCTCTTCTGTTTATGTAGGCTATGTGGTGTTGTGGTTAATTGGTTGCATGATTGGTTCTTTGTGTGGCACAAAATTAAACTGGTGAGGAGGTGGTCAGTTCTGTTGTTCCTTAGTCATTTGGATCATCCAGTTTCTTATAGGTAGATAAGTTTGTTCTAAGTCAATGTCTTTATTGATGAACCTGTGTGTAGAGTGTCCTGAGTCAATGAATTCAGGTTTCATGATGGGTTTTTCTATGACCAATAATTTCAGCTTTGGCCCAGTCAAACCAACGTTGTTCATTTTCGTTATGCCTCTTGACTGCCAGCTGCTATGCAGATTGGCCCATAAAGTAGCAAACTTGAATTCTCTGGTTTCCAATAAGCTTTAACAAAATGTTTATGGCAATGTAACTGATGTGTTCTTTTATTAAGAGAAACATTTATTGCTGAAGATAGTAACAATAGAAGGGTGGGGAAAGAACTGGAGGTTTCCTAATTACAAATATGTATGCTTACATCATCTATTACTTATGCATATATTATTGTCTCCTCTTTTGTCTTCAAGAGCTTCTCCCACTAATTTCTGGACAGGATTTATCCAGGTTGCATCCTTAATAATAAAAACAGCCACGAGAGTTGATTATTGGTTTTCAGTCCTGCATTTCATCCCACAGTGGTATTGGGAGGGGGCCTGAAGGATTAAGCAGTTGCAATAGCCACACAAACATTACAGATAGTCCTTGTTGAGCAATGATGATGAAAAAGTAACTTTGCAACCCATCCAGGTTGAGAACATTCACAGGTTTGTAAAGCATACGGAAACTGAGTTTATAATTGTTGCAACAGTTTCACTTCACAAACATTGCCACGGTTTTTGGAAGCAGCGACCAGCAACCCCATTCAATTGTGTTCACTTGGAAAATGGTGGCCATTTTGGTAACTGCACAATGCAGCAATTTGACAAAGTCATCCATTCTGCTTCCCTCATGCAGTCTATGCAGCATTACAAAAAGCTCCCATGGTAGGTGAAGTTTCAGGTGGGTGTCAACATCAGTAATTCTTGGTCTCTAGCAGTGGTTTTCAGCCTGCGGTTCAATGACCCTTGGGTGGCACAAGATCATAAAAAGAGATCTATGAAGGCTTGAAGAAATGTTATGATTTAAATTTTGAGTTGAGTCTTGGAGGTCCCTAGCCATGATCCATGGCCATAAAAGATATCTGAAGGGGGCCCATGGTAAAGAAAATGTTGTGAACCTCTGGTTTATGGGCTTGGTATTTGGCATTGGCTAGTAAAGTATTTCAGCATTGTTTAGGCTAATACGCTGAAGAGCGTAACAGAATCTGCCAAATTGTCCAGCATTAACTGTAGATCACTACTTTGTGTGCCAGGAGTGCTCTGTCATCAGCAAATAAGTTTCATGAATGTATGGAGGCACTCGGTCAAACATTCACAATTGTTCAGTGAAGGTTACAGAGAAAATCTTCCAATTGGTATCTGAATGACCTTGCTGAGTGCAGATGGCCTGAAATACTTAAAGCAAAGACTTGTGATTCCAGTTGCAGCTTGCTGTGACTTCTGCCTAACAGTCCATTACCCTAACAAGGAGAATGAACACAGCATTCCCAAGAAGCTGTACTTCTTTTCCATCCATGGGCCCTGGGATACAATTTTGTATCTCTTGTTTTGTATCTGTATCGCATCTGCAGTCCCGATCACCTTCCTTAAAGACTGTCAAGGCTTATAAGGGAGCCAAAACAGATGGAAACCAGAGTCGATGTAGGAGATGACAAGGCTGAGCCTGATGGAGGGGTCAAACACTCCATTCACCTCGAGTCCCCAAGAGACCTAAGTCCAGCCCAAATCCATTGACTCTTATTTAGTGGCAAATTTGCTTTCACTGTTAGTAGATCGGATTCATGTGGAGACCATTAGCATACAATAACCCTATATTCCTTTGGGTCACCTGGACTCCTGATTTCCTGCACTTGACAGTTTAATTTAATTTAATTTAATTTATTGTTCTTATAGGCCGCCCAATCCCGTAGGACTCAGGGCAGCGTACAACAGAAAAAAGAACAATTGAAGACATTAAAGACTAGCAAGAGGTCACTTTGACCAAAATGGATGGAGGGGCAAGCAAAGTCATCACTGTTTGCAGTTTATTAATAATCTCTCATGACATTTCATCTCTTGGACATCCATGGTAAACGATGGTGGTCTATGAGATCTCCGTGCATAGAGACTGCACAGGAATAATTCAGCCCATGCCCAGGATCACAATCTAATTTCCTTCATGAGTACATGTTTCTAGCAAGGTCATCCAGGGTATGACAGCATTTGCCAATCACACAATCCTAATGTCATGGTTCCAAGTAATGCTCCCAATCAATTCAAGACTCTGAGGCTGTGGCTTTTCTCACAGATCCTGTTTATTGGGCATATCATATCTGCATGTTCAAATGTGAAACCAGCTCTGAATAATTCCCACAGTTTGGCATAATTAAAGAATAGATATTGTCCATACCCCTTGTGTCACAGGTCACATTAACCAACCAAGCAGGCGATGAACTTCTCATCACTCCCTCCTGCCGTTGCTAGGCCACGTTCAGCTGAGTTTTGTTCTCATGGGCATTATCGCTGTTAAATCGACAGCCTATAAAGAGAACCTGCATAAAATGTTCTACAGATGGCACCTACCACCTGTGAGATTGGCAAAAATGTTCCCGAACAGATCACCGGATTGTTGGAAGTGTAGACAGGCCCAGGGAACTTACTACCATATGTGGTGGACATGTGTAGAAGCAAAAATATTGGACAAAAATAAGAAAGTGGCTTGATGAGATAATTAATCAACAAATAGATCTGAAACCGGAATTATTCCTACTAGGCATACTTACAGGAAATTATGATAAAAATACGATATTTAATATTACATGTCATAACTGCAGCTAGAATAGTATATGTGCAAAACTGGAAAAATAATACTATACGACCAGAGGAAAGTGTGATAAGAAAAGTTTTAGAGTGCGCTGAGATGGATAGACTAACAAAAGAAATAAAAGATAAAGGAGAAACTGAATACTATTTGGTATGGAACGCATGGTATAACTGGTTAGAGGACAGGTTTAATGGCTAAGAAACTATCAAGGAAAGATGACATAGGAGTTAGAAAATTGTAATAAATCATTAAAAGTATATATGACACAAAATATATGTTTATGAATTAATATATTAATTTATCAGTATATATAAAGAATAATGGAACCACATGAATAAATATATAGATGTAAAGGGAATAATGGATATATAGTGAATGTATTCTGATGTGGAAATGTTGCAAAGAGAAAAATTATGTATTGTTCAGCCCCCCCTGTATCAAAGATCACGTTAACCAACCAAGCAGGCGTTGAACTTCTCATCACTCCCTCCTGCCGTTGCCAGGCCATGTTGCGCTTGGTTCTCATGGGCCTTTTCGCTGTTATGTCTGGCACTGTAGTGGAAAACATTCTACATTCTTCACATCCCCCTCCCCCCCATATGCAAGGCAACTTAGAAACCAAACAAAGTAAAGAATGGCTGTGACTAGAATCTTTTCAGAATGACACCTGTGTCATATGGTAATTTAAAGGGGATAACCAGCAACTTCAATGATGCCTTGGAGGAACCTAGGAGCCACAAAGTCTATCCTGGGTGTACCTGAAAATATCCAATATTGTAAGCACCACTTCATTTTGGACCAGCTGCAGTTTTCAAGGGGTTTTCAGGAGTAGCCCCAAGAACATGGCAGTAGTCCACATGGGAAGTGACCAAGGCAGAACCGCCAATCCTGGGTAGTGCACAATTGGTCTGTTAATGATAACATCTCCATTTCCATCCAATTTCTCATGTGTGCGAATTGGCCCATAAAACAGCAAACTGGAATTCTCTGGTTTTCAATCAGCTTTAACAAAATGTCTATGGCAATGTAACTGATGTGTTCTTTTATTAAGAGAAAACTTCTTTGTTGAAGATAGTAACAATAGAAGGGTGGGGGAAGAACTAGAGGTTTCCTAATTATGAATATGTATGCTTACATCATCTATTACTTATGCATATATGATTTTCCCCTTCTTTCGGAAATGGATAAATATGAATGCACATTTTTGTCTTTAAGTGTTCCTCCCACTATTCTCTCGACAGGATTTGTACAAATTCCACTCTCAATACTGCCCTGAGATTCGCTTGGTTTATTGTCCTGCAGTTGAATCCACCGTGGTTTTGGGAGGGAGGGGGCCTGAAGGATTAAGCAGTTGTAATAGCCACATAAACATTACATGTGGTTCTTCTTGAGCAAACAATGATGAAAAATAACTTTGCAACCAATCACGTTGACAACATTCACGGGTTTATAAAGCATACAAAAACTGAAGTCCTTCCATAAATGTTGCAACAGTTTCACTTAGCGAACACTTCCAGCATGATTTTCAAAGCAGCCACCTGTGACCTCATTAAGTTGTGGCCACTTGGAAAATGGTGGCCACTTCTGTAATTGCGCAATGCAGCCATTTGACCAAGTGATCCATTCTGCTTCCCTCAGGCGGTCTATGCAGCATTGCAGAAAGCTCCCACGGTAGGTGAAGTTTCAGGTTGGTGTCAACATCAGTGGTTTTTGGTCTATGGCAGTGGTTCTCAGCCTGTGGTCCAAAGACCCTGGGAGGGGCCATAACATCATCACATGGGGTCTGCAAAGGCTTGAAGAAATGTTATGATTTAAATCTTGAGTTAAGTCTTGGAGGTCCATGGCCACAAAAGATATTTAAAGGGACTCATGGTGACTGGCTTGGTATTTGGCATGGGTTGGGTTAGTAAAGGAATTGAGCATTGTTAGGCTAATATCCTGAAGACCATAACAGAATCTCCAAAATTATTTTTTGGGTCGCCTGGATTCCTGATTTCCTATGCTTGACAGTTGATGACATTAAAGACTACCAAGTGGTCACATTGAGCCAGAATGGATTCACTGCAGTCATCCTGCTCCTTCCAAAGTTCATCTAAATGTGCAACCCATGCCATTTCCATCCCACACCCAGGCCTGAATCCCCACAGAAATGAGGATTCATCCAAGGTCCACCAAAATTATCCAAGTATGATGTTACATCCTCCAACCCTCACAGATTTAACCTTAAACTGTCAACCGTGGACCTCACCCTGTTCCTAAGAGGTCCGTAAAGGAGGCGTGCATAAGGGCACCAGCGTGCCTACCGTCCTTGTCCTACTATCCCCATTTATTTGTATTCATTTATTTCGTTCATATCCATGTTTATATTTATACCTGCTATCTTGTACAAGTTTGACAAACTTATAAATGCAAAATACAAATGCAAATGTGGTCCAGCAATTGTTTCTTGAGTAGGGGTCAAACTGAGTCCTCCTTCAGAGGTAGGGGAACAACCCCCTCTCTCAAGGATTAATTCATGCTGGCTGCATCTCAACTGTGGGTTTCTTCCCAATAACAGAAGACTTTCTGCCTCCACTCTTTCACCACTCTTGCCTCTGTCCTTTCTGTGGCTCTCATGGACATTCAGACTCTCCACAGCTCAATTTTATTCTGTTTCACAAACTGAAGCTGTAGGAGGAGTGGCAGAACCTGGAAGCATGGAGTGAAAAGAGGAAGCAGCCTAAAGTCTCTATGTAGCCACAAATGGACTAAGTCCAATCCCTCTTGAATTCTATTGACTCTTATCTAACACCAAGATAGTAGTAACCATGAGTTGATTAGTTGACTTTTCTTGAGATAGCAACCATAGTGCTGCTTGAGCAGAAGCTCATAGTCCAGGAAGACCCCAGATTGCATTAGAGTCCTAAGCATTACAGTTCAATGTCATGCAGAAACAAAGATGAAAAATTCCACTTCTGAGAGGACCAATCATGCACAGCTGCTTGTTTTTGCTAGGATTCAAACTGAGAATGTTCCTTCCCATCCAACCTTCATGCAGGAGGGCAAAACCTTGATGGCACCACTTGGTCAATCAGTGGTTGTACAACTGAATATCATCAGCCTATGAAGGATACCTGACCTCAAACTGAGAAGGCTTTCCAGATGCACCCTGGAAGTCAATGGATTTGGCTCAGTCTCTCCCTCCAACCAACACTGAATGGAACCACTTTCAGATGAAGGAGAGACTCACATAACACTATATGCCCATTCTTTGTTATCCCAGTTTCTAATGTCATCCCCTGCCATGTGGTTATTCAAAAACTGGTTATTCCGTCCAAGCAGTGGCATGACTGCTCACAGCTACAAGGCCACGACTGATTCTCATGTGCCCCCAAACCCCATTAGCACTCATACTAGCTGACCAACTATGGCCCAGGCCAAACTCCATCTTGTTTCCAGGGGGTCAGTTTCATGGAGGTCAAATTCACAACTTCAGCATGACTCCATCTGCTCTGTGCATTACAAGAAACACAAACATGTTTTTCCATTCTGGTGAATGAGAAACTATTGCTAAAGAGTTGCTTTCCTTGCAATTATCAGAAGTACAGTAATTCTAAGTGTATCTCCTGTGGATTTCTAGATACAACACCTTCCAAGATAAAACC
Organism: Diadophis punctatus similis; assembly: GCA_023053685.1. NCBI lineage: Eukaryota > Metazoa > Chordata > Lepidosauria > Squamata > Dipsadidae > Diadophis > Diadophis punctatus. The sequence goes on from JALIGW010000055.1 coordinate 3,830,456, forward strand.
TGCTATAAAAAATATGTCTGAGTTTTCCAGATGGGGGCAGAAATGTCACCTTAGCCTGTCTTGCAAAGAGCTCACTCCTGGCTTTGAAGAGACTCACATGCCTTTGTTTCCTCTATGGTCATAGCCCAAACACAGGTAAGAGGTAATGTCATTTATATAAATTTGTCCTGGTGCCATCCAGGTGGTACAGGTGGGTGTCTGCTCTGCTAAAGTTCCAGTGAGATTTCAGGAACCTTCAGATCAGTTTCTGCATAAACCTCGATTTCTGTTCTAGGAGGGAAGGTGATCAGAATGACTGGGCAAGAGTCATGCTTCTGTTGATGTTGATGCTCTTCTGGCTCCTGGCTCCAACTACAGTGAAGAAGCTGCAAACCATTTGTGTGTTGAAGCATTATATCAGTTTACAGGAAAGATACTATAGGCCTGGTGATCTCATTATTGGTGGGAATTTGCCCTTCGGAATCATTATGAAGTCGCCCGTCCTAGACTTTAATACAGTAAAGCTTGTTAAAGGATATGGGTAAGTTTCAGCATGTAATTTATTTATTCATTTATTATTTATTTATTTATTTATTTATTTATTTATTTATTTATTTATTTATTTATTTATTTATTTATTTATTTATTTATTTATTTATTATTCATTTATTTGCTTTATATTCATGGACTATTTTCAAAAAATACTTCTAGCATTTGTACCGTCCTGGTGTAATGCACATTTTGGGCTTTTCTCAGTAAATTAGCAGGCTGTTCAAATAGGCTGGAATTCTCTATCTCTTCATCAGGAAGATGATAAACAAGAAAAATGAAGAGGGAAGCTGTGCTGGCCTAGTGAAGAAGTCAAATTATAATATCAATCTCACCAGTAACTTGTAACCTTAAATAATTCAGGTGAAAGGGGAGCAGTTGGAAAGGATTACAGCCACTGCAGCAAAGTGAAGATGGCAGGGATGATAGAGAGTATAAAACTGACCATGATATCTATGGAAAGACTTGTCTCCTTTCTCACAAAGTCATCCAAGTTTAGCTAAGGAAAACCCTTTGAAAAAAACCCAACCCAATGAAATTTGGAAGTTTCTGCCCCCCCCCAAGTCCCCCCAAACAGTGAAGCAAATTCTACAGCCATGCACAAGCTTTCCTGAATGTTCTCCGATGTTTTTCTCACTACAGAATCAGCATCAGTAACTACCAGCAGTTCCTTGCATTGATGTTTGCTGTCTCCAAGGTCAATAAGGATTTTCTTCTGCTCCCCAACATCACCCTTGGCTTCCACAACTATGGCCATTACCAGAGGGAGATATCTGTTTCCTTAAACAGCCTCTCCATGCTCTCCTCCCGAGGCCAAGTGGTTCCAGGTTACAACTGCAACCTTCAGGACACTCTGCTGTCCGTCATTGGTGATCTCAGTGCCAAGTCCTCAAGGCAGATGGCCTCCATCTTCAGCATCTTCAAGGTCCCACAGGTAAGAGAGCTATCTTGCATACAATGTGGACTAGACAAAGATCAAAAGCACACACAGAAGCCAAGTTGAAACTAACAGTAGTTTTTTTGGGGGGTATACAATGAGCTTGTGACTCTTACATAATTCTTTATTCAAGGATAACCATCATTTTAGTACCATTTATTCTCTGTATCAGCTTGTTGGTTTCTTCTCTTGTCTTCTGACATGCCACAAACAATAAAAATGTATAAGGGAAGAATATTCAGTTTGCCAGTCAAAGTGATTCAGTCTGACTGGAGGGCCATCGACCACGAAATGGTCACTACTAGAGTCAACATAAAACTTCTACTTTGTCTTTGAAACAAGAATCTCTTTTTCTCCAGCTCGGTGTTGGCTTTGAGTTCTCTCAGGGAGAGAGAAGAGTTTATCCTTCCTTCTTCCGGATTAATCCCAAGGAATCTCCTCAGTATGTGGGTTTAGTCCAGCTGCTCCTGTATTTCCAGTGGAACTGGGTTGGGCTTGTGACCTCTGAAAATGACAGAGGAGAACATTTCATCTCAACTCTGACGCCAATGCTCCAGGAGAAGGAGATCTGCCTGGCCTTCACTCTAATGCTGACACTGGATAATACTGATATCACTCAGACAAAGTTAATTCTCCATTTCCTTACCTTGTCTAAAGCAGAAGTGTTTATTCTGTTTGCAGACACAGCTTTTTCTAGCATTGTATTAATGTCAATAGATTTGATTGAAAAATTCAAAAAAGTATCATTTAGAAAAGTTTGTATCTTCACTTCCCATTGGAAACTTGGCGTGAGAGAATCTGAAGACACATTGCAATTCATAAAGCTTTTCCATGGGGTCTTGCATTTTAGGGACCACTCTGGGGATGTCTCTGAATTCAGCCACTTCTTCCTGTCTTTAGACCCCTTGAACCCTCAAGGAGACAACTTTCTCCCTCTGTGGTGGGAATTTGTCTTTGGCTGCAAGATCCATAAATCAGGGAAGATTTCTCCAAAGGGGAAAAAACAATGTACAGGAAAGGAGAATGTGCAGAAACTGCCCAATTACACTTTTGAAAAAAGAATGACAGGAGAAAGTTACAATATCTACAATGCTGTTTATGCTCTGGCACATGCTTTACATGCAATGTGTGGATCCAGAGTTCGACCGACTATGATGAGGCTTGGAAAGAGGATCTCAACTGTCCAGTCATGGCAGGTAATTTCTGTGGCTTTTGACTCGGTCCACAGACGCTTAAATCAGAAGCTCCCCATATGAATTTCTTCAGTTATTTACTAAATGTCTGCGTACTCCCTTACCAATTCAACTGAGGCCCTGCGCTTTTTTTCAGTTTATCATTTGTTGTGCTACTCAGTTTGCTGTGTGAAAACAGCTTCTGATTAATAATGGATGAAAACGAACCAAGAAGAGAAGAAACCTAGAACTAAGGAGAAATTTCTTAAGGAATGGTTTATCTTTAGACGTCGTGGGAGCCCCATTGCTGGAGTCATTTAAGAAGAGACAGGATAGCCAACTGTCTAAAACTGTAGAGCAAGGGTGACCATATCGTGGCGCATGTGCCAAATGTGGCGCATTGGATGATTGCAAGTGGAGCATTGCAATCATCCAAGGGACAGAAAAGCTGACGCTTTTTTAGCGAGCGAAAGAGATTCCAACCTTCTTATTGTCCAATCCCCTTCTTCCTGCATAATTCTGGAGAGCGCACGCAGTTCGAAGTCAAACTCCGGTAGTGATGAAATGAAGCGAGCAACGCGCCCTAGGGCAGGGGTAGGCAAAGTTGGCTCTTCTATGACTTGTGAACTTCAACTCCCAGAATTCCTGAGCCAATCATGCTAGCTCAGGAATTCTGGGAGTTGAAGTCCACGAGTCATAGAAGAGCCAATTTTGCCTACCCCTGCCCTAGGGCAGAGGAGGAAGTAGTCAGTCACAAGTGCCGGCCCCGCCACTCATGTGCCGCTCGATCTACCACATCTGAAGTGGGATCCATTTACACCAGCCAACCGTTGCAGCAGAGCAAGCTTCAGAGAAGGGACCGGGGTGAAATGCTGCTGGTTCGGAAGGGCCGAATGCACAAAGTGTAGAAGAACTCAAATGGCGGCATCCAGGCGGGCGGGGGAAGCGGGCGGGAGGAGCCCCGTGCCGCAACCGCCGCCAATTCCATCGGCTCTGCAATGACTGACTGGCCCTTCCGAACCAGCAGCATTTCACTCCTGGAAGGGACATCTTTGGAAACCTGCGCTTGGTGAGTTTCTTTTAATTTGTTGTTGTTGTTGTGACGATCTTGTGGGTTGCTGATGCGGCGTGTTCAACAGGCAAGTATGTTTTGGATGTTCGGGAAGATTTGAACCATCTTAATGGGGGTTTTGCTTGGAATGTGTCACTCATGGCACAGATAGGAATCTTCCAGTTTTTCTTATGTTGAACATAGGAAATTGCTTACTTATATGTGCATACGTATATATTATTGCTGTCTTTTCAGTATTTTTATCTGTTTTTAACTTATTTTTATCTTTTGTATTTTATTTTGCTTTGTCCCTTCCACCACTCCTTCTAATTTCTCAGCTGTCTTCTGTATGTTATATTAGTCTTTTCTCATCATTTGTTGAGAGCCTTCTACTTTCACATCTTTATCTTGAAATATTCCCATCAGCTTCTTATACTTCTTTGTCGCTATTTCTAGCATTTCTTCATAGAACTTTATTGTCTCCCACTGGGTCATTTTGAAACTAGTTAATATACCTCTAATGTCCCAATAAATAAAAATAAATAAATAAATAAATAAATCCCAATAACTGAAAACTCCAGAAAAAATCACTTGTTAAAAAGATTTGGTCAATGCCAAAGTTATTCCTCCAAGTCACCCAATTTTCTATTTGTGCTTTTCAGTGTTTATAACTTCCAATTTATACCTTCCCAATTGTCCAGATTTTAAAATCTTATTTATCTTTTCTTCCTTTGTTCCTTCAAGTCTTTCAAATCTGCTTTTCAGTGTACAATTCCAATAGAGTTTTAGTGCTCAATTTAATTTGCCTTCTGAATCTTCAAAAAGCTCAGTAAATATTTCCCAGCATCCACACCAGTGGTGGGTTTCTACCTCTCAAATATAAACCCATCTTCTCAACATTCCCTTTATGTGACGATAGAAGCCTCAATGTCTCATTTGTAGCTCTAGCCCAAATACTCCAATTTCTGAAGGTTTCCTTTAGTTTCAGATTCTTCCCTATTTGGGGAATGTGCAGTTCAACAACAGTGCTGGAGATGAGATCTCCTTCTCAGATGATGGACTGGGATCTGCTCGTTTTGATCTTCTCAACTGGGTTCTCCTCCCCAATCGATCTTTTGTCCCCATGAAGGTTGGGCAAGTAAATCCTGAGGCTCCCCCAGGCCTGGATTTCACCATTAACTCTGATGGAATCATCTGGGCCACAAAGGTGAGCTGCAAGGAAATGTTGTAAGTTCAGGGAAAGATTCATTCTCTTCCTGAGATGAAGAACATCTTCCTATCTTGAAAAATAATCAATTGAGTCAGAAATCATGGAAGTCATTTGGTGGAAAATCTACTTTGCATGTTTATTTGTGAGATTTATATACCGCCTCACAGTGCAAGCACTCTCTAAGCGGTTTACACCAGTAAGCAATGTATATTGCACAACATCTTTCTAACTTGAAAAATAATCAATTGAGTCAGAATTTATGTCAGCCATTTGGTGAAAAATCTGTTTTCAATATAACATAAATGATAAGTTTATGATAAAGGGTCTGGAAAATAAAACATATGAAGAGCGGTTGCAGGAACTGAGCTTGGCCAGTCTGGCGAAGAAAAGGACCAGGGGTGACATGATAGCAGTGTTCCAATACTTGAGGGGATGCCACAGAGAGGAGGGGGTCAGGCTGTTCTCTATGGCATCAGAAAGCCAAACAAGAAATAACGGATGGAAGCTGACCAAGGAGAGATTCAACCTGGAAGTGAGGAGAAACTTTCTGATGGTGAGAGCGATCAACCAGTGGAACAGCTTGCCAGTGGAGGTTGTGAGAACCCCAACAGTTGGACCTTCAAGAGGAGACAGGACTGCCATCTGTCTCAAATGGTGTAGGAACTCCTGCTTGAGCAGGGGGGGGGGTTAGACTAGATGACCTACAAAGTCTCTTCCAACTCTAATAATAAATCTAAATCTAACACATTTGAGGTCTGAGTTGTGTCATTCCACAAAGGATTAGGCTTGGGAACAATGCCTGCTTGAAATGCAGGATGCAAGTACAGCAAGCAACAGTGATTTCCATGGACCATTGATGCTCTGTTGTATCTGCTATGTCCTCTCAGGATGCTCAAGTCTCCTTAGAAACCTCCCTGATTGGCCAGAACAGGAGCTGCTCGAAAGCGGGAGTTTAGAGGCTCCCTATTGGCTGTCGCATCTGACAGCTGACTATGAAAGAGCTGTCAGACGCGGCAGGAGCTGCTGGCTGTTTCCCTGAGCTGTAACTGGTTGCGATTGCTGTTTGCTCTGTTAGCCTTAATAAAGGCTTGTTTTGATTCATGATCTGTCTCACCTCAGTCATTGTGTCCTCGTCTTTCTGACTTAACACTGGCGACAAAGGTGGGATTCTGAGCCGCGAACGATCAGAGCCTCAAACTGAGCTGGAAGCCACTCGAGCTGCCTGTCACAAAGGCAAAATTGCCTTAGCCCATCCTTCTCAGGATGGCCAGCAACAGCACTAATCCAACCACTTTCGAGCCATACAGTCCAGCCACTGAGACATCGGACACATACATGGAAAGGTTCGAATGCTTCCTCCAAGCAAATGACCTGACCGAATTGTCCAGCACTCAGAAGAGAGCCTATTTCCTGAATGCGATTTTGAGATGACCTTCCATCTGACGTCTCCCCCATGTATGTATGATGTGTATGTTTTTTAAATTGTTTTAAACAATTTATTTGATGTTCACTAAAATGTTGTATGCCGCCCTGAGTCCTGAGGGAGTAGGGCGGCATAGAAGAACTTCGAATAAATAAATAAATAAATAAATAAATAAATAAATAAATAAATAAATAAATAAATAAATAAATAAATAAATAAATAAATAAATAAATAAATAAATAAATAAATAAATAAATAAATAAATAAATAAATAAATGATTGTGGCCACCAGATGTTCTCTACCATGTGGGCCCTAGTCTTCCCTCAACTAGTTTAAACAGTGCTGTGGGATGACCTCCTTACCAAGCTGAGGAACCACTACTCGCCCACTCCATCGCGCATAGCCTGCCATTTTGCTTTCAGACAACGAACTCAAAAGGAGGGTGAGGCCATAAATCATTACGTGGCCTCCCTCTGAGATGCTGCCCTGGACTGTGAGTTCACTGACCTGGACGACTCGCTCCTGGAACAACTGGTGTGCAGCGTGAGACACATTCGGTTACAGCACCACCGGTTAGCCCACACGGAGCTTACCCTCAAAGTGGCATTAGACAAAGCTAGAGCCTCAGAGATGTCAAACAACTCTACCACTAAGATCCAAAAATTCCAGCCCATGGCAGCCCATGGCAGACCCGGCAGCCGTTTCGCGGCTGTTCACTATGAAGACGGAGACCCAGACGAAGCCGGGGACAATGAAGATGAAGTTAGCTGCCTCAGAGCAATGCCTCAGAAGAAATGGCCCCTGTCGAGGAAAAACTCTATGCCACCGTGCCTTAGCTGCGGGGAGCCGAACTCCCGCGCCTCTTGCCATTTTAAAATGGCTACTTGCAGACTCTGTGGCAAATTTGGCCATCTGGCCAGAGTATGCCGTGCCAACCTGTCAGCCTCTTTCCATTCAGCTCCCCGGCGCCCACCAGGAAAACCATCCAAGCCCAGAGATGACTGCTTTGCTGTCAGGAGAGCCTTGGAAACAACTGAGGAGGAAGTCTGCCTAGCCTCTGGGGGAAGCCAGAAGAAGATCCACCTGTTTGTCAAAATCAAGGGTGCCCCTGTAACATGGAGGTTGGCACGGGCTCCTCTAAAAGCATAGTCTCCTGGGACACCTTAAAGCAGTTAGTGCCCACCTTCTCTCAAACCTCCTTAGCTCCCTATAGTTTAAGACTCAGGGATTACCAGGGGAATAATATTCCCATCCTGGGGCAAGGCAAATTCCTGGTGAAAAAAGGTCCCTTCATGGGTCGCCTCCCCCTCATTGTTGTCTCAGGGTCCCTTCCTTCACTCCTTGGCCTGGATTGGTTCTCCTCCTTAGGCCTGGGCATCACCAGCGTCCATTCTACTGCATGGGATGACTTCGGCGGCCTGGCTATGGAGTTTGCTGACGTTTTTGAGGTGGCTTTAGGTAAATATATGGGCATCCCCATCTCCCTCAACTTAGACCCTCAGGGTGGCCCCCATCCGCCTAAAGCCTAGGCACGTCCCATTCACTCTACGGCCAAAGGTGGATGATGAGCTGGATAAATTAATCGCTCAAGGCATCCTACAGCCCAATGACCGTGTGAAGTGGGAGACCCCCATAGTCATCCCCATTAAGCCAGATGACTCAATTCGTTTCTGTGCGGATTACAAGTGTTCTTTAAACAAGGCCCTGCAGGCACATCCCTACCCTGTCCCTGTTGTCCAGCACCTGCTCCATGCCTTATCCCAGGGCACCATTTTTGCCAAACTGGACATGGCACAGGCGTGCCAACAGTTCCCGGTGGATGAAGCAACCGCTGAGGCCCAGACTATTGTCACCCACCGGGTGTCAGTCGCTGCCCCCTACCATTGGCCATCCTAGACCCTGCTCCAACTTTTGAGGTCCTCCTCATTGAGGAACAGGGGCCTCCCATCTCTGCAACTGACATAGCTGCCCACTCTACCAGGGATCCCATTCTGCGCCAAGTCCTGGACTGGGTTAAGCGGGGTTCGCCCCTGGGCAGGGCTGATGCAGTGTTCCTTCCCTTCAAAACTCAACAGCTCGAGTTGTCTGTCCATAAGGGTTGTCTCTGTGGGGCAGCAGGGTAGTGGTCCCCCCCCACGCTTCATAAACCTATCCTTCATCGTCTCCACGACAGCCACCCTGGCATAGTGCGAATGAAGGCCCTAGGGAGAAGTTACATTTGGTGGCCTGGAATGGACCAGGCCATCGAGGAATGGGTAGCACAATGCCTGGCTTTCCAAACCTCGTGCAAAGCCACTGCAGTCCCTACCCCTAGGCCTTTGGAAAACCCCAGGGGCCCCTGGTCAGTGGTCCATCTGGATTTCACTGGACCTTTCCTTGGCCACCGGTTCTTAGTATTGGTTGATGCCTACTCAGGGTGGGTGGAACTCGAACTCATGTCCTCCACCACATCTGAGGCTGTCATCCACATGCTGCTGAAGATGTTTGCCACCCATGGATTGCCTGATGTCCTGGTCTCAGACAATGGGCCGCAATTCACATCCACTCGGTTCCAGCTGTTCCTGGCATCCCATGGCATATGTCAGGCCCTGGTAGCGCCATGGCACCCCACAGGCAATGGCCGAGCTAAATGCGCTGTCCGGTCTGCCAAGGTTGCCCTTAGCCGCTTCCAATCGACCAATTGGCAGGACAGTACCTCCTGGTGCAAGTACCTCCTGGTGCAACACTCTACCCCATGCCCATCCACCAACCTCAGCCCGGCCGAATTATTGATGGGATGCCACCTCCACACGAAATTAGACCGGCTACATCCCCTTTATTCGCCAGCCGCCCCCACTGACTCTTCCATCAGGCCCCGGAGGTTCAAAGAGGTTGACATGGTCTATGCCCAAAACTTTGGGGGAGACCCTCATTGGCTACTGGGGACAATCATGTACATAACTGGCCCCTTCTCTTACAGGGTCGAACTGACCAATGGCAGGATCTGGCATCATCATGTTGACCAGCTGTGAGGGCGATTCACGGACAAAAATGAGCAGGCTCCAGTTGCAACACTGCCTGACACACACCCCAGCCTGCTAGCCGACACTGACGACCATGCCCCTCGGTTCACCGCACCGCCGGCTTACTTACCTTTAGGCCCGTCCATCTCCGACGCCTGCTGCATGCATCTTTCAAGTCCGGTGGTTTCCTCAGCCATGTCACCAGCCCACCAGCAGCTAACTCCTTTCACATCAGCAGAATTTCCAGAACTTCGCCACTCAACAAGGACATGCAGGTGCCCAACCTACTTCGGCGACTACGTCTGCGCCATCCAGGAGGGGAGGGGTGCTATGTCCCCTCAGGATGCTCAAGTCTCCTTAGAAACCTCCCTGATTGTCGCGTCTGACAGCCGGCTATAAAAGAGCTGTTGGCTGTTTCCCTGAGCTGTCACTGGTTGTGATTGCTATTTGCTCTGTTAGCCTTAATAAAGGCTTGTTTTAATTCATGATCTGTCTCGCCTCAGTCATTGTGTCCTCGCCTTTTGGACTTAACAGTATCCTCATGGTTCTTTCTTTTAGAAATGCTGTGGTTCAGTCACAAGCCTTCCTCTGCAGGATGAAACCCCATTTCCAATCTCCAGCATCTGTTGATGTCTCAGGAATGCCAGTGGCCTCAATCCCGCAGGAGCTGTTCCATATTTCTGATAGATGGTTGCAATGTATCTCTTTAGAAGAGAATCTGAACATCGAAGTAGGAATGGGGAAAAGAATGAATGCAGCAGGTTCATTCCTTAAGTAATTTCAAATTGTTATCTTTTAGACAGTCCCCATTGCCAGGTGTGGCAAGAAGAGGTGCCATGCAGGAGAGAGTAGAAGAGTTCCAGAGGGCGAGCAGGTTTGCTGCTACCAGTGTGACCCTTGTCCAGAAGGGACCTTTTCGAATCAGACAGGTAGACCATACTTCAAATGTACATCTTCAGGTATCAAGGAAGAAATTCATTAAATCAATATATTTTTGTTATTGTGTCATTTTTTATGTGATTGACATGCACTCATACTTTTCAATAGAACCTTTCTATTGATCTAAACTGCCCTGGCCACAGAGGCCCCCTTTCTCGATCCTCAGCAAGGATAGTTTGAGGGCACAATTAATCAATCCCCAATTTCCATTTCTGCTTCTACTTTCACCTCCAGATGGGAAACCACCTTTCAGTCTTTTCCTGAGGAAGGGGAGCATTGTGGTCCAAGCTTTTATTTGATCTTTTAGAGTGTGCTTCTTCGGGCATCTCTATCAACCTCTGAGGAAATAGACTTGCCAGAGAAAGAGGAGATCCACATATTTATGTCTCTTCGATAGAACAGGAGGGAGGAATGAACAGATTTGATGAACAAAGCAGAGAGGTTAAGGCTATCAGGTTAAGGGATAATGTACACACAAACAAAAGAGCAGAATTCCTGGATAACAGATCTGTCTGTCTTATTTATTTATTTTATTTATTTATTTATTTTGGTTTTCTTATATGCCACCCCACTCCCGAGGGACTCAGGGCGGCATACAGCAAAGAGAAAATACAAGAACAACCAACAATAAACATTGCATTAAAATCAAATATAAAAATTAAAAATTTAATATTAAAAACCATTTAACAACCAGACATACCCGGGGGAGAGCTCAGATAGATTAGGCTCTACCCCCAGCCTGCAGGAAGAGCCATGTCTTAACGGCTTTTCGGAAGGCCAGCAGGGTGGGGATGGTTCGGGTCTCTGGAGGAAGTTGGTTCCAGAGCGTGGGGCCTGCCACAGAGAAGGCCCTCCCCCTAGGGCCTGCCAGCCAGCATTGCTTGGCTGAAGGGACCTGGAGGAGGCCAACTCTGTGGGCCCTAACCAGTCAGAGGGAAGTATGAGGCAGAATGCGGTTCCGGAGATAGACTGGTCCTAAGCCATGAAGGGCTTTAAAGATGATGATCAACACCTTGAATTGGACCCAGAGACCGATGGGCAACCAATGCAGCTGGCGGAGTATAGGTGTCACGTGGGTGTACCTTAGCACACCCACCACGCGCAGCCGCATTTTGCACCAACTGAAGTCTCCGGATACTCTTCAAGGGTAGCCCCATGTAGAGCGCGTTGCAGTAGTCCAAGCAGGAGGTGACAAGGGCATGACTGACCGTGAGTAGAGCCTCCTTCTCCAAGTATGGCCGCAACTGGTGCACCAGGCGAACCTGTGCAAAGGCCCCCCTAGCCACAGCAGTAAGATGATGGTCCAATTTTAGCTGTGGGTCTAGGAGGACCCCCAAGTTGCGGACTCGATCCGAGGGAGTCAGTTTCGCTCCCTCGAGAACCAAGGAGGGACAGTTGTCATAGTCCTTAGGAGGCAATATCCAAAGCCACTCAGTCTTGTCGGGGTTGAGTCTGAGTCTGTTCCTCCCCATCCAGATCCTAACGTCGTCCAGGCACCGGCACATTACATCAACTGCCACACTGAATTCAGATGGGGTGGTGATGTACAGCTGGGTGTCATCAGCGTACTGGTGAAAACACACCCCGTGTCTGCGGATGATCTCCCCCAGCGGTTTCATGTAAATGTTACACAGGATGGGCGAGAGAACCGACCCCTGAGGCACCCCGCATAACAGGGGCCTGGGGACGATCTCTGCCCTCCTGTTAACACCGACTGCATCCTATCGGCGAGATAAGAGGAGAACCACTGCAAAATGGTACCTCCCACTCCCAACTCGCCGAGACGATGCAGAAGGATACCATGGTCGATGATATCGAAAGCCGCTGAGAGGTCAAGTAGCATCAGGATGGAGGAATTTCCCCCATCCCGGGCCCACCAGAGATCATCCATCAGAGTGACCAAGGCAGTTTCTGTACTGTAGCCGCGCCTGAAACCCGACTGATAAGCATCTAGATGATCTGTTTCATCCAAAAGTCGCAGAAGCTGAGTGGCCACCACCGTCTCCACAACTTTCCCTAAAAAAGGTAAGTTGGAGACCGGACGATAGTTTTTCAAGTCAGCTGGATCCAGGGAAGGCTTCTTCAGGAGGGGTCTCACCACCGCAGCTTTTAACGACTGCGGTACGGATCCCTCCCCCAAAGAAGCGATGACCACTGCCCGGATCCAGCCACGTGTCACCTCCCTGCTGGCCGAAACCAACCAGGAGGGGCACGGGTCCAATAAACAGGTGGAGGCACCCATCGCCCCCACGGCTCTGTCCACATCCTCAGGAGAAACAGGCCCAAACTCTTCCCACAATGGTGGACTAAGACTTGCCCCTGTCAACTCCATGGGTTCTGCCCAGCCAGAGTCCAAGTTCGACCGGATCTGAGCGACTTTATCCAACAGAAACTCTGCGAATTCCTCAGCTCTGCCTTGCAAGTGTTCCTCGCTCCCCGCTTTAGCAAGGAGGGAGCGAGTCACCCTAAACAAGGCGGCTGGGCGAGAATCTGCGGACGCAATAAGAGCAGAAAAATAGGATCGTTTTGCCGTCTTCTTTGGGTTCCATTATAAAATGTTGGAAAACACAGGCAGGAAGTTCAGACTGAAAGCCACATTACTCATGGAAGTGCACAGTGAATGGATAGCTGGAAATGAATAAATCCTCATCTCTGGCTAATAGATTCCCAGGATCATCATAAACAAATGATGATTTCTTCTTTTTGATGCCCCATAAATAGCACGGGATTATTTCATTACTCCCTTTGTAGGTAGGTCAACAGCAGAAATTCAACATTCATATGATTTATGCAGAAGGGATAATGTGCATGGTAGTTGCTCAAGGAATCCTTAGACAAAGACTTTTGATTTCAGATGCAGCTCACTGTGAACCTTGCCCAGAAGACCAATTTCCCAACAAGGACAAAGACCAATGCATTACCAAGAAGATCCACTTCCTTGCCTATCAAGACACTTTGGGATACATTTTAGTTTTTCTCACTCTTTTCCTCTCTGTGATCACTTCTGCAGTCCTGGTGATTTTCTATAAACATCATGACACACCGATTGTCAAGGCAAACAACCGAGATCTCACTTACATCCTCCTGGTCTCCCTCCTGCTCTGCTTCCTCTGCTCCTTCCTTTTCATTGGTCAACCAGGAAAGATCACCTGTCTCTTCCAACAATCTGCCTTTGCCATTGTCTTTTCCCTGGCGGTTTCCTCTGTGTTGGCAAAAACTGTCATGGTGGTTCTGGCCTTCATGGCCACCAAGCCAGGAAACAAGACAAGGAAACTCTTAGGAAAACCCCTGACAAACTCCATTGTCATAGCCTGTCCCCTGATCCAAGCAGTCCTTTGTGCCACCTGGCTGGGAACCTCTCCCCCATTTCTTAGCTTGGACTTTCATTCTGTGTTTGGAGAGGCTATCTTGGAATGTAAGCAGGGCTTAGCTTTCATGTTTTACATTGTCCTTGCCTATCTAGGTCTTTTGGCCCTCATTAGTTTCACAGTAGCCTTCCTGGCTAGGAAATTGCCTAATAGTTTTAATGAAGCCAAGTTCATTACTTTTAGCATGCTGGTCTTTTGCAGCGTTTGGATCTCCTTCCTCCCCACCTACCTGAGCACTAAAGGGAAATCCATGGTGGCTGTGGAGATCTTCTCCATTTTGGCCTCTGGCGCTGCTCTCTTGGCTTGTATCTTTTTCCCCAAGTGCTACATTATCCTACTGAGGCCAGATCTGAATTGTAGAGAAAATATAGTAAGAAACAAAAATTTCTAACTAATGCAAGGTGTTGCCTCATTTATATATGTCTTTGTGGCATGTTTAGAATGTGATAAGATTTGTAAGAAATGATGACGCGAAGGAGGAATTTATTCATAGAAGAATTCCTTATGAAGTTCTGCAACTGCTTACAATATTCCTGTTGTCAGGTGCGTTTTTTATGATTTCAAAGTGTCCTTAGTGAGGTCCAATGCCCTGTATGGAAGGAAAAGTTGTTATTAAAGATGTGTTTATTATTTCAGATATTTCTAAGTTTATATGTCAAAGGAACAAACCAAGAATTAGATACAAACTACTGCAAGATGCCAAGGAAAAAGGGGGGTTGGGTTTACCAGACCGGAAATTGTATTTTGAGGCATGTTGTCTGGCCTGGTTAAGAGTGGGTGAACCTCGAGAATAAGAGGCTACTTTAATTACAGGGCCATGAATTAAGTTTTGGATGGCACAGTTATTTATCATATGATAAATGTTGATTTTAATAATCACTTTGCCAGACCTTCCATACTAAGAGTTTGGAACAAATATAAAACAAGGTTCTCTATGATGTTGCCTCTTTTGTTGTCCCCCCAAGAAGCTTTTTAAAGAAAACAAATGGTGGCAAAGCCAGACTGGTGGACGTATGGTAAAATATTATCTTTCATCTCTGGTGAACCTACATTAAAGTTATTTAATTAGAAGGTTATGTTTACTTTAGCTTTACATATCAACAACTGAAAGAAAGATTTAAATTAGATAAAAAGAGTTGTGGGTTTGATTTTGCTAAAAATGAATTGGAAATCTTACTGCGTAGTAGTGATGACCATATTATTACTAAGATTTATAAAATGTTATTGAAATTGAAATTGGAAAGTGAACATGTAAAACATTGTATGATTCAGTGGGCAAGGAATTTTGGATACAATTGATGCTTGAATAATGGAAAAATATGTGGATGAAAGGTTTAAAATTTACACTAAACTATAATTTAAAAGAAACTTTTATAAGATGATGTATTTAACACTGGATAAGTTATCCAGAATGTATAAGGATATTTCAATTGAATGTTGGAAGTGTAAAGGCTAAGAAGCAAATGCTAAGAAGAAACTTTTTACCATTTATGGTAGACATCAATTCAATTGTCAGAGTACAACATGTGTACTATGAGATTGGCTGAGCCTCCCTTCATGCACCCCACCCAACACGATACAACTCACAGTGAAAGACAGAAAATTCCTAACCTTGTGGATTATGCAGTCCTACCGGTTCGCATCGCGATGTTTTGTTTCATTTCAAATAGAGCTTTTCACTTACTCAAGCCCACCTTGCCTCAATTCAACTAGAGCAATTAAACATGGGAGAAGGCAAAAGAATGGTGAAGGGACCCCGATTCCAGCAGGCAGCAGAGAAAGAGGAGGTCGGTGCAGTGGGAAGGACCTTCTGGGACCAGTTTTGTTCTAGGAACAGTTGAGATATGCGTGGCCAATTATCCCACCTGGCCAATCTACTGGGGCAATTGTCCCAGGGTGAATCGCCCAGGTAGAGGCAGTGGGGGAGGGGTGGATGGGAAGGGTCACCAGGGTGGGGCAACCAGGGAAAGGAGGATGCCCTGGATTGACTGGGGTGGGTGGCAGGGTGAGGTGGCCAGGGTGAGGTGGCTGCAGGAAATTATGGTAGACCCTATATTGACAACATTCGTAGGTCTTTAAAGCATACAAAATCTGATATAGTTCCATAAGTGTTGGGACAGTTTCACTTAGCCAACACTTTCGGCATGATTTTGGTAGCAGCCACCAGTGGCCTCATTAAGTTGTGGTCACTTGGAATCTGGTGGCCACTTCTGTAATTGCACCATGTGGCCGTGTGACAAGGAGATCCATTCTGCTTCCCTCTTGCTGTTTGTGCAGAAAACTCTGGAGCTCCAGCGAAGGTGAAATTTCAGGTGTGGGTCAACAACAGTGATTTCATTTATTTATTTTATTTTCCGAGTCCAGAACATCTTACGATTAAAAGGAGAAAATGTGCTATTTAAAATTGGTAAAGATAAAGGTTCCCCCCGCACATGCGTGCTAGTTGTCTCCAGCTCTAGGAGCGGTGCTCATCTCCGTTTCTAAGCCAAAGAGCCAGCGCTGTCCGAAGACGTCTTCGTGGTGTTGTGGCTGGCATGACTAAATGCCAAAGGTCCACGGAGCACTGTTACCTTCCCACCAAGGTCGTCCCTATTTTTCTACTTGCAATTTTTACACGATTTCAAACTGCTAGGTTGGCAGAAGCTGGGACAAGTAATGGGAACTCACTCCGTTACGCAACACTAGGGATTCGAACCACCAAACTCCCGACCTTTCTGATCAAAGATCTCAGCGTCTGGTACAGTGGGGTACCACAAGGTTCCGTCCTAGGCCCAGTACTCTTCAATATCTTTATAAATGACCTAGATGAGGGAATAGCAGGAGAACTAACCAAATTTGCAGATGACACCAAGCTGGCGGGAGTAGCAAACACCCCAGAGGACAGACTCAAAATCCAGAAGGACCTCGACAGACTCGAATACTGGTCCCAAACCAATAAAATGAAATTTAACATAGAGAAAAGTCAAATTCTGCACCTAGGTAAGAAGAATCAAAAATACACATACAAACTGGGCAAAACCACACTCAATAGCAGCGATTGCGAGAGGGATCTCGGAGTCCTGGTAGACAACCAACTAAATATAAGCCAGCAGTGTGCAGAAGCAGCCAAAAAGGCCAATGCAGTCCTGAGCTGCATAAATAGAGGGATACAATCAAGGACCAGAGAGGTACTAGTACCACTCTATAAAGCCTTGGTAAGACCACACCTAGAGTACTGCATCCAGTTTTGGTCATCACACACAAAAAAAGACATTGAAACCCTAGAGAAAGTGCAGAAGAGAGCAACCAGGATGATAAAGGGTCTGGAAAATAAAACATACAAAGAGCGGTTGCAGGAACTGAGCTTGGCCAGTCTGGCGAAGAGAAGGACCAGGAGTGACATGATAGCAGTGTTCCAATACTTGAGGGGAATCCACAGAGAGGAGGGGGGTCAGGCTGTTCTCTACGGCACCAGAAAGCCAAACAAGGAATACTGGATGGAAGCTGACCAAGGAGAGATTCAACCTGGAAGTGAGGAGAAACTTTCTGATGGTGAGAGCAATCAACCAGTGGAACAGCTTGCCAGCAGAGGTTGTGAGAGCCCCAACACTTGCGACCTTCAAGGAGAGACTGGACTGCCATCTGTCTCAAATGGTGTAGGAACTCCTGCTTGAGCAGGGGGTTGGATTAGATGACCTACAAGGTGCCTTCCAACTCTAATAATAATCTAATCTAATCTTGTATCGGCAGTTCTTCTACCATTTTAGTAAGGGCTCTAGGGAGGCCCTTCATGTATATCTAAATCTAAATCTAAAAAGTCTTTGCCACTGAGCCTCACATCCCTTTTAAAATTGGTATATTGATCTAAATAAAGCAAAAATCAAAAACTATACAATAAATATAAAAATTAAACACAGGAGTTTCAAACCCTTATGTGACATTATACAGGCCATCATCATTCAAAGTTACAAAGGCACTGAAAAAAGTGACTTATGACCATTTTTCACACTTACGACCATTGCAGCATTCCCATGGGCATGTGATCAAAATTCGGGTTCTTAGCAACTGACTCATATTTATGATGGTTGCAGTGTCCTGGAGTCACGTGGTCCCCTTTTGCGACCTTCCGACAAGACAAGTCAATGGGGAAGCCAGATTCACTTAACAACCGTGTCATTAAAAACTGCAGTAATTCACTTAACAACTACAGTAAGAAAGGTTGTAAAATGGGTCCAAACTCACTTAACACGTCTCTCTTAACAACAAAAATTTCAGGCTCAACTGTGGTCGTAAGTGGAGGACTACCTGTATAGCATTTGAGGTGCAGAAAGAAGAGGTCTAGGCATGGACAGTTGGGGTCACGGAAGACCAAAGCTCCTGGCCTTTAGGGGGATGTGGACAGCAAGAGAAGAGGACAATAGGAGAAGGTGGCTATTGGGGGCATCTCTGAGGAGGACTACTTGGAGAAAGGCAACTGGCTATGGGTGTTCTTAGCTGACTTGAGACTGGAGGAGGCATCTGGATTGGATTCTGCCATATGGAGTTATGCCACCTCCTGCCCAGGGAAAGGGGGACAGGCCACATGAATCAAGATGGGAGGGGACAGATCTCATCTCAGGTGGCAGGATATTCCATGATAGAAAAGATTCTCCTTCTAAACCCTGGCAGCTGAAACTCTGACCACAGGGGCCTGCAGTATAGCAATAGCAATAGCACTTAGACTTATATACCGCTTTATAGTGCTTTACAGCTCTCTCTAAGCGGTTTACAGAGTTCAGCATATTGCCCCCAACAATCTGGGTCCTCATTTTACCCACCTCGGAAGGAAGGAAGGGTATGGCCCTTCTGCCCAATTGAATGGAATGGGCCAAAAGCATTGGCTGAGATGGTTCCTCAGATACAATCAGAGGGCTGGAATGGACCTTGGAGGTGTCGCAATCCAACCCCTTTCCCAAGGCAGGTCCTTATACATTCTGAACCAATGGCTGTCCAATCTCTTCTTAGAAAACTCCAGTGATGGAGCCCTCATAACTTCTAGAGGCAAGCTGTTCCATTGATTAATTAATTACTCTATCAGGAAGGTTCTCCCCATTCTAGGTTGGGTATTTCATTGATAAGTTTCCAACCGTTACTTCTTGTCCTTCCCTCCAGTGCTTTGGAAGATAAATTGGCCCCTTCTTCTCCGGGAAAGACCCTCAAATATTGGAAGATTGCTATCTAGGTACCTTTGGCGTGTGACCATGCTGGCCACGTCACCATGGAAATTGATTTCAGACAACACTGGTTCTCTTGGCCAAGAACCAGAGGTGAACACCATGCCCTAGAGCTGGACATGACTGAAAGGAAACCTTTACCTTTTTGCTATCATTTCAACCCTAATCCTTTAGTGCAGACATACTATTTCCCTTAAATATACGTCATATGAACTCATGTCCAGACCTTTTATCATCTTTGTGGCTCTTCTCTGCACTCGTTCTAGGATCTCAGCCAGAGGTGGGTTCCTCCCAGTTCCGACCATTTTGCCCAAACTGGTAGTTACCTGCTGGTGACATCACGATGATGTCAAGAAACCGGTTGGGTCGGTGCTGGTCCGTGGAGGCCACCACCTTTTTTAAAATAAAAATTTTGGAATTTTTTTCGATTATTTTTTCAAAAAAAAATTGGGTTTTTTTCTTCTGCACATGCGCAGAAGCCGAGTTTCCAGCACTGTGCATGTGCTCAACATCTTGTTTTCAGCTTTGGGGGGGGGGTTGATTTTTTTGATATTTTTGGTCAATTTTTTCCCAGGTTTTTTTTTTCTTCTGCACATGCACAGAAGCTGGGTTTCCATCTTGTTTTTGGCTTATAAATTTTTTGGGATTTTTTGCCACTGCGCATGCCACACGGCGTGGGAGGAAGCAATCTGGCAGTGAGGTAAGTTAGAACCGACCCCTGGTCTCAGCATCTTTTCCCTATCATGGCTACTGGTAATTTAGTTATCCTGGTCCAATGTTATGTACAACTTTCACTGGGAAAATCCAAATCTTGAACTGGATGCAGATGCAAACCAGAAACCAATGCAGCTTGTATAACATGGGCTATTGTATGTGCCATTCTAGGGGTAGCTAACATTGTCCACCCTGCTCATTCAGTACCAGCTGTAGCTTCCAAATATTTTTCAAAGGTAGCCCTCTGTAGAGCACATTGCATCAATTCAAATGAGAGATGACCAGGGCATGAGGGACAAGGTTCAGTTGAAGCCTCTTATTCCCCATCCAGATTCCCACAGCATCCAGGCACAAGGAATGAACATCCATAGTACATTTTTTGGCCCACCAGACTCAGACGATGAGGAGGTTGGGGAAGGACTTGGGCCAGTTCTGGAGCCTGAGGAAGGCTCAGATGGATGCTCAGCATCAGACACCAGAGATACAGCCAGGGACATCCGGCATTTCCCAGACAGAGAGGCAGCTGCCTTTGGAGTCAGAGATGAGTGAGGAGGAGGAGGAACAGCTGGGGTCTCTTCCAGATGCACATATGCAAAGAGCAGATAGGAGAGGTGAACAATGGAGGTCAATGAGCTGGTTTGGGAAGCATAACAAATATGGACTCTGATGGGCCCCTCCCTGGCTGTGGGATAAATAGGGGGAAAAGGGAGTGATTTGGTTGTAGCAGACAACCATTCACATTTCGGGAAAGTTTGGTTAGGGTTAGGGTTCCAGTTAACTCCTTCCAGGATTCTTGCCTGGATTTTCTGTTGGTGAATGCAGTAATGTGTAAATAAAGAGGGGGTTTTCTTTGCGGGGAGTCTGTTTCTGGCTTCTGTGAAGGCCGGGTCAGAACAGTACCTGTTAGTTCACCTGGGACACAGAAGTACAACAGGGTATCATTTGCATAGAGATATATCTCATTCTATGGTAACATGTAGATGTTAAAGAGGAACAGAGACAAATCCTCAGGTACCCCACAAACCACAAAGGGCTGTGTGGTGTACCTCTCATTCTCCTTTGACATCATTTGGGAGTGGCCACGGAGGAAGGAGATGAACCAGCACAAAACTCTACTCCACTCCCTTAAATCCTGAAACCCACCCAAAAGTATTCATGGTCAATCATATCAAAAGCCACATAAAGGTCCAGAAGAACAAGAATGGGTGCATGACCTACATTCCTTTTCTGCCAGAGGTCATATAAAAGCGTGTTGCTGTCCCATATCGTGCCTAAAACCTGACTGGATGGAGTCTAGATTATCCACTTAATCCAGGATCCTCTCAAGGTGCAGCACTGCCACTTTCTCAATCACAGGAGGTGGTGAGTGCAAGGGGTCAACAGTGTCTGGCAGTAGCCGCAGCCATTGGTGCACACTGGGACTCTGCAGCCTATGCTGCACAGGTGGGGCCGAGCGCTGGGACCACTGGGCTGGCCCTCCAAATAGCAGGTGGAGGCAGAGGCATGGGGGTGAAAGCATGTGATCCGGCCTACTGAATGCACCAACGGCTGCTCACTCACCCGCCCAATCTGTCCCCCATCATCTGTTTTTGCTTCCTTGTGGCCATCCCAGCTGGGACGGGGCAGGCAGCTGCATATTCCCCTTGGAGGCCCCCTTGCAGGCCAAATCTGCTTCCATCTGCTGCTGGTGCTGCATCGGTTCTCAGCCCATACCATCCAAACCTCCTCCTCCAGGTCCACCAGACACGTGGGATGATCCACCAACCCATCCCCCCACCCACAATGGCCCCAGTGAGTGGGAAGGGCAGGCAGCCGGGACTCCCCTCCTCGCTCTGCCCCACACAAGCCTAGCCCCAGAGCTGATCCAGATGCCCTGCACCCATGTATCTCGGGGCCTTGCCACCTGTTTTGCCATATAGCAGCAGCAGCAGAACCAGAAGGAGCTGACTACAGCAGCAGCCCCACCACCCCTCAACCCCCCCAGCCCAGAAAGCCCAACCTGGGGAAAGAGAGTGAGCACAGCAGCAGCAGCCGCAGGCAAGTGGGCCCAGACATCCCCTCAGGTAAATGGGGCTGGGCCATGCAGTCCCGGCACCCTGGGGGGTCAAGGGTCTGGTGTCAGCTGCCCAGGCCCAGGCGGCTCATCTCTGTGGCCTGAGAGGGTCAGTGAGGCTCCTCTTGTGAGTCAGCCTGGTCCAACCACCCAATCTGAGGGAAATTTATCTATCTATTTATTTATTCATTTATTCATTTAATCTTATAGGCCACCCAACTCCCAAAGGGACTCTGGGCAGTGTACAACAGATCGAGAAAACAATCAAATTAAAAACACAATATAAATGTTAAAAATACATATGAAACATTAAAAACAAAAGTCATCAATCATACAGGGGGGTGACCATTTTAATATCCTCACACTGTTCACTATCCCCATGTCTGCCGGAAGAGCCAGGTTTTGACCGCTTTACGGAAGGTCAGTAGGGTGGGGATGGTCCGGATCTAAGGCGGTAGTTGGTTCCATAGAGACGGAGCCACCACAGAGAAGGCTCTCACCCGTGGTCCCACCAGCCGACATTGTTTGGCCAGCGGGACCCAAAGGAGACCAACTCTGTGGGCTCTAACCGGTCGTAGGGAGGTATGTGGTAGTAGGCGGTCCCGCAAGTAACCTGGTCCAGAGCCATATAGGGCTTTAAAGGTGATAACCAACACCTTAAATTGTGCCCGAAGACTAATAGGTAACCAATGCAGCTGGCGGAGAATGGGGGTCACATGGGTGTATATTGGTACAACCACCACAGCTCACACAGCCACATTTTGCACCAGTTGGAGTCTCCGAACACTCTTCAAGGGTAGCCCAATGTAGAGTGCATTACAATAGTCAAGCCATGAGGTGATGAGGGCATGAGTGACCATGAGTAAAGCCTCCATCTCCAAGAAGAGTCGCAATTGGTGCACATGGCAAACCGGTGCAAAGGTCCCCCTATCCACAGCTGTCAGATGTTGATCCAATTTTAGCTGTGGATCTAGGAGAACACCCAAATTGTTTACCCATTCCGAGGGAGTTAATTTCTCTCCCCCGAGAACCAAGGAGGTGCAGTCGACATAGTCCTTAGGGGGCAATATCCAAAGCCACTCGGTCTTGTCAGGGTTGAGCTTGAGCCTGTTCACTCCCATCCAGACCCTTACATAATCCAGGAACTGGCACATCACTTCGCCTGCTTCCCTGAATTGAGACAGGATGGAGATGTACAGCTGGGTATCGTCAGTGTATTGCTGAAACCTCACCCCGTATCGTCGGATGATCTCACCCAGTGGTTTCATCTAAATGCGCTCTACATGGGGCTACCCTTGAAGAGTATCCGGAGATTTCAGTTGGTGCAAAATGCGGCTGCGCGTGCTGTGGTGGGTGTGCCAAGGTACACCCATGTGACACCTATACTCCGCCAGCTGCATTGGTTGCCCATAGGTCTCCGGGTCCAATTCAAGGTGTTGATCACCATCTTTAAAGCCCTTCATGGCTTAGACCAGGCTATCTCCGGGACCGCATTCTGCCTCATACTTCTCATTGACCAGTTAGGGCCAACAGAGTTGGCCTCCTCCAGGTCCCGTCAGCCAAGCAATGCCGGCTGGTGGGCCCTAGGGGGAGAGCCTTCTCTGTGGCCGGCCCCGCGCTCTGGAACCAACTTCCCCCAGAGACCCGAACTATCCCCACTCTGCTGGCCTTCCAAAAAGCCATTAAGACATGGCTTTTCCTGCAGGCTGGGGGTAGAGCTTAATCCACTCAAGCTCACCCCCAAGTATGTATGGTTGTTGAAAGGTTGTTCGATGTTTTTTTATACTGTGTTTTTAAATTTTTATATTTGCTTTTAATTAATATTTAATATTTGGTCATTCTTGTATTTTTCTCTGTTGTATGCCGCCCTGAGTCCTTCGGGAGTTATATAAGAATACCAAAATAAATAAATAAATAAATAAATAAATAAATAAATAAATAAATAAATAAATAAATAAATAAATAAGTAAATAAGTAAATAAGTAAATAAGTAAATAAGTAAATAAGTAAATAAGTAAATAAGTAAATAAATAAATAAATAATAAATAAATAAATAAATAAATAAATAAATAAATAAATAAATAAATAAATAAATAAATAAATAAATAAATGTTAAACAGGAGAGGCGAGAGGACCGAGCCCTGTGGAACCCCACAAGTAAGGGGCCTAGGGGTCGACCTCTGTCCCCCTGCTAACATTGACTGCATCCGATCGGAGAGGTAGGAGGAGAACCACCATAAAATGGTGCCCCCTACTCCCAGCCCGCCAATGCCGATGAGAAGGATACCATGGTCAATGGTATTGAAAGCCACTGAGAGGTCAAGTAGCACCAAGATGGAGGAATGTCCTCGGGCTCGCCAGAGGTCATCCATCAGGGTGATCAAAGCAGTTTCCATGCTGTAGCTGGTCCTGAAACCCAATTGAAAGGGATCTAGATAATCAGCATCATCCAATAATCATAGGAGCTGGAGCTCCACCACTTTCTCAACAACCTTACCCAAAAAGGGCAGGTTGCAGACCAGACAAAAGTCCTTCAAATCCTGTGGGTCCAGGGAAGGCTTTTTGAAGAGGGGCCTCACTACCACAACTTTTAAGGGTTGCGGTACGGATCCCTCTCTCAAACAGGCGTTGACCACCGCCTTGAGCCAGCCATGTGACACCTCCCTGCTGGCCAAAACCAGCCAAGAGGGGCACGGGTCCAACAAACAAGTGGAGGAGCTCATCGCTCCCATGGCCTTGTCCACATCCTCAGGAGTAACCGGCTCAAATTCGTCCCATACAACAGGACTAAGACCTGTCCCTGTCATCTCGGCCTGCATTGCCCAGTCGGAGTCCAGGTCTGTCCGAATCTGAGTGACTTTATCTGCCAGAAAATGTCCAAATTCCTCAGCTCTACCATGCAAGGGATCTTCAGTTCCCCCCGTAGCAAGGAGGGAACGAGTCACCCTAAACAAGGCGGCTGGGCGTGAATCGGCGGATGCAATAAGAGCGGAAAAATGCGAACATTTTGCTGCCCGTATCGCCACTAAATAAGTCCTAATAAACGATCTTAGTAGAGTTTGATCAGATTCAGCTTTACTGATCTGGCCACACGCACCATGCCCACCCAGATAGCCGCAACCACCCAGCCACGCTACCCCCCTGCTCCCCCAAGACTGACAAAAATCCTGAACTGACCCTCAATGAAATGGAGTTTGACACCCCTGCTCTAGCTCATATTCAGTTAGTTTCATCCCTCACGTTCCTTCAGCAAAGCCCTAGATGTCCCATGATCCTTTTCAGCTCCCTCAATTGAATCATGGGGCATGCTGGGAACCATGGACCAAGAGAGGTTGCATGTGAGTGATCCTATCCAAGGCCTCAGTAGTTTTTCTATTCCAGGTATTGGCCAAGGCCTCAGAAGGATCATGCAAGTATAATCCCCAGTTCCCTTTGGAACCCCATCAGTCACAAAGAGTGGACTGGTCAAATAGATCCGGCCTCCCTGCAGAGAGAGGCAGCATAAAAGAATCTCAAAGTCATCAGGCCATGATCTGGCCAGGACAAAGGGGACATGGACGGGTCCTATTCAGATCACGTTAGAAGTGATCTGTTTTGAGTTGAGCCACGAAGGATGGTGGCCATGTTGAAATGCCTCTGAGGCCTACCCTGGGGATGGCAAATAGACCTCTCTCAAGACCATAAGTCTGGGGAACCCCACAGTCAACTGTGAAATGCCCTCCAGAGGCTCAGACACAGAGGTTGCTGTGCAGCAGGAAGGTTGGTACAGTAGTAACTATCCCAACTGGTCCTGTGAATGAATCTTCAAGAAAAGAATTTCAGATCTGGCAATTTGGGGAGCAGCACCCCAAAAGACCAAAAGAGACACCCGGATGACAATATCTACCCTTAGGTTACAGCAACAGAAGTTTGCAAGTCTTGCCAAAAAAATGCAGTTAATATCCTGAGATTCTTCCTCAAATTACACTCATATTATGTGAGCAAACTAGGGCATAAGCCAAAATCCATCTTGTGTGCAGGGGTCACTTTCATATAGGTCAACTATACAGCTTTCATCATGACTCCATCTGCTCTGCGAATTACAAGAAGAGACACAAACATGTTTTCCATTCTGCTGCATGAAGAGAAGCTGTTGCTAAGGGGATTGGACAATGGCTGTTCCTTGCAATTATCAGAAGAACACTCATTCTTCAGGTATCCTCTGTGGATTTCTAGACACAAAGATCTTCCAGGATAAAACTTGCTTTAAAAAATATCTCTGAGTTCCATGCAATCATCAGAAGTACAGTAATTCTTAGTGTATCCCTTGTGGATTTCTAGATACAAAAGCTTCCAAGCTATAAAAATATCTCTGAGTTCACCAGCTGGGGGGCAGAAATGTCACCGTAGCCTGTCTTGCAAAGAGCTCACTCCTGTGTTGGGAGAGACTCACATTCCTCTGTTTCCTCCATGGTCACAGCCCAAACACAGGTAAGAGGAAATATCATTAACATAAATTTGTCCTGGGGACATCCAGGTGGCACAGGTGGTGTCTGCTCTGCTAAAGTTCCAGTGAGATTTCAGGAGCAACCTTCAATCAGTTTCTGCATAAACCTCGCTTTCTGTTCTAGGAGGGAAGGTGATAAAAAAAGACTGGGCAGGAGTCATGCTACTGCTGATGCTGATGCTCTTCTGGCTCTTGGCTCCAACTACAGCGAAGAGGCTGCAAACCATATGTGTGTTCAGGGATCATATGAAGACACCACAAAGTCACTATAGGCCTGGTGATCTCATTATTGGTGGGAATTTGCCTTTGGGATCCATTGAAAAATCTCCTGTCCTAGACTTTAGAACACCATATTTTCTTCCACTTAATATGTAAGTTTCATTTGAAGGAGAAACATGCAGATAAATTGTTTCTTTGCTTTAAATTCTGGAACCCCTTTCAGAAATATTTCTTCTAGTGTATTGAACTGTCCTGGTGAAGTGCACATTTTGTGCTTTTCTCACCCAATTAGCAAGCTCTTAAAATAGGAGGGAATTCTCATTCTCTTCATCAGAAAGATGATAAACAATAAAAATGAAGAGGGAAGCTGTGCTGGTCTAGTGAAGAAATCAAATTATAATATTACAGCCACTGCAGCAAAGTGACTATGGCAGGGATGATAGAGAGTATAAAACAGTCAATGATATCTATGGAGAGGCTTGTCTCCTTTCTCACAAAATCATCCAACTTTAGCCAAGGGAGATTCTTTGAAAAAAATCCCACCCCATTGAAATTTGGGAGTTTCTGCCCTCAAAAGTCCCCCCAAACAGTGAAGCAAATTCTACAGCCATGCACAAGCTTTCCTGTAATGTTCTGCGATGTTTTTCTCACTACAGATACATCATCAGTTACTACCAGCAGTTCCTTGCATTGATGTTTGCTGTCTCCGAGGTCAATAAGGATTTTCTTCTGCTCCCCAACATCACCCTTGGCTTCCACATCTATGGCCATTATCAGAGGGAGAAGATTATTTCCTTAAACAGCCTCTCCATGCTCTCCTCACGAGGCCAAGTGGTTCCAGGTTACAATTGCAACCTTCAGGACACTCTGCTGTCCGTCATTGGTGGTCTCAGTGCCAAGTCCTCAAGGCAGATGGCCTCCATCTTCAGCATCTTTAAGGTCCCTCAGGTAAGAGAGCTCTCTTGGATACAGTGTGGAATAGACAGAGATCAAAATCACACTCAGAAGCCACAGATGAAACTAAAGGTAGTTTTTTGTGGGGGAAGGAATATAATGAGCTTGTAACACTTAAATTATTCTTTATTAAAGGGTAGCCATAATTTTAGTGCCATTTATTCTCTGTATGAAGTTGTTGCTTTCTTCTCTTGTCTTCTGACTTACCTCAACCAATAAAAATGGCTAAGAAGGGAAGAAAATTCAGTTTGCCAGTCAAAGTGAGTCAGTCTGACTGGAGGGTCATCAACCACAAAATGGTCACTACTAAAGTCAACATAAAACATTTACTTTGTCTTTGAAAAAAGAATCTCTTTTTCTCCAGCTCGGTGTTGGCTTTGAGTTCTCTCAGGGAGAGAGAAGAGTTTATCCTTCCTTCTTCCGGATTAATCCCAAGGAATCTCCTCAGTATGTGGGTTTAGTCCAGCTGCTCCTGTATTTCCAGTGGAACTGGGTTGGGCTTGTGGCCCCTGAAGATGACAGGGGAGAACGTTTCATCTCAACTCTGACACCAATGCTCCAGGAGAAGGAGATCTGCCTGGACTTCACTCTAATGCTGGAATTGGATGATATAGTCATCACTTTTGATAAGTTAATTCCCAATTTCCCTACCTTGTCTAAAACAGAAGTGTTTATTCTGTTTGCAGACTCAACTGTTGCTGCCTCTATAATGGTGTTGATAGGTTCTTTTGAAATAAAGAGAAAAATGTCATTTAGGAAAGTTTGTATCTTCACTTCCCATTGGAAAATTGGCATGAGAGAGAATGAATACACATTGCAATATATAAAGTTTTTTCATGGGGTCTTGCATTTTAGGGACCACTCCGGAGATGTCTCAGAATTCAGCCACTTCATCCTGTCTTTAGATCCCTTGAACCCCCAAGGAGACGTCTTTCTCCCTCTATGGTGGGAACATGTCTTTGACTGCAAGTTCCATAAATCAGGGAAGATCCCTCCAAAGGGGGGAAAAACATGTACAGGGAAGGAGAATGTGCTGAATCTGCCCAATTACACTTTTGAAACAAGAATGACAGGAGAAAGTTACAATATCTACAATGGCATTTATGCTCTGGCACATGCTTTACATGCAGTGTCTGGATCCAGAGTTGGACCGACCAAGATGAGGCTTGGAAAGAGGATCTCAAATGTCCAGTCATGGCAGGTAATTTATGTGGCTTTTGACTCGGTCCACAGAAGCTTAGATCGGAAACTCCCCATATGAAGTTCTTCAGTTACTGATTAAATGTCTGCATACTCCCTTACCAATTCAACTGAGGCCCTGCCCTTTTTTTCAGTTTACCATTTGTTGTGCTACTCAGCTTGCTGTGTGAAAACAGCTTCTGATTTATAATGGATGGAAATGAACCAAGGAGAAAAGCAACCTAGAACTAAGGAGAAATTTCTTAAGGAATGGTTTACCTTTAGACGTCGTGGGAGCCCCATTGCTGGAGTCATTTAAGAAGAGACAGGATAGCCAACTGTCTAAAACTGTAGAGGATCTGTTGCTTGAGCAGGGGGTTGGACTAGAAGACCTCCAATGTCCCTTCCAATACTGTGATTCTGTTTCTATGTCAACCACAGCACAGAGCAAGATTCAAAGTGGTCCTAATGGGTTCCTGGTCTGAAATTCATCAGAATTTCCTGCATCAAAGGCTAAAATGTTGGACCTCTCTGAATAGTGAAGTGACCACCCAGGTCAGATGCTTCCTTCCACATGGCCCAGTAAATCAAACCTTGATTCTGCATTCTGCTGCCTTTGACAATGAGCTACAGTTAAAGTTTTTCTTTAACAACCAACATTTTTTGTGGACAGCGTAATGAGTGGGTTGACATATTTTTCATGCAGTGCTCACAGTAATAATACAATTACATATGCAGAATTTTTCTCTTCCAATTTCTAGCCTTAATGTTATAGCCTTATTATAATTATAATATATATATATATATATATATATATATATATATATATATATATATATATATATATATATATATATATATATATATATATATATATATATATATATATATATATATATATATATATATATATATATATATATATATATATATATATATATATATATATATATATATATATATATTTGTGCATCAGTTGATATTGTACTATTTTCCCAATTGATCACTCGGTGTTCCACCACATTTTCAATATCTCAACTTTCTGTAAATACCAATAAAACCAGTTGTCAATTAGATTTAATCAGTCCCAAGATTATCTCTCTAAGTGCCCTGAATTTACAGTCCTAGAAAACTATATTTTCCAGTGTAATACACCTAATCTTAGTCTTCCATCTCCTAATCTTAATGTATCTGTATTTATAATAAATTCCATTATATGTCAATATATAACTACTATTTTCCCAGTTTAAACTTTCCACTTATTTCTATTGTTTGTATATTGCAAAATCTTATATCTTTTTCCATCATCTCTCAGCCGTTTTAGGATTTCATCATTCATTGATTTTTTAGGGATTCTTTTATGTTTCTCTCTTGGAATCCTATATGACTTTCTAGCATTTTTACACAAACTCATTATTCCCTCTGTCTTACCCTTTATCTCCTTCTGCTGCGTCTTTTGAATATCCATCCATGTCCCTTTCATTATTTTTGAAAGTTCTTACTCCCCCCCCCCTCTGTATTCTGTTATAAGTTCTTAGGGCATTTTCTCTTTGCTTTTTAGTATTTATTATTGCTGTCTTTTCGGTATTTTTATCTGTTTTTAATTTATTTTTATCTTTTTGTAGTTTATTTTGTCCCTTCCACCACTCCTTCTAATTTCTCAGCTGTCTTCTGTATGTTATATTCGTCTTTTCTCACCATTTGTTGAGAGCCTTCTACTTTCACATCTTTATCTTTAAATATTCCCATCAACTTCTTATAATTCTTTGTCATTATTTCTAGCATTTCTTCATAGAACTTTATTGTCTCCTGCTGGGTCATTTTGAAACAAGTTAATATACCTCTAATGTCCCATTATCCCAATAACTGAAAACTCCAGAAAAAATCACTTCTTAATAAGATTTGGTCAATGCCAAAGTTATTCCTCCAAGTCCCCCAATTTTCTATTTGTGCTTTTCATTTTCTATAGCTTCAAATTTAAACCTTCTCAATTGTCCAGATTTTAAATTCTTATTTATATTTTCTTCTTTTGTTCCTTCAAGTCTTTCAAATCCGCTTTTCAGTGTACAATTCCAATAGAGTTTTAGTGTTCAATTTAATTTGCCTTCTGAATCTTCAAAAAGCTCAGTAAATGTTTCCCAGCATCCACACCTACTGAGATAAAGTCAAGGTCAAGCAGTTATCCAGATGTTATTTACTTCTCTCCCCAATTCTTTTAAATTATATACATTGCAGTAATCTTCTCCCTCTAGTAGATGGCTCCCCTGCTCCCAATTCCAGTAGAATGTAAAAATCAGAAACAGCTGATTGTCATCTAGTCAGGGGAGTTAGAAATAAAGTTAAGAAAAACAATTTCTCCCAATAGTCATCCTTTAAGTTTTTTTCTTTTACTTCTGAATCTTTAATCTCCCTCTTCAGTTTTCAGTCTTCAATCTTCAATCGCCGCTCTTTTCCATCCGTTGCGACCTCAACTGAAAGTCCCCCCTGAATTTTCCATGGTTCTGATAGAAATCATTTATTCATTTTAAACATTCATTTATCATTTAACAAGACCTTGGGACAAAGGAGCCATTTGAAAGTGCATATAGCCAAGTATCACAAGAGGAAAATCCTAAAATTAAATTTAGATTGTGGAACTAAAATTATTGTGTTTTGGTAAAATTCAAGTTGGAAACCATGCCCAGTGATAAAGGGGAAATGTTTAGTTTCAGAGTTAAATATTTGGTGTTTCACCTGATTCCTCAGATGGCCAACAAGAGATGGAACTGGCTTCTCAAATATAAACTCATCATCTCAAGATGGCCATCAAGCTATGATAGAAGCCATGATGTTTCATTTGTAGCTCTAGCCCAAATCCTCCAATTTCTGAAGGTTTCCTTTTGTTTCAGATTCTTCCCTATTTGAGGAATGTGCAGTTCAACAACAGTGCTGGAGATGAAGTCTCCTTCTCAGACGATGGACTGGGATCTGCTCATTTTGATCTTCTCAACTGGCTTTTCCTCCCCAATCAATCTTTTGTCCCCATGAAGGTTGGGCAACTAAATCCTGAGGCTCCCCCAGGCTGGGATTTCACCATTAAATCTGATGGAATCATCTGGGCCACAAAGGTGAGATGCCAGGAAATGTTATACATTCAGGGAAAAATTCATTCTCTTCCTGAGATGCAGAACATCTTTCTAACTTGAAAAATTATCTACTGAATCAGAAATTATGGTCGTCATTTGGTGAAAAATCTGCATTTGGTGAAAAATCTGCATTGCATGTAACACATTTGAGGTCTGATTTGTGTAATTCCACAAAGGGTTAGGCTTGGCAACAACATCTGCTTGAAATGCAGGATGCAATTACAAAACCAACAGTGATTTCTATGGATCATTTCCACTCAGTTGCGTCCTCAGGGTTCTCTCTTTTAGAAATGCTATAGTTCCATCCTAAGCCTTCCCCTGCAGGCTGAGAGTCCAGATCCAATCTCCCACATCCATGGGTGTGTCAGGAATGATCCTGGCCTGATTACCTCAAGACTGTTCCTGGTTTCTGATAGACTGGCAATATATTTCTTTAGAAGAGATTCTGAACATAGAAGAAGGAATAAGGGAGGGAAATAGGAATGGGGAAAAGAATGAATGCAGCAGGTTCATTGCTTGGGTCATCTCAAGTATTTCTCTTTTCTCTTTCAGAAGAAGCCCTTTGCCAGGTGTGGCATGAAGAGGTGCCATGCAGGAGAGAGGAGAAAAGTTCCAGAGGGAAAGCAGGTTTGCTGCTACCAGTGTGATGCTTGTCCAGAAGGGACCATTTCTAATCAGACAGGTAGACAAGGCTACAAATGTTAATCTTCCAGGATCAAAGAAGACATTCATAATGTCATTTTGTTTGCTATTGTTGTCATTTTTGATAAGATTGACATGAAATCGTATTTTTAAGCAAAACCCTTCGGTTTGCAGATCTAAACTACCCTGGCCACAGAGGCCACCTTTCCCGATCCTCAGCAGTTCAATGCAGGATAGCTTTAG
Organism: Diadophis punctatus similis; assembly: GCA_023053685.1. NCBI lineage: Eukaryota > Metazoa > Chordata > Lepidosauria > Squamata > Dipsadidae > Diadophis > Diadophis punctatus. Next base: position 3,862,894 of record JALIGW010000055.1, read on the forward strand.
GGCAGAATTTATGAATGTCCAACTAGGATTTCCACTGCTACTCTAACCTCCAGTTGGAAAAACCAACTTCCAATCTTTCCTGAGGAAGTGGGTGTAGGGTCCAAGCTTTATCTTTCATTATTCAGAATATGCTCCTCCCGTCAGCACTATCAACCTCTGAGGAAATAGACCTGCCAGGGAAAGAGAACATTCATCTATTTATGTCTTTTTGATAGAGCTGGAGGGAGCAAAAAAACATCTGAATGAACAGATTTGTGGTACAAAGCAGAGAGGTGAAGGCAGGTATAATATCAAGGATGAACTCCAGTAGATTCTGACAAGTTCTGGAGAACTGGTAGCGGAAACTTTGAGTAGTTTGGAGAACCGGCAAATATCACCTCTGGCTGGCCACCGAGTGGGGAGGGAATGGGGATTTTGCAGTATCCTTCCCCTGCCACGCCCTCCAAGCCACACCTACCAAACCACACCCACCAAGCCACACCCACAGAACCGGTAGTAAGCAAAATTCGATTTCACCACTGGATAATACACTCACAAACAAAGCAGCAATGTTTCTGGATAACGGATGTTTTGCTCTTCTTTGTGTTCCATTATAAAATGGCGGAAAAAACAGGCTGGAATCTCAGACTGAAAGCCACATTACTCATGGAAGTGCACAGTGAATGGGTAGCTGGAACTGAATAAATCCTTGTCTCTGGCTAATCTATCCCTGGGATCATCATAAATGAAGGATGATTTGCTCTTTTTGATGCCCCATAAATAGTACATGGGATTATTTCATTACTCCCTTTGTAGGTAGGTCAAGAGCAGAATGGCAACACTCATATCATTTATGCAGGAGGGATAATGTGCATGGAAGTTGCTCAAGGAATTCTTAGACAAAGACTTTTGATTTCAGATGCTGCTCACTGTGAACCCTGCCCAGAAGACCAATTTCCCAACAAGGACAAGGACCAATGCATTGCCAAGAAGATTCACTTCCTTGCCTATCAAGACAGCCTGGGATACATTTTAGTTTTTCTCACTCTTTTCCTCTCTGTGATCACTTCTGCAGTCCTGGTGATTTTCTATAAACATCATAACACACCAATTGTCAAGGCCAACAACCGAGATCTTACTTACATCCTCCTAGCCTCTCTCCTGCTCTGCTTCCTCTGCTCCTTCCTTTTCATTGGTCAACCAGGGAAGATCACCTGTCTCTTCCAACAATCTGCCTTTGCCATTCTCTTTTCCCTTTCAGTTTCCTCTGTTTTGGCAAAGACTGTCATGGTGGTTCTGGCATTCATGGCCACCAAGCCAGGGAACAAGACAAGGAAACTCTTAGGAAAACCATTGACCAACTCCATTGTCATAGCCTGTCCTCTGATCCAAGCAGTCCTTTGTGCCACCTGGCTGGAAACCTCGCCCCCATTTCTTAACTTGGACTTCCACTCCTTGTTTGGAGAGACCATCTTGGAATGTAAGCAAGGCTCAGCTGTAATGTTTTACGGTGTCCTCTCTTACCTAGGACTTTTGGCCCTTGTCAGTTTCACAGTGGCATTTCTAGCTAGGAAATTGCCTGATAGTTTTAATGAAGCCAAGTTCATTACTTTTAGCATGCTGGTCTTTTGCAGCGTTTGGATCTCCTTCCTCCCCACCTACCTGAGCACCAAAGGGAAGTCCATGGTGGCCGTGGAGATCTTCTCCATTTTGGCCTCTGGAGCTGCTCTCTTGGCTTGTATTTTTTTTCCCAAATGCTACATTATTCTTCTGAGACCAGATCTGAATTGTAGAGAAAATATAGTAAGAAACAAAAAAAATTTACATAGAGGGAGTGAGTTCTAATTGACCAAAAAAATAGAGAACATGAATTCACTGGTTTTCCATAAGCTTTAACAAAATGTGTATGTCAATGTAAGGTCATGTAACTGATATCTTGTTTTATTAAGAGATTGCTTCTTTGTTGACGATAGTAACAGTAAATAAGTGAGGAAACAACTGATGGACTGCTGATTATGAATATGTACGAAATCATACGTATGATTACATGTATGATTTCTTATTTAAAAATCATTTTCTCTTTCTTTCTCAAATGTACAAATATGAGTGCATTCTTTCATCTTCAACAGTTCCTCCTACTATTCTCTGGATAGAATTTATCCAGGACGTACTCATCATCATATTCTTCTTTTAATGATCCCATAGTGCCTTGCGGGGTGGAGTCTGGGCAATTGAATGGAGCTAGCAGAGTGTTTACTGGTTGGAAGGACCATTTGGGACTAGTTTAGGTCTGGGAACACTTGAGATGCACATCAGAGGTGGGTTCCTCCCAGTTCAGACTGGTTTGCCCAAACTGCTAGTGACCCGCTGGTGATGTCACAATGATGTCACGGAACCAGTTCAGTCAGGGCTACTCCATGGGTGCCGCCATCTCTCTTTTTTTGAATTTTTTTGAATTTTTTCTTCTTCTGAACATGCGCAGAAGCTGAGTTTCCTGCACTGCACATGCGTCGCCATCTTGTTTTTGGCTTTTTTAAAATTATTTTTGGATTTTTCAGTACTGCGCATGCATGAGTGTGAAAAGTGTGCACTAAGTGTGCACAGTCAGACAGCGTGGGAGGAAGTGAAACGGCAGTAAGGCAAGTTAGTATCCACCCCGATGCACATGGCTAATTTTCCCACATGGTAAATCTGTTTAGGCAGTTGTCCCACAGTGAATTGCCCAGGGAGAGGCAGTAGAGGAAGGGAGGATGTCAACTGCATACAAGGAGAATTTGTATAAGAAGTTTTATAGGTGGCACTTTCCACTGGAAAGATTAGCAAAGATGTTTAAAGATAAATCAGCCAAATGTTGGAAATGTCATCAGATACTGGAATCGTACTATCATATTCCTCCAGAAGTTGTGAATGATTCAACACTAGAAGTTTTTAAGAAGATGTTGGATAACCATTTGTCTGAAGTGGTATAGGGTTTCCTGCCAAGGCAGGGGGTTGGACTAGAAGACCTCAAAGGTCCCTTCCAACTCTGTTATTTATTCCATTCTATTCTATATAATGTAAAATAAATTGAATAATAAAACAAAATAAATCAGAATAAAATAATATAAAAATATAAATAGAATAAAATAGAATGCAATAATATAAAATAGAATACTGTAGAATAATAAAACAAAATATGTGGTGGACATGTGTAGAAGCTAAAAAATGTTGGATACAAATTTGTATGTGGTTGGAGAAGATGATACAACAACATATTGACTTTGAACCAGAATTATTCTTGTTGGGGATTTCTTATAGTAAAGAAAATGTATATTTGATTATTCATGTAATAACTGCAGCTAGAATTGTATTTGCACAAAATTGGAAAAGTGAAGAGATCCCTACAGATGAGAACGTGGTTGAGAAAATATTGGAATGTGCAGAAATGAATAGATTAAAACTTGCAATTAAAGAAAATGAAGAATCTGACTATTATAGTATATGGGAGTTATTTTATCAATGGTTAGAGAATAAATATGAAAATTAGGAATTAAAGCAAAGGAGTGAAAGACAAAACTGAATTAATAACGTTAAATAAGTTAAGAAAGGGATTGTTATAATTGTATGTTATGTATTAGTCTCAATTTAAGAATAGATAAGATAATGAACATGGCTGTAATTTTAATGGTTATTGCACAAAATATCTGTACGCAGACAACACACTGTTTAATGAAAGATGGAATGTTTGTATTAACATAAAATTAAAAAATGTTTTAAAAAAAGAATTTACGCAAAGGACCGCCTAGTAACAACTGTCACCTGTTTCTCAAGGAAGAGTTGTGAGACCAGGAGAGACTTCAGATTACACACTAGCTCATTCTGAGTCATTGCACCACTTAATATCCAAAGATGATAAACACTCAGATAGAGGAGCCCCCACCCACCCACAACCACACTTTCCTACCAAGGTTCAGTTGAAGCCTGTTGTTCTCCATCCAGATCCCCACAGCATCCAGGCATCAAGATGGAACATCCGTAGCATCTGTTAGTTCACCTGGGACACAGATGTACAACAGGGTATCATCTGCATACAGATAGATCTCATTCTATGGTAACATGTAGGTGTTAAACAGAGGCAGCACCATGTCCTTTGGCACCCCACAAAACAGGAGCTGCCTGGTGGAACTCACATTCTCCCTCGAGATCCATTGGGACTGGCCACAGGAGATCAACCAGTGAAAAATTCAAAAGCTATGGAAGAGACAGCAAGGACACAAATGGATGCATGACCACCATCCCACTTCCACCAGAGATCGTACAAAAGTGTAACTAATGGTGTTGCTGTCCCTTATTGGGATTGAAACCTGACCAGATGGAGCCTAGATTATCCACTTAATCCAGGATCCTCTCAAGCTACAGCCCTACCACTTTCTCAATCACCTGCTCTTAAAAGAGGAGGTGGGAGACTGGATGAAATAATGAGAATGGTGGGGTCTAGCAAAGGTTACTTGAGGAGAGGCCATAACAGCATTTCTTTAAATGATGCTAGGAAGACCCTTTCTAATTAAGGATGAATTAACCATCATTAGGATCCACCCACATGTCACCTCCCAGGTATCCTTGACCAGCCAAGGGGGGCATGAATATGGTTCACAGGTGGTCACATTTACATCCCAAGGACTTTGTTGACTTCCTTGGGATCAACAGGACCAAACTGTTCCTAGATAACTGGGTAAACCCTTTCCCCAGCCATCTCCATAAAATCTACACCATGCTAGGCCTCCAACAGGGAACAGATCCAAGCAATTTTATCAACCAGATGCATAGAGAATTCCTCTGTGAGGCCTGAAGGAAAACCTACATGTGGCCCTTACCCAGAAGATTTCGGATAATCTTTAAAAAGACCATGGGATGTCATTCAGTGCAAAAAGAAGTGCAATAAGAATGGAGAAATATTGGCATTTTGCAGCTTGTACTGCCATAAGGTAGGCCTTGATAGAAGCTATAGCTCAGCTATGTCAAACACAAGGCCCATCGCAACCCAGTGCATGCACAGCAGGTGGCGAGTGCACGGGGGCCAACAGTGTCTGGAAGTAGGCGCAGCCCACTGGAGCCCACTGGGGCTCTGCAGCCCATGCTGCACAGGTGGGTCCAAGCACTGGGACAGCCAGGCCGGCCCTCCAAGCAGCAGGCGGAGGCAGAGCCGTGGGGGGAGGCATGTGATCAGGCCTGCTGAATGCACCGGGTGGCCACCCACTCACTCACCCACTCTATGCCACCATTTGTTTTTTGCTTGACCACGGCCATCCCAGCTGGGACAGGGCAGGTGGCTGTGTGGCCACCTTGCAAACCAAATCTCATGCCTTCCCCCATGCATCTGCTTCCACCTGCTGCTGTTGCTGCCAACACGGGGCTCAGCCCATGCTGTCCGAACCTCTTCCTCCAGTTCCACCAGACATGTGAGTTTAGCCTCCTGCCCACTTACCCACCCACAATGGCCCCAGTTTATGGGAAGGGCAGGGAGACCCATTCCCAAGAGGCAGCCGGGTTTCCCCTCCCTACTCTACCTCACCTGAGCCCAGCCCAAGAGCTCACCTACATGCACTATACCAGCATACATTGGGACCCTGCAGCCAGGCCAACTGCGCCTCACCCCCTGCCTCTTCTTCAAGCAGTGGCACCAGCAGTTGCAGACCCCTCCAGCAGGGGGACCAGCAGGAGCCCCACTGTCCCTCAGCCCCCCCCGCACAGTCCAGGAAGCCAAGACATGGCAAGGCGAGTGACCACAGCAGCAGCAGCCTGCAGCAGGAGGCAAGTAGCCCAGGCATCCCCTCAGGGAAGTGGGGCAGAGCTGTGGAGTCCATGGACCCACCACATGGCCTGAGATGGTCAGTGAGGCTCCTCCGATGTATCAGCCTGGTCCCACCCACCCCCACATGAGGGACATCAAGCTGGCCATGCCCACCATGGCCACACCCACCCAGACACCCTCAACCACACAGCCATGCCTCCCCGCCCAGCTCTCTTAAGGGCAGCAACAATCCTGATCTGAACTTCAATGAAATGGAGTTTGACACTCCTGTTCTAGCTCATGTTCAGTCAGATTCTTCTCTCATGTTCCTTCAGCAGAGCTCTGGATGTCCCATGATCCTTTTCAGCTCCCTCAATTGAATCATGGGGCATGCTGGGAACCATGGACCAAGATAGGTTGCATGCGAGTTATCCTATCCAAGGCATCAGTAGCTTTCCTATTCCAGTTAGTGACACAAACATGTTTTTTAAAAACATTTAGGTGGATGAGAAGCTATTGCTACAAGTGTAGAAAATTGCTGTTCCATGCAATCATCAGAAGTACAGTAATTTTTAGTGTATCCCCTGTGGATTTCTAGATTCAAAACCTTCCAAGCTATAAAAATATGTCTGAGTTCTCCAGATGGGGGCAGAAGATGACAAGTTAGCCTGTCTTGCAAAGAGCTCACTCCTGGGTTTGAAGAGACTCACGTGCCTTTGTTTCCTCTCTGGTCACAGCCCAAACACAGGTAAGAGGAAGCATGGTTGATATAAATTTGTCCTGGTGCCATCCAGGTGGCACAGGTGGTGTCTGCTCTGCTAAAGATCCAGTGAGATTTCAGGAGCAACCTGATTTGAACCTTTGCACGAACCTTGATTTCTGTTCTAGGAGGGAAGGTGATAAGAATGACCAGGCAGGAGTAATGCTACTGCTGATGCTTCTGATGCTCTTCTGGCTCCTGGCTCCAACTACAGGTACGGTAGTGGCCCGCCAATTGCACAATTTGCGCGCGACGGCTCCGGTGCCGTCTTTGCCTATCCGTCATGGGGTGCCATCTTTTTTTCTGAATTTTTGTACTTTTTTTGCTTCCTTCACATGCGCGGAAGCAAAATCTCATGAGGGGACATGCAGACGCGTGAGATTTCGGCAATTTTTTGCTTCTGTGCATGCGCAGAAGCAAAATTGCACGAGGGGACGTGCGCACATAGCAAGCATGTGAGCGAGCGAAACATGATGATGCACGTACAGCGCACCGGTAGGCAGGTAAGAGGAACCCGTCCATGGTCACTACTAAAGTCACCATAAAACTTTTACTTTGTCTTTGAAACAAGAATCTCTTTTTCTCCAGCTCAGTGTTGGCTTTGAGTTCTCTCAGGGAGAGAGAAGAGTTTATTCTTTCTTCTTCCGGATTAATCCCAAGGAATCTCCTCAGTATGTGGGTTTAGTCCAGCTGCTCCTGTATTTCCAGTGGAACTGGGTTGGGCTTTTCGCTCCTGAAGATGACAAGGGAGAACGTTTCATCTCAACTCTGACGCCAATGCTCCAGGAGAAGGAGATCTGCCTGGCCTTCACTCTAATGCTGGAATTGGATAATACGGAAACCAGTCTGAAAAAGTTAATTCTCAATTTCCCTACCTTGTCTAAAGCAGAAGTGTTTATTCTGTTTGCAGACTCAACTCTTACTACCACTGTAATAGTGGTGGTAGGTTATTTTGAAATATACAGAAAAGTGTCATTTAGGAAAGTTTTCATCTTCACTTCTCACTGGAAACTTGGCATGGAAGAAGCTGAATACACATTGCAATATATAAAGCTTTATCATGGGGTCTTGCATTTTAGGGACCACTCTGGGGATGTCTCTGAATTCAGCTGCTTCCTCCTGTCTTTAGACCCCTTGAACCCCCAGGGAGGCATCTTTCTCCCTTATTGGTGGGGAATAGTCTTTTGGTGCAATATCCATAAATCAGAACACACCCCTCCAACGAGGGGAAAATACTGTACAGGAAAGGAGAATGTGCAGAAACTGCCAAATTACACTTTTGAAACAAGAATGACAGGAGAAAGTTGCAATATCTGCAATGCTGTTTATGCTCTGGCACATGCTTTACATGCAATGTGTGGATCCAGAGTTCGACTGACCATGATGAGGCTTGGAAAGAGGATCTCAACTGTCCAGTCATGGCAGGTAATTTCTGTGGCTTTTGACTTAGATTGGAAGCTCCCCATATGAATTTGTTCAGTTACTGATTAAATGTCTGCATACTCCGTTACTAATTCATCTGAGGCCCTGCCCTTTTTTCAGTTTACCATTTGTTGTGCTACTCAGTTTGCTGTGTGAAAAGAGCTTCTGATTAATAATGGATGAAAAGAAACCAAGGAGAGAAGCAACCTAGAACTAAGGAGAAATTTCTTAATGAACAGTTTACCTTCAGACTGTGGAAGCCCCTTTGCTGGAGTCATTTAAGAAGAGACAGGATAGCCAACTGTCTAAAACTGTAGAGGATCTGTTGCTTGAGCAGGGGGTTGGACTAGAAGACCTCCAATGTCCCTTCCAATACTGTGATTCTGTTTCTATGTCAACCACAGCACAGAACAAGATTCAAAGTGGTCCTAATGGGTTCCTGGTCTGAAATTCATCAGAATTTCCTGCATCAAAGGCCAAAATGTTGGACCTCTCTGAGTAGTGAAATGACCACCCAGGTCAGATGCTTCCTTCCACATGACCCAGTGGATCAAACCTGCTTCTTGCACTCTGCTGCCTTTGACAATGAGCTAGAGAAAATCAGTGGAATTTTCCATGGTTCTTTTTTTCCCTTTTTTATGCTTTATTTACAGTTTTTCTTTAACAACCAACATTTTTGGTGGACAGTGTAATGACTAGGTTGAGATATTTTTCACACAGCGCTCAAAGTAATAATACAATTACATATACAGAATTTTTCTCTTCCAACTTCTAGATTTTATGTGTTTATTATAATTTTAATATATTTTTGTGTATCAATTGATATTATACTATTTTCCCAATTGATCACTTGGTGTTCCACCACATTTTCAATATCTCAACTTTCTTTAAATACCAATAAAACCAGTTGTCAATTAGATTTAATCAGTCCCAAGATTATATCTCTAAGTGCCCTGAATTTATAGTCCTTGAAAACTATATTTTTCATTAAATTTTTACATCCTGTTGGTTGATTGATCATAATAATACCTTTAAATATACCTAATCTTAGTCTTCCATCTCCTAATCTTAATTTATCTCTGTATTAATAATAAATTCCATTATATGTCTATATATAGACTACTATTTTCCCAGTTTAAATTTTCCACTTATTTCTATTGTTACTATATTGCAAGATCCTATATCTCTTTCCATCATCTCTCAGCCTTTTTAGGATTTCATCATTTATTGATTTTTTAAAGATTCTTTTATGTTTCGCTCTTGGAATCCTATATGACTTTCTAGCATTTTTATCCAAACTCATTATTCCCTCTGTCTTACCCTTAATCTCCTTCTGCTGCATCTTTTGAATATCAATCCATGTCCCTTTCATTATTTTTGAAAGTTCTTACTCCCCCCCCCCTGTATTCTGTTATAAGTTCTTAGGGTATTATCTATTTGATTTTTAGCATTTATTATTGCTATCTTTTCAGTATTTTTTATCTGTTTTTAACTTAATTTTATATTTTTGTATTTTGTTTTGCTTTGTCCCTTCCACCACTCCTTCTAATTTCTCAGCTGTCTTCTGTATTTTATATTCATCTTTTCTCACCATTTGTTGAGAGCCTTCTACTTTCACATCTTTATCTTTAAATATTCCCATCAACTTCTTATAATTCTTTGTCGCTATATCTAGCATTTCTTCATAGAACTTTATTGTCTCCCACTGGGTCATTTTGAAACAAGTTAATATACCTCTAATGTCCCAATATCCCAATAACTGAAAACTCCAGAAAAAATCACTTGTTAAAAAGATTTGGTCAATGCCAAAGTTATTCCTCCAAGTCCCCCAATTTTCTATTTGTGCTTTTCAGTTTTTATAGCTTCCAATTTACACCTTCCCAATTGTCCAGATTTTAAAATCTTATTTATCATTTCTTCTTTTGTTCCTTCAAGTCTTTCAAATACGCTTTTCAGTGTACAATTCCAACAGAGTTTTAGTGCTCAATTTAATTTGCCTTCTGAATCTTCAAAAAGCTCAGTAAATATTTCCCAGCATCCACACCTACTAAGATAAACTCAAGGTCAAGCAGTTATCCAGATGTTATTTACTTCTCTCCCCAATTCTTTTAAATTTTATACATTGCAGTAATCTTCTCCCTCCAGTAGATGGCTCCCCTGCTCCCAATTCCAGTAGAATGTAAAAATCAGAAACAGCTGATTGTCATCTAGTCAGGGAAGTTTGAAATAAAGTTTAGAAAAACAATTTCTCCCAATAGTCATCCTTTAGGTTTTTTTCTTTTACTTTTGAATCTTCAATCTTCCTCTTTAGTTTTTAGTCTTCAATCTTTCTCCATAAATTCAATCGCCGCTATTTTCCATCCGTTCTCGCTGACACCTCAACTGAAAGTCCCCCCTGAATTTTTCATGGTTCTGATAGAAATCATTTATTCATTTAAAACATTCATTTATCATTTAACAAGACCTTGGGCCAAAGGAACTATTTGAAAATGCATATAGCCAAGTATCACAAGTGGGAAATCCTAAAATTAAATTTAGATTGTGGAACTTAAATTATTGTGTTTTGGTAAAATTCAAGTTGGAAACCATGCCCAGTGATAAAGGGGAAATATTTAGTTTCAGAGTAAAATATTTGGTGTTACACGTGATTCCTCAGATGGCCACCAAAAGATGGGACTAGCTTCTCAAATATAAACCCATCTTCTCAAGATGGCCATCAAGCTATGATAGAAGCCATGATGTTTCATTTGTAGCTCTAGCCCAAATACTCCAATTTCTGAAGGTCTCCTTTCTTTCAGATTCTTCCCTATTTGAGCAATGTGCAGTTCAACAACAGTGCTGGAGATGAGGTCTCCTTCTCAGAAGATGGACTGGGATCTGCTCGTTATGATCTTCTTAACTGGCTTTTCCTCCCCAATCGATCTTTTGTCCCCATGAAGGTTGGGCAAATAAATCCTGAGGCTCCCCCAGGCCAGGATTTCAGCATTAAATCTGATGGAATCATCTGGGCCACAAAGGTGAGATGCCAGGAAATGTTATACATTCAGGGAAAGATTCATTCTCTTCCTGAGATGGAGAACGTCTTTCTAACTTGAAAAATTATCTACTGAATCAGAAATTATGGCAGTCATTTGGTGAAAAATCTGCATTGCATATACACATTTGAGCTCTGATTTGTGTAATTCCACAAAGGGTTAGGCTTGGGAACAACATCTGCTTGAAATGCAGGTTGCAATGACACAATCAACAGTGATTTCTATGGACCATTGTCAATCAGTTGTATCCTCATGGTTCCTTCTTTTAGAAATACTGTAGTTCTATCCAAAGCCTTCCGCTACAGGCTGAGATTCCAGATCTAATCTCCCACATCCATGGGTGTGTCAGGAATGATCCTGGCCTGATTACCTCAGGACTGTTCCTGATTTCTGATAGACAGTGGCAATATATTTCTTTAGCAGAGATTCTGAACATAGAAGAAGGAATAAGGAAGGGAAGTAGGAATGGGGAAAAGAATGAATGCAGCAGGTTCATTGCTTGGATCATCTCAAGTATTTCTCTTTTCTCTTTCAGAAGAAGCCCTTTGCCAAGTGTGGCATGAAGAGATGCCATGCTGGAGAGACGACAAGCATTCCAGAGGGCAAGCAGGTTTGCTGCTACCAGTGTGATGCTTGTCCAGAAGGGACCTTTTCGAATCAGACAGGTAGACAAGGCTACAAATGTTAATCTTCCAGGATCAAAGAAGACATTCATTAAGTCATTTTTTTGTTATTGTTGTCATTTTTGATAAGATTGACATGAAATCATATTTTTCAGCAAAACCCTTCAGCTTACAGATCTAAACTGCCCTGGCCACAGAGGCCACCTTTCCCGATCCTCAGCAATTCAATGCTTTAGGGCAGAATTTATGAATGTCCAACTAGGATTTCCACTGCTACTCTAACCTCCAATTGGAAAAACCAACTTCCAATCTTTCCTGAGGAAGTGGGGTGTGCGGTCCAAGCTAAATTTTTTACTATTCAGAATATGCTCCTCCCGTCAGCACTATCAACCTCTGAGGAAATAGACCTGCCAGAGAAAGGGGAGAAAGAGAACATTCATCTATCTATGTCTCTTTGATAGAGCTGGAGGGAGCAAGAAACATCTGAATGAACAGATTTGTGGTACAAAGCAGAGAGGTGAAGGCAGGTATAATATCAAGGATGAAATCCAGTAGGTTCTGACAGGTTCTAGAGAACCGGTTGTGGAAATTTTGAGTAGTTTGGAGAACCGGTAGCGGAAATTTTGAGTAGTTCGGACAACCGGCAAATATCACCTCTGGCTGGCCCCCGAGTGGGGAGGGAATGGGGATTTTGCAGTATCCTTCCCCTGCCATGCCCTCCAAGCCACACCTACCAAACCACGCCCACCAAGCCACACCCACAGAACTGGTAGTAAGCAAAATTCGGTTTCACCACTGTATAATACACTCACAAACAAAACAGCAATGTTTCTGGATAACAGATCTTTTGTTCTTCTTTGTGTTTCATTATAAAATGGCGGAAAAAACAGGCTGGAATCTCAGACTGAAAGCCACATTGCTCATGGAAATGCACAGTGAATGGATAGCTAGAACTGAATAAATCCTTGTCTCTGGCTGATCTATCCCCAGGATCATCATAAATGAAGGATGATTTGCACTTTTTGATGCCCCATAAATAGTATAGGGGATAGTTTCATTACTCCCTTTGTAGGTAGATGAAGAGTAGAAAGACAACACTTATATCATTTATATAGGAGGGAAAATATGCATGGAAATTGCTCAAGGAATTCTTAGACAAAGACTTTTGATTTCAGTTGCTGCTCACTGTGAACCCTGCCCAGAAGACCAATTTCCCAACAAGGACAAGGACCAATGCATTGCCAAGAAGCTCCTCTTCCTTGCCTATCAAAATACCCTGGGATACATTTTAGTTTTTCTTGTTTTTTTCCTTTCTGTGATCACTTCTGCAGTCCTGGTGATTTTCTATAAACATCATGACATACCAATTGTCAAGGCCAACAACTGAGATCTCACCTACATCCTCCTGGTCTCCCTCCTGCTCTGCTTCCTCTGCTCCTTCCTTTTCATTGGTCAACCAGGGAAGATCACCTGTCTCTTCCAACAATCTGCCTTTGCCATTCTCTTTTCCCTGGCGGTTTCCTCTGTGTTGGCAAAAACTGTCATGGTGGTTCTGGCTTTCATGGCCACCAAGCCAGGAAACAAGACAAGGAAACTCTTAGGAAAACCACTGACCAACTCCATTGTCATAACCTATCCTTTAGTCCAAGCAGTTCTTTGTGCCATTTGGCTGGGAACCTCTCCCCCATTTCCTAGCTTGGACTTTCATTCTGTGTTTGGAGAGGCTATCTTGGAATGTAAGCAGGACTTAGCTTTCATGTTTTACATTGTCCTTGCTTATCTAGGTCTTTTGGCCATCATTAGTTTCACAGTAGTGTTCCTGGCTAGGAAATTGCCTGATAGTTTTAATGAAGCCAAGTTCATTACTTTTAGCATGCTGGTCTTTTGCAGTGTTTGGATCTCCTTCCTCCCTACCTACCTTAGCACCAAAAGGAAATCCATGGTGGCTGTGGAGATCTTCTCCATTTTGGCCTCTGGAGCTGCTCTCCTGGCTTGTATCTTTTTTCCCAAATGCTATATTATTCTTCTGAGGCCAGATCTGAATTGTAGAGAAAATATAGTAAGAAACAAGAATTTCTAACTAATACAACAGCTGGCCTCATTTAGATTTCTCTTTGTGGCACGTTTAGAATGTGATAAGATTTCAGGGGGAAATGATGACATGAAGGAGAAATTTGTTCATAAAATAATTCCTTATCAAGTGCTGCAATTGATTAGAATATACTTGCTTTCAGGAAAAATAACCCAGCTTTTTGTTTATCATCCTTGTGTTGACCAGTGCCCTGTGTGGATAGAAAGCTAGTTTTTAAAAATGTGTTTACTATTTCAAAGAGGAAATTTTCTCATTTTAATCTTTTGCAGTTTAGTGGTTTGTTCATATATTGTTTTAAAGGGTTTGATTCAGTATCCGTTTTTTTAAACATATATGGATGTTTCATTAGATGTCTGAGGATTCATGGAGTTCCCTACCAGTATTAAGTTATTTCTGATAACATCTCCCTGTCCTTCAAATGGTCTGTCATGTGAGAAAAAGAAACATAGAGGGAATGTGTTCTAATTGACCCAAAAAATAGCGAACTTGAATTCACTGCTTTTCCATAAGCTTTAACAAAATGTCTATGGCAATGTAAGGTCATGTAACTGATATCTTCTTTATTAAGGGAATGCTTCTTTCGTGACGACAGTAATAGTAGATAAGTGGGAAAACAATTGATAGACTGTTGATTATGAATATGTATGAAATCATACATGTATGATTACATGTATGATTTCTTATTCATAAATCATGTTCTCTTTCTTTTTCAAATGTCCAAATCCTTTGATCTTCAAAAGTTCCTCCCACTATTCTCTGGATAGAAGTTATCCAGGACATACTCATCATCATCTTCTTCTTTAAACATAGATAAAATCCACCCCATAATGTCTTGCGGGGTGGAGTCTGGGCAATTGAATGGAGCTAGTAGAGTGTTTACTCGTTGGAAGGACCTTTTGAGACCGGTTTAGGTCAGGGAACACTTGAGATGCACATCAGAGGTGGGTTCCTCCAGGTTTGGACCAGTTTGCCCAAACTGGTAGCAACCTGCTGGTGATGTCACAATGACATCACAGAACCAGTTCAGTCAGTGCCAGTCCTTGGGCGCCGCCATCTCATTTTTTTAATTTTAATTTTTTTTAATTTTTTTTAATTTTTTTTCTTCTGAGCATGCACAGAAGCTGAGTTTTCCACACTGTGCCTGCATCGCCATCTTGTTTGGGCTTTTTTCCCCAGCTTTTTCCCCAGATTTTTCGGTACTGCTCATACATGAGTGCGTGAAGCACGTATGCGCCCATGCGGCACGGCCATGCGGCACGGGAGGAAGCAAACCGGCAGCAAAGTAAGATAGAATCCACCCCTAATGCACATGGCTAATTTTCCCACATGGTAAATCTATTTAGGCAGTTGTCCCACAGTGAATTGCCCAGGGAGAGGCAGTAGAGGAGGGGAGGATGTCAACTGCATACAAGGAGAATTTGCATAAGATGTTTTATAGGTGGCACTTTCCACCAGAAAGCTTAGCAAATATGTTTAAAGATAAATCAGCCAAATGTTGGGAATGTCATCAGATACTGGGATCATACTATCATATACCGTATTTTTCGGAGTATAAGACGCACCGGAGTATAAGACACACCTTAGTTTTTGGGGAGGAAAATAGGGGAAAACATTCTGCCTACCAGGTATTCATCTGGCTAGCGTCCTTAGTCTGCTCAGCTTCAGCACATTATTTTATCTCCTGGTTAGGACTTTAAAAAATCTTCTTCTGAGAGTAACAATGAAAGAGCCTGCAAGCCAGTAAGAGCTGGGAAGATCGTTAGCACCTGGTTAGGGCTAAAAAACAACTTCTTTGGAGCAAGTAGAGCAATGAAAAAAAAACCCTGCAAAGACTTAGGGCTGGAAAAACATTCTTTGGAGAGAGTAACAATGAAAAAGCCTGCAAGGTAAGAGCTGGGAAGATCTGTTAGCACCTAGTTAGGGCTGAAAAAAAAAGCTACATTCGAAGTATAAGACGCATCTGAATTTTCAGCCACTTTTAGGGAGGAAAAAGGTGCGTCATATACTCCAAAAAATACGGTACCTCCAGAAGTTGTGAATGCTCCAACACTGGAAGTTTTTAAGAAGATGTTGGATAACCATTTGTCTGAAGTGGTGTATGGTTTCCTGCCTAAGCAGGGGGTTGGACTAGAAGACCTCCAAGGTCCCTTCCAACTCTGTTATTCTATTCTATTCTATTCTATATAATGTAAAATAAATTGAATAATAAAACAAAATAAAACAGAATAAAATAATATAAAAAATAAAAAAATATAATAATATAGAATACAACAATATAAAATAGAATACTGTAGAATAATAAAACAAAATATGTGGTGGACATGTTCAGAAGCTAAAAAATGTTGGAAAAAAATTGTATATGGTTGGAGAAGATGATACAACAACATATTGACTTTCTTTTTTATGGATTTCAAGCAATAGTCCCAATAAAAATATTTCCGGTTTCATCTCTATTTTTTCTTTGGTGATCTCTTCCAATTGTATTTTAATTTTATTCCAATATTGTTTTGCATTTGGGCACGACCACCACATATGGTAATGTGTTCCTTGGGTTTGATTGCATTTCCAACAATTTGTGTTTGTGTTTCGGAACATCTTAGCCAACCGTGCAGGTGCAAGATGCCACCTGTAAAACATTTTGTACATATTTTCCTTATAGGCTACAGACATTGTTAGTTTATAATTGTTATTCCATAATCTCTCCCACTTATCTAAATCTATATTGTAACCGAAATTTTTAGCCCAAGTTATCATATTTTCTTTAACTATTTCTTCTTTCAATTTGTATTCAATAGATAATTATAAATCTTGGTTATCAATTTATCTTCTGTACCTTGCAAAAATTTTATCTAATTCACATTTTTCTTTTTGAAATCCATATTTTTCCAAATCCGTTTTATATCTAGTCTGTATTTGCATGTATGGCCACCAATCAATGTCTGTACTCTGTTCTTTAAGCTCTTATCTTGATTTCAGTTCCCCTTGATTGTCTATTAAATCTTTGTATCTCTTGATTTTATTGATATTCAATGTGTTTGGATATATTTGTGCCTCCATGGATGATAACCATTCTGGGACTTTTCTATAATGATTATTCTATATTGTTAGCCATGTTTGTAATAGGGCATTTCTAATTAGGTGTCTCCAAAAATAGCTATGTTGTTTATATTTTTCGTCCCATAAAAAGGCAAGCCACCCTATTTGACTGTAATTTTAATGGTTATTGCACAAAACATTTGTACCCAGATGACACACTGTTTAATGAAAAAAGGAATGCTTGTATTAAAATAAAATAAAATAAACATTAAAAAAAGAATTTACGCAAATGATTGCCTAGTCACAACTGTCACCTGTTCCTCAAGGAAGAGTTGTGAGACCAGGAGGGCCTTCAGATTACACATCAGCTAATTCTGAGGCATTGCAACCCCTTAACTCAGATAGAGGAGCCCCCCCATCCACAACCACTCTATCCTACCAAGGTTCAGTTGAAGCCTGTTGTTCCCCATCCAGATCCCCACAGCATCCAGGCACTAAGAAGGAACATCTGTAGCATCTGTTAGTTCACCTGGGACACAGTTGTACAACAGGGTATCATCTGCATACAGCTAGATCTCATTCTATGGTAACATGTAAGTGTTAAACAGTGACAGCACCATGTCCTTTGGCACCCCACAAAGCAGGAGCTGCCTGGTGGACCTCAAATTCTCCCTCGAGATCCATTGGGACTGGCCACAGGAGATCAACCAGTGAAAAATTCAGAAGCCATGGAAGAGACCGCAAGGACATGAATGGATGCATGACCGCCATCTCACTTCCACCAGAGATCGTACAAAAGTGTGACTAATGGTGTTGCTGTCCCTTACTGGAATTGAAACCTGACCGGATGGAGTCTAGATAATCCACTTAATCCAGGATCCTCTCAAGCTGCAGCCCTACCACTTTCTTAATCACCTGCTATTAAAAGAGGAGGTGGGAGACCGGATGAAATAATCAGCAAAGGTTTCTTGAGAAGAGGCCATAACAGCATCTCTTTAAATGATGCTAGGAAGACCCTCTTCCTCAAGGATGAATTAACCGTCATTAGGATCCACCCACATGTTCCCTTCCAGGTAGCCTTGACCAGCCAAGGGGGGCATGAATATGGTTCACAGGTGGTCACATTTACATCCCAAGGACTTTGTCGACTTCCATGGGATCAACAGGACCAAACTGTTCCTAGATAACTGGGTAAACCCTTTCCCCAGCCATCTCCATAAAATCTACACTATGCTAGGCCTCCAATAGGGAACAGATCCAAGCAATTTTATCAACCAATTGCACAGATAATCAACCAATTCCGGATAATCTTTAAAAAGACCATGGGATGTCATTCAGTGCAATAAGAAGTGCAATAAGAATGGAGAAATATTGACATTTTGCAGCTTGTACTGCCACGAGGTAGGCCTTAATAGAAGCTATAGCTCAGCTATGTCAAGCAAAAGACCCATCTCACCCCAGTGCATGCACAGCAAGTGGCGAGTGCATGGGCCAACAGTGTCTGGCAGTAAGCGCAGCCCACGGGAGCCCACTGGGGCTCTGCAGCCCATGCTGCACAGGTGGGTCCAAGCACTGGGACTGCCAGGCCAGCCCTCCAAGCAGCAGGCAGAGGTAGATCCGTGGGGGGGAGGCACGTGATCAGGCTTGCTGAATGCACCTTGTGGCTGCCCACTCACTCACCCACTCTGTCCCACCATTTGTTTTTGCTTGACCACGGCCATCCCAGCTGGGACGGGGCAGGCGGATGCGTGGCCATCTTGCAGACCAAATCTCATGCCTTCCCCCATGCATCTGCTCTACCTGCGGCTGATTCTGTTGCTGCCACCACGAGGCTCATCCTATACTTTCCAAACCTCTTCCTCCAGTTCCACCAGACATGTGGGATGAGCCTCCTGCCCGCAATGGCCCCAGTTTATGGGAAGGGCAGGGAGACCCATACCCAAGAGGTAGCCAGGTCTCCCCTCCCTACTCTGTCTCGCCTGAGCCCAGCCTCAGAGCTGACCTACATGCACTATACCAGCGTACATCGAGACCCCACAGCCAGGCCACCCCCACCTTACCCCCTGCCTCGCCTTCAAGCAGTGGCACCAGCAGTAGCAGACCCCTCCAGCAGGAGCCCTGCTGTCCCTCAGCCCCCCATCCCCAGGAAGCCAAGACTGGGCAAGGAGAGTGACCACAGCAGCAGCAGCCTGGAGCACGAGGCAAATGGCCCAGCATCCCCTCAGGGAAGTGGGGCTGGGCTGTGGAGTCCATGGACCCACCACGTGGCCTGAGAGGGTCAGTGAGGCTCCTCCGGTGTATCAGCCTGGTCCCACCCCTCAACATGAGGGACATCAAGCTGGCCATGCCCACCCTGGCCACACCCACCCAGACACCCACAACCACACAGCCATGCCCCCTGCCCAGCTCTCTTAAGGGCAACAACAATCCTGATCTGACGTTCAATGAAATGGAGTTTGACACTCCTGTTCTAGCTCATGTTCAGTCAGATTCATCCCTCGTGTTCCTTCAGCAGAGGTCTAGATGTCCCATGATCCTTTTCAGCTCCCTCAATTGAATCATGGGGCATGCTGAGAACCATGGACCAAGATAGGTTGCATGTGAGTTCTCCTATCCAAGGCCTCAGTAGCTTTCCTATTCCAGGTAGTGGCCAAGGCCTCAGAAGGACCAAGCAGCAGAGCCTCAGGTATAATCCTCAGTTCCCTTTGGAACCTCATCAGTCACTAAGAGTGGACTGGTCAAATAGATCCGGCCTCCCTGCAGAGAGAGGCAGCATAAAAGAATCTCAAAGTCCTCAGGCATGATCTGGCCAGGACAAAGGGGACAAGGATAGTTTCTCCTCACATCAAAAGTCTTGCCAAAAATTGCAGTTAATATCCTGAGATTCTTCCTCAAATTACATTTCTGCCTTGTGCCACTATTCCCAAGTAGCACTCATATTATCTGACCAAACTAGGGCACAAGCCAAAATCCATCTTGTGTGCAGGGGTCATTTTCACATAGGTCAACTACACAACTTCCCCATGACTCCATCTGCTCTGAAAATTACAAGAATAGACACAAACATGTATTTTTAAACATTTGGGTGGATGAGAAGCTATTGCTACAAGTGTAGAAAATTGCTGTTCCATGCAATCATCAGAAGTACAGTAATTCTTATTGTATCCCCTGTGGATTTCTAGATACAAAAGCTTCCAAGCTTTAAAAATATGTCTGAGTTCTCCAGATGGGGGCAGAAGATGACAAGTTAGCCTGTCTTGCAAAGAGCTCACTCCTGGGTTTGAAGAGACTCACGTGCCTTTGTTTCCTCTCTGGTCACAGCCCAAACACAGGTAAGAGGAAGCATGGTTGATATAAATTTGTCCTGGTGCCATCCAGGTGGCACAGGTGGTGTCTGCTCTGCTAAAGATCCAGTGAGATTTCAGGAGCAACCTGATTTGAACCTTTGCACGAACCTTGATTTCTGTTCTAGGAGGGAAGGTGATAAGAATGACCAGGCAGGAGTAATGCTACTGCTGATGCTTCTGATGCTCTTCTGGCTCCTGGCTCCAACTACAGCGAAGAGGATGAAAACCATATGTGCATTCAGGGATTATATCGCAGTAGATGAAAGCAACTATAGGCCTGGTGATCTCATTATTGGTGGGATTTTGCCCTTGGGAATCACTATACATTCCTCTATCCCAGACTTTAATACACTCAATCGTATTCAAAACTATGGGTAAGTTTCAATTGGAGGGGAAACGTGCAGAAAAATGTTTACTTTGCTTTAAATTCTGGGATCCCTTTCAGAAATCCTTCTTCTAGTGTACTGAACTGCCTGGGTGTAGTGAACATTTTGTGCTTTTCTGAATAAATTAGCAAGCTCTTAAAATAGGCTGGAATTAGATTAGATTTATTAGAGTTGGAAGGCACCTTGGAGGTCATCTAGTCCAACCCCCCGCTCAAGCAGGAGTCCCTACACAATTCTCAATCTCTTCATCAGGAAGATGCTAAACAATAAAAATGAGGAGGGAAGCTGTGCTGGCCTAGTGAAGAAGTCAAATTATAATATTAATCTGACCATTAACTAGATAGAAAAGTCAAATAAAAGCTCAACACACTTAAGGTGTTCGGGAGTTACAAAAATCCCTCTCAGTGTTAGAATCAGCATTGCTGACGAATAGTGGCCTTCAGAAAATCTAGGGGATGGTCCCACATTTTAGTCCTGTGCTCAGCAATGTTTACCACATCTGAAGAAGCTGCTCCAAGAGAGACCTTAAATAATTCAGGTGAAAGGGAAGCAGTTGGAAAGGATTACAGCCACTGCAGCAAAGTGACTATGGCAGGGATGATAGAGAGTATAAAACAGCCCATGATATCTATGGAAAGGCTTGTCTCCTTTCTCACAAAGTCATCCAACTTTAGCCAATGGAAATGCTTTGAAAAAAACCCCATACCTTATGAAATTTGGGAGTTTCTGCTGCCAAAAGTCCCCCCAAACAGTGAAGCAAATTCTACAGCCATGCACAAGCTTTCCTGTAATGTTCTCCAATGTTTCTCTCACTAAAGACTCATCCCCAGTAACTACCAGCAGTTCCTTGCATTGACGTTTGCTGTCTCCGAGGTCAATAAGGATTTTCTTCTGCTCCCCAACATCACCCTTGGCTTCCACATGGCCATTACAAGAGGGAGATGTATATTTCCTTAAACAGCCTCTCCATGCTCTCCTCACGAGGCCAAGTGGTTCCAGGTTACACATGTGACCAGCAGGACACTCTGCTGTCCGTCATTGGTGATCTCAGTGCCAAGTCCTCAAGGCAGATGGCCACCATCTTCAGCATCTCTAAGGTCCCTCAGGTAAGAGAGCTCTCTTGGATACAGTGTGGACTAGACAAAGATCAAAATCACACACAGAAGCCAAGTATAAACCAAAGATATTGGGGGGGGGGTGTGATATAATAAGCTTGTGACTCTTACATTATTCTTTATTAAAGGTTTGTAATCATTTTAGTGCCATTTATTCTCTGTATCAGGATGTTGGTTTCTTCTCTTGTCTTCTGACAACCAATAAAAGTGGCTAAGAAGGGAAGAAGATAAGTTTGCCAGTCAAAGTGAGTCAGTCTGACTGGAGGGTCATCAACAACACAGTGGTCACTACTAAAGTCACCATAAAACTTTTATTTTCTCTTTGAAAAAAGAATCTCTTTTTCTCCAGCTCGGTGTTGGCTTTGAGTTCTCTTAGGGAGAGAGAAGAGTTTATCCTTCCTTCTTCCGGGTCAATCCCAAGGAATCTCCTCAGTATGTGGGTTTAGTCCAGCTGCTCCTGTATTTCCAGTGGAACTGGGTTGGGCTTTTCGCTCCTGAAGATGACAGGGGAGAACGTTTCATCTCAACTCTGACGCCAATGCTCCAGGAGAAGGAGATCTGCCTGGCCTTCACTGAAATGCTGGAATTGAATAATATGGACATCACTTTTGATAAGTTAATTCCCAATTTCCCTACCTTGTCTAAAACAGAAGTGTTTATTATGTTTGCAGACTCAGCTGTTACTCTCACTGTTATAGTGGTGATAGATTTTTTAAAAAAAATTAAAAAAGTAACATTTAGAAAAGTTTGTATCTTCACTTCCCATTGGAAATTTGGCATGAGAGAATCTGAAAACACATTGCAATTGTTAAAGCTTTATCATGGGGTCTTGCATTTTAGGGACCACTCTGGGGATGTCTCAGACTTCAGCCACTTCATCCTGTCTTCAGACCTCTTGAACCCCCAAGGAGACATCTTTCTCCCTCATTGGTGGGGAATAGTCTTTGGCTGCAAGATCCACAAATCAGGGAAGATTCCTCCAAAGGGGGGAAAAACATGTACAGGGAAGGAGAATCTGCAGAAACTGCCAAATTACACTTTTGAAACAAGAATGACAGGAGAAAGTTACAATATCTACAATGCACTTTATGCTCTGGCACATGCTTTACATGCAATGTTTGGATCCAGAGTTCGACCAACCATGATGAGGCTTGGAAAAAGGATCTCAACTGTCCAGTCATGGCAGGTAATTTCTGGGGCTTTTGACTCAGTCCACAGACGCTTAGATCGGAAGCTCCCCATATGAATGTCTTCAGTTCCTGATTTAATGTCTGTGTACTCCCATACCAATTCATCTGAGGCCCTGCCCTTTTTTTTAATTTACCATTTGTTCTGCTACTCAGCTTGCTCTGTGAAAAAAGCTTCTGATTAATAATGGATGAAAACTAAGCAAGGAGAGAAGCAACCTAGAACTAAGGAGAAATTTCTTAAGGAACAGTTTACCTTTAGACGTCGTGGAAGCCCCATTGCTGGAGTCATTTAAGAAGAGACAGTAGCCAACTGTCTTCAACTGTAGAGGATCTGTTGCATGAGCAGGGGGTTGGACTAGAAGACCTCCAATGTCCCTTCCAATACTGTGATTCTGTTTCTATATAAACCACAGCACAGAGTAAGATTCATAGTGGTCGTAATGGGTTCCTGGTCTGAAATTCATCAGAATTTTCTGCATCAAAGGCTAAAATGTTGGACGTCTCTGAAGTGACCAACCAGGTCAGATGCTTCCTTCCACATGGCCCAGTAGATCAAACCTGGTTCCTTCATTCTGCTGCCTTTGACAATGAGCTAGAGAAAATCAGTGGAATTTTCCATGGTTCTGGTAGAAATATTTATTCATTTCAAACATTCATTTATCAGTTAACAAGACCTTGGGCCAAAGGAACTATTTGAAAGTGCATGTAGCCAAGTATCACAAGAGAAAAATCCTAAAATTAAATTAATTAAGCTAGAATGTGGAACTAAAATTCTTGTGTTTTGATGAAATTCAAGTTGGAAACCATGCCCAATGATAAAGGGAAACTTTTATAGTTTCAGAGTTAAATATTTGGTGTTACACCTGATTCCTCAGATCGCCACCAAGAGATGGAACTAACTTCTCAAATATAAACTCATCTTCTCAAGATCGTGATTATAGAAACCATGATGTCTCATTTGTAGCTCTAGCCCAAATACTCCAATTTCTGAAAGTCTCCTTTCTTTCAGATTCTTCCCTATTTGAGCAATGTGCAATTCAACAACAGTGCTGGAGATGAGGTCTCCTTCTCAGATGATGGACTGGGATCTGCTCGTTATGATCTTCTCAACTGGATTCTCCTCCCCAATCGATCTTTTGTCCCCGTGAAAGTTGGGCAAGTAAATCCTGATGCTCCCCCAGGCCAAGATTTCACCATTAACTCAGATGAAATCATCTGGGCCACAAAGGTGAACTGCAAGGAAATGTTGTAAGTTCACGGAAAGATTCATTCTCTTCCTGAGATGCAGAAAACCTTTCTAACTTGAAATATAATCAAGTCAGAAATCATAGCAGTCATTTGGTGAGAAATCTGCTTTGCATGTAACACATTTGAGGTCTGAGTTGTGTCATTCCACAAAGGGTTAAGCCTGGGAACAACATCTGCTTGAATTGCTGGATGCAATTAGAGCAAGTAACAGTGATTTCCATGGTCAATTGTCATTCAGTTGTATCCTCCTGGTTCTTTCTTTTAGAAATGCTGTGGTTTAGTCACACACCTTCCTTTATTTATTTTATTTTATTTATTTATTTTTGTCAAGTACGTGTTGGTAATATACATAGATATAACTTTGCTTATATACATAAAATGGGTACTGCTAAGAGGGAACATTAGGACAGGGATGGGAAGCACACTGGTGTAGCACTTGGCACTTATATACCGCTTCATAGTGCTTTACAGCCCTCTCTAAGTGGTTTACAGAGTTCAGCATATTGCCCCC
Organism: Diadophis punctatus similis; assembly: GCA_023053685.1. Lineage (NCBI taxonomy): Eukaryota > Metazoa > Chordata > Lepidosauria > Squamata > Dipsadidae > Diadophis > Diadophis punctatus. Next base: position 3,887,408 of record JALIGW010000055.1, read on the forward strand.
AACAATCTGGGTCCTCATTTTACCGACCTCGGAAGGATGGAAGGCTGAGTCAACCTTGAGCCAGTGAGATTTGAACAGCTGAACTGCTGAACTGCAGTGCTGCATTTTAACCACTGCGCCACCTCGGCTCTTTTACTTATGCATGCCCCTTACTGACCTCTTAGGAATCGGGTGAGGTCAACAGTGGACAGTCTAAGGGTAAAGTTTTGGGGGTTTGGTGATGAAACCACATAGTCAGGTAGTGAGTTCCAGGCATTTACCACTCTGTTACTAAAGCCGTATTTTCTACAGTCGTACAGTCGTACTTTGCAGGAGGAAACCCCAGTTCCCATCTTCAGCATTTATTGGTAGGTTGGGAGTGCCACTGACCTGAATCCCTCAGGAGTTGTTCCTGGTTTTTGATAGACAATGGCAAACAATTTCATTAAAAGAGATTCTGAACATAGAAATGGGAATATCAAATAGAAATAGGAATGTGGGAACAAATTAAAGAAGCATAGCAATAGCAAAAGCTCTTAGACTTATATACCACTTCATAGTGCTTTACAGCCCTCTCTAAGCTAAGGTTTACATTCCTTAGGTCTGTTCAAGTATTTCTCTTTCAGACCATCCCCTATGTCAGGTGTGGCATGAAGAGGTGCCAGGCAGGAGAGAGGAGAACTGTTCCAGAGGGCAAGCAGGTTTGCTGCTACCAGTGTGACCCTTGTCCAGAAGGGACCATTTCGAATCAGACAGGTAGACCATACTTTTAAATCTAAATCTTCCATAATCAAGTAAGACATTCATTAAATGAATCTATTTTTTTTATTGTGTCATTTTTATGTGATTGACATGCAGTCATACTTTTCAATAGAAATTTTCAGCTTAAAGATCCAAACTGCCCTGCCCAGAGAGGCCTTTCCCGATCCTCAGCAAGGACAGTTTGAGGACACAATTTATGAATCCCCAGCTTCCATTTCTACTTCTATTTTCACATCCATTTGGCAAAACTGACTTCAGAACTTGCCCTGAGGAAGTGGGGTGTGCAGTCCAAGCTTTAATTTTGATCATTTGGTGCATGCTTCTTCCATCAGCACCATCAACCTCTGAGGAAATGGACCTGCCAGAGAAAGAGGAGATCCATCTATCTATGTCTCTTTGATAGAGCATGAGGGAGCCAAAAAAAGTCTGAATGAATAGATTTGACATACAAAGCAGAGAGGTTAAGGCATGGATGACAAACAAAAATGCAGAATTCCTGGATAACAGATCTGTTGTTCTTCTGTGAGTTCCATTATAAAATGAGGGGAAAACAGGCAGCAACCTCTGACTGAAAGCCACATTATTCATGGAAGTGCACAGTGAATGGATAGCTGGAACTCACTCCCTGTCTCTGGCGAATGTATCCCCAGGATCATCGTAAATGAAGGATGCTTTGCTCTTTTTCTGCCCCATAAATTGCACATGGATTCTTTCATTATTCCCCTTGTGGGTAGGTCACCAGCAAAAAGGCAACAAACATTTCCCCTTTGAGGTAAAGATAATGTGCATGGTAGTTCCTCAAGAAATCCTTAGACAAAGACTTTTCATTTTAGATGCAGCTCACTGTGAACCCTGCCCAGAAGACCAATTTCCCAACAAGCACAAGGACCAATGCATTGCCAAGAAGCTCCACTTCCTTGCCTATCAAGACACCCTGGGATACACTTTAGCATTTCTTGCTCTTTTTCTCTTAGTGATCACAACTGCAGTCCTGCTTATTTTTTATAAACATCATGACACACCAATCGTGAAGGCCAACAACCGAGATCTAACATACATTCTCCTGGTCTCCCTCCTGCTTTGCTTCCTCTGCTCCTTCCTTTTCATTGGTCAACCAGGGAAGATCACCTGTCTCTTCCAACAATCTGCCTTTGCCATTCCCTTTTCCCTGGCGGTTTCCTCTGTGTTGGCAAAAACTGTCATGGTGGTTCTGGCTTTCATGGCCACCAAGCCAGGGAACAAGACAAGGAAACTCTTAGGAAAACCCCTGACAAACTCCATTGTCATAGCCTGTCCTCTGGTCCAAGCACTTCTTTGTGCCACCTGGCTGGGAACCTCTCCTCCATTTCCCAGCTTGGACTTCCACTCCTTATTTGGAGAGACCATCTTAGAATGTAAGCAAGGCTCAGCTTTAATGTTTTACATTATCCTTGCCTATCTAGGTTTTTTAGCCCTCGTCAGTTTCACAGTTGCATTTTTAGCTAGGAAATTGCCTGATAGTTTTAATGAAGCCAAATTCATTACTTTTAGCATGCTGGTCTTTTGCAGTGTTTGGATCACCTTCCTCCCTACCTATCTGAGTACCAAAGGGAAGTCCATGGTGGCTGTGGAGATCTTCTCCATTTTGGCCTCTGGGGCTGGTCTCTTGGCTTGTATCTTTTTCCCCAAATGCTACATTATCCTACTGAGACCACATCTGAACTGCAGAGAAAATATAGTAAGGAATAAGAATATCTAACCTAATGCAAGGATCGGTCTCATTTATATTTGTCTTTGAGGCACGTTTAGAATGTGATAATTAAAAAAAATGTTTACAAGGAGGAACTTGTTGATTAAAGAATTCCTTCTCAAGTGCTGCAACTGGTTACATGTCAGGTCCCATAGATCTCTATTGGGATGCTGCCATTCTGGTGGGAGGGGGAGGCTTGGGCGGGTTCTTTGTGGAGGGTTTTGTTTGGTTTGCTTTGCTGTACCTTGTGGGAAATAGGGAGGGGGAAGGAATGTGCTTATCTCACCAAGAAAGCAAAATTGAAGCGACTGGGAGTTGATGGTTATCACCATCTTTACCTGAGGTTATCAAAACATCTTCGCACCTTGGGATTGGCTCGATGTGGAACTGGACATTGGGAGTGGCTTTGCTTATAGAGGTTTAGCCTAACGCTTTGAGTGGGAAACTTCAGATCCTGCCTACATTTCCTTTGCTATCACTGTCTTTCAATAAAAGTTCCTTTTGAAATGATAATTGTTTCAAGAGCTCTGCTTTCTTCAGAAAAGTGGTGAGGCCGGACCTTACATTACACTTTACCTGTGGTCAGCAACTATCATCCACTCTTTGTTTATCATGTTTTCAAAGTGTCCTCAATGATGTCCATTGCCCTGATTTGATTGGAAGCTTGTTCATAAAGATGTGTTTATTATTACAAGGAGGAAATTTTCTCGTTTTAGTCTTTTAATTTACTTCATTTTTACATTTTTATTTTAAAGGGTTGTGTTCAGTATTAGTGTTTTTAAGCAAATATATTTGTTTTTTTTTTTAGATATCTGAGGCTTTATAGAATTGCCTGCCACTATTCAATTATTTTTGAAATGGTAGAGTTTAAATCCCCCTCACATCCAGATCTACTATACTTCCTCATCAATGTCAGGCAGAATTTTCCTGAGATGGATGATAAAAGTATGTCATATTGTACGCAGTATGTTATCATCTCCTGTGACATTTCATCTCTTGGGCTTTCTTTGTAATCCATGTTGTTCTACGAGATCTGCATGCACAGGTATTCTGCACAGGAATAATTTGACCCAGGATCACAATCAAATTTTCTTAATGAGTATATGTTCCTAGCAAAGTCATCCAGGGCATTAGAGTCATCCCAGTTTCCTAGTTAAAGTCAGAAGGCATCTGTCAATCATCAAGTGAAGAACGGTTGCAGGAACTAGGTATGTCTAGTTTAATGAAAAGAGGGACTAGGGGAGACATAATAGCAGTGGAGGGAGTCAAACTATTCTCCAAAGCCCCTGTGGGTAGAACAAGAAGCAATGGGTGGAAACTAATCAAGGAGAGAAGCAACTTTGAACTAAGGAGAAATTTCCTGACAGTTAGAACAATTAATCCATGGAACAGCTTGCCTCCAGAAGTTGTGAATGCTCCAACACTGGAAGTTTTTAAGATGTTGGATAACCATTTGTCTGAAGTGGTGTAGGGTTTCCTGCCTAAGCAGGGGGTTGGACTAGAAGACCTCCAAGGTCCCTTTCAACTCTGTTATTCTATTCTATTCTATTCTAAGTCTTGTGACATGTAGTTATTTAAAGGTGATAACCAGGGAGGAACCTGGGAGGAACCTGGGAGGAACCTGGGAGCCACTGCAGCTCATGCAACGGAGTCTAACATGGGTGAACCTAGAAGGGCCCAATATTGTGAGCATCTTCTCATTCTGGACCAGCTGCAGTTTTCAAGGGGTCTTCAAGAGTAGCCCCAATGCAAGAACATTGTAACAGGAAACACTAGAAAATATTCACAGCTCAGATTTAGATCGTGGCAGTGGTTTGTTCTTTAAGCTGATCATCTAACTCCTGGACATTTCATTACCTGACTATGTAATATCTTCAGCGGAACTGTGGGTGAAGTGTTTTGTTCAGTTTCTCTTCTTTTTATGTAGGCTATGTGGTGTTGTGGTTAATTGGTTGCATGACTGGTTCTTTGTGTGGCACAAAATTAAACTGGTGAGGAGGTGGTCAGTTCTGTCGTTCGTTAGTCATTTGGATCATCCAGTTTCTTATAGGTAGATAAGTTTGTTCTAAGTCAATGTCTTTATTGATGAACCCGTGTGTAGAGGGTCCTGATTCAATGAATTCAGGGTTCATGATGGGTTTTTCTATGACCAATAATTTTAGCTTTGGCCCAGTCAAACCAACGTTGTTCATTTTTGATGGGGCTCAAGATCAGGGACTTCTGGCTATCCCTCTTGACTGCCAGCTGCTATGCAGATTGGCCCATAAAGTAGCATACTCGAATTCTCTGGTTTCCAATAAGCTTTAACAAAATGTTTATGGCAATGTAACTGATGTATTCTTTTATTAAGAGAAATCTTTATTGCTGAAGATAGTAACAATAGAAGGGTGGGGAAAGAACTGGAGGTTTCCTAATTACAAATATGTATGCTTTCATCATCTATTACCTATGCATATATTATTGTCTCCTCTTTCCTGAAAGGATAAATATGAGTACATCCTTTTGTCTTCAAGAGCTTCTCCCACTAATTTCTGGACAGGATTTATCCAGGTTGCATCCTTAAAAATAAAAACAGCCACGAGAGTTGATTATTGGTTTTCAGTCGTGCATTTCATCCTACAGTGGTATTGGGAGGGGGCCTGAAGGATTAAGCAGTTGTAATAGCCACATAAACATTACAGATCGTCCTTGTTGAGCAATGATGAGGAAAAAGTAACTTTGCAACCCATCCAGGTTGAGAACATTCACAGGTTTGTAAAGTATACGGAAACTGAAGTTATAATTGTTGCAACAGTTTCACTTCGCAAACATTGCCACGGTTTTTGGAAGCAGCGACCAGCAACCCCATTTGATTGTGGTGACTTGGAAAATGATGGCCACTTTGGTAACTGCACAATGCAGCCATTTGACAAAGTGATCCATTCTGCTTCCCTCATGCAGTCTATGCAGCATTACAAAAAGCTCCCACGGTAGGTGGTTTCAGGTGGGTGTCAACATCAGTCATTTTTGGTCTCTAGCAGTGGTTTTCAGCCTGCGGTTCAATGACCCTTGGGTGGCACAAGGTCATAAAAAGAGATCTATGAAGGCTGAAGAAATGTTCTGATTTAAATTTTGAGTTAAGTCTTGGAGGTCCCTAGCCATGGTCCATGTCCATAAAATATATCTGAAGGGGGCCCATGGTAAAGAAAATGTTGAGAACCTCTGGTTTATGGGCTTGGTATTTGGCATAGGCTAGTAAAGTATTTCAGCATTGTTTAGGCTAATACGCTGAAGAGCGTAACAGAATCTGCCAAATTGTCCAGCATTAACTGTCGATCACTACTGTGTGTGCCAGGAGTGCTCTGTCATCAGCAAATAAGTTTCATGAATGTATGGAGGCACTTGGTGAAACATTCACGATCGTTCAGTGAGGGTTACAGAGAGAAGCTTCCAATTGGTATCTGAAGGACCTTGCTAAGTGCAGATGGCCCTGAAATACTTAAAGCAAAGACTTGTGATTCCAGTTGCAGCTTGCTGTGACTTCTGCCTAACAGTCCATTACCCTAACAAGGAGAATGAACACAGCATTCCCAAGAAGCTGCACTTCTTTTCCATCCATGGGCCCTGGGATACAATTTCATATCTCTTGTTTTGTATCTGTATCGCATCTGCAGTCCCGATCACCTTCCTTAAAGACTGTCAAGGCTTATAAGGGAGCCAAAACAGATGGAAACCAGAGTCGATGTAGGAGATGACAAGGCTGAGCCTGATGGAGGGGTCAAACACTCCATTCACCTTGAGTCCCCAAGAGATCTAAGTCCAGCCCAAATCCGTTGACTCTTATTTAGTGGCAAATTTGCTTTCACTGTTAGTAGGTCGGATTCATGTGGAGACCATTAGCATACACTAACCCTATATTCCTTTGGGTCACCTGGACTCCTGATTTCCTGCACTTGACAGTTGATGACATTAAAGACTAGCACTTTGAACCAAAATGGATGCATTTCCCTCATCCTGCTCCTTTCAAAGTTCATCTAAAAATGCAGCTAATGCCATTTCCACCCCAGTCCTGAATCCTCGCAGAAATAGGGATTCATCCAAAGTTGTCCAGTATAATGTGGTCCAGCAATTGTTTCTTGAGTAGAGGTCAAACTTTCAGAGGTAACAGAACAAGCTCCTCTCTCAAGGATGATTCAAGCCAGCTGCATCTCAGCTGTGGGTTTGTTCCCAATAACAGAAGACTTTCTTCCTCCCCTCTTCCACCACTCTTGCCTCCATCATTGGACTCTCCACAGCTCAATTTTATTCTGTTTAACAAACTGAAGCTGTAGGAGGAGTGGCAGAATGTAGGCATGGAATCAAAAGAGGAATCAACCTAAACTCTCTATGTAGACACAAATGGACTACCATATTTTTCGGAGTATAAGATGCTCTGGACTATAAGACGCACATTAGTTTTTGGCAGGGGAGAAATGCTACCGGTTCAGCCCGGTTCTCCTGAACTGGTAGTAACAAATGCTTCCAGTTCCCCAAACCGGTAGTAAAATATGCTTTTAAAAAGTAAAAAAAAAGGTTCCGATGATCGGGTGGCACAGCTGATTGTCACAGCTGATGAACCTTTATTTTTCTTTTTAAAAAGCATTTGTTACTACCTATTCCCTGAACTGGCAGTAAAAAAAATGCTTCAAAAAGTTTTTAAAAAGGTTCCAACTATCAGCTGTTTGACAGTCAGCTGAGAGGGGGATTTGACCTTTTTGTTTTTTTTATTTTTAAAGCATTTTTTACTACCTATTCCTCCAACCACGACTCTGTGAGGTTCCTGCTTGTTTCAGGGGCCATTTTGTGTGAAGTCCACTGCTTCTGCATTGTGTGTGAGTCAGTTGTGTAGCTTTTGTGTTGTTTGTGTGTGAAGTCTGAAAGTTGGTTTTTGAGCTCTTTGTGGCTCTGTGAGGTTCCTGCTTGTTGTTGCAGGGACCATTTTGTGTGCTTTTGCAGTGTGTGTGAGTAAGTTGTGTGGCTTTTGTGTTATGTGTAAAGTGTGAAAGTTGGTTTTTGAGCTCATCTGGTCACATGAACATGACCAACAAGCCACGCCCACCCAGTCACATACCCACCAAGCCACGCCCACCAAGCCATGCCCACCAAGCCACACCCACAGAACTGGTAGGGGAAATTTTTAGATTTCACCACTGGTTTGGGGGAGGAAAACAAGAAACAAAAATCTGCCTCTGAAAGTCCTGCTTTCCTAATGCAATCTGCACAGCACTGCAGAAAGCTCAGAAGCTCTGGAAGTCTTCAAAAGATAAATGCACAAAGGGTGATGGGGGTGGGGAAGAGGCCCAACCCTTGTGGAAACTTGGGGAGGGGTAAAAGTCCTGCAGTATGTGGGGGGGAAGGCCCAGCAGACAAAGAAAGATCAAAAGATATTGGGGGTTCCATGGGGGACAGGAAGCAGAGTACAGAGGGACTCAGGGGGAACCTTGGGAGGTCTGGCAATCTTAGTTTTCTCTTTATTTATTTTCAGTCCTGCCACTTCTACATACTCTTCTATTTTTTTATTAATTTAGGCCCTGTTTCTTGTGGATCTTCCAAAACAAAAACTAAGTCATCTGCAAACGCCTATAGTTTATACTTTCCCCTTTTTTTATTTCCATGCCTTTTATTTCTGTATCTTCTCTGATATTTCTATTTAATACTTCTAGTGTGAATACAAATAATAGTGGAGACAAGGGGCATCCTTGTCTTGTGCCTTTCTTAATGCTAACCTTCTCAATCATATCTCCATTTACCATCACCTTGCAGTTTGCTTGCAATATATCACCTTAATCATATTAATAAATCTCTCCCCAAAGTCCACGTCTTTTAATTGTGCTAGCATAAACTTGTGAAACCCTGAATCTTGTGGTGATACCAATATTGTAATGATTAAGCCCTTTAGCATACAGCTCTCCCAGGACCTGACTAGCCTTGCTGATTTTGGAATCAATTTCTTTCTCCAAATAGCCATCAGTCAAGTTGATGCTTCTCAAGTGTTTGAAGCTCTTTGCATTTGTCAGATAGTTGTCAACAATAGTGATTTTTGGTCTGCAGCAGTAATGGGTTCTAAATCCCGTTGCTACCAGTTCGTGCATGCGCTCATGTTGATGCACGATGCTTCTACGCATGCGCAGATATGTCCTGGGTGGTTGGGCTGAGCCTCCCGCCACCGCCGCTACTGGTTCGCAGAACCGAACCAAACCGGGAGCAACCCACCGCTGGTATGCAGGGTTGATACTTGCCAAGGGCTACGACAATAAAGAAGCTAGGAAGGAAACCAAAAGAGCAAAGCACCTCCTCTCCAGCAGCCAACACCAAGATAACCATGGATTAGCACCAGACAAACAAACAGAGAACAATATCCTAATCAAGGAACTACCAAGGGAAAAAAATCATACCCCCATCAACTCTGACAAGTAATAGCACTTAGACTTATATACCGCTTCATAGTGCTTTATAGCCCTCTCTAAGCGGTTTACAGAGTTCAGCATATTGCCTCCAACAATCTGGGTCCTCATTTTACTGACCTCGGAAGGATGGAAGGCTGAGTCAACCTTGAGAAGGTGAGATTTGAACAGCTGAATTGCTGAACTAGCAGTCAGCTGAACTTGAGTGCTGCTTTTAACCACTGCGCCACCTCAGCTCCTGTATATCCAGTAAGCTACTGGATATAAACAGAGAGCAAAAAGACCAAAGCACCTACACTCCAGCAGCCAAAACCCATATAACCATGATTAGCACCAGACAAACAAACAGAGAACAATATCCTAATCAAGGAACTACCAAGGGAAAAAAATCATACCCCCATCAACTCTGACAAGTAAGCTACTGGATATAAACAGGGAGCAATCCCCACACTCACTAGCATTTGAAATGTCTGCAAGCAAACAACCAAGCTCATAGAACACCAAGGACTCCATAAAACAGAGTGAAAATTTTATTTATTTATTTATTTTTCTATTTTTCTATTTATTTTTCTATTTATTTATTTATTTATTTATTTATTTATTTATTTATTTATTTATTTATTTATTTATTAGAATAGAATAGAATAGAACAGAACAGAACAACAGAACAGAACAGAACAGAACAGAACTGAACTGAACAGAACAGAACAGAACAGAACAGAACAGAACAGAACAGAACAGAACAGAATAGAATAGAATAGAATAGAATAGAATAGAATAGAATAGAATTCTTTATTGGACAAGTGTGATTGCACACACAAGGAATTTGTCTTTGGTGCATATGCTCTCAGTGTACATAAAAGAAAAGATACATTTGTCAAGAATCATGAGGTACAATTATTCCTACTAGGCATACTTACAGGAAATTATGATAAAAATACAATATTTAATATTACATGTCACAAGAACTTTTAAAGAACTTTTTAATTAAACTGCAGCTAGAATAGTATATGTGCAAAACTGGAAAAATAATACTATACCATCAGAGGAAAGTGTGATAAGAAAAGTTTTAGAGTGTGCTGAGACGGATAGACTAACAAAAGAAATAAAAGATAAAGGAGAAACTGAATACTATTTGGTATGGAACGCATGGTATAACTGGTTAGAGGACAAGTGTAATGGCTAAGAAACTATCAAGGAAAGATGACATAGGAGTTAGAAAATTGTAATAAATCGTTAAAAGTATATATGACACAAAATATATGTTTACGAATTAATATATTAATTTATCAGTATATATAAAGAATAATGGAACCACATGTATAAATATATAGATGTAAAGGGAAAATGGATATATAGTGAATGTATACTGATATGGAAAAGTTGCAAAGAGAAAAATTGTGATATAAAATAAGGAAAAACTGTTCAATAAAAATTATTTTTAAAAAAGAATAGATATTGTCCATCCCCCTTGTGTCACAGGTCACGTTAACCAACCAAGCAGGCGATGAACTTCTCATCACTCCCTCCTGCTGTTGCTGGCCATGTTGAGCTTGGTTCTCATGGGCCTTTTCGCTGTTATGTCTGGCACTGTAGTGGAAACATTCTACATTCTTCACATCCCCCTCCCCCCCATATGCAAGGCAATATCCAATATTGTAAGCACCACTTCATTTTGGAGCAGCTGCAGTTTTCAAGGGGTTTTCAGGAGTAGCCCCAAGAACATGGCAGTAGTCCACATGGGAAGTGACCAAGGCAGAACCGCCAATCTTGGGTAGTGCACAATTGGTCTGTTAATGATAACATCTCCATTTCCATCCAATTTCTCATGTGTGCGAATTGGCCCATAAAATAGCAACCTTGAATTATCTGGTTTTCCATAAGCTTTAACAAAATCTCTATGGCAATGTAACTGATGTGTTCTTTTATTAAGAGAAAACTTCTTTGTTGAAGATAGTAACAATAGAAGGGTGGGGGAAGAACTAGAGGTTTCCTAATTATGAATATGTATGCTTACATCATCTATTACTTATGCATATATGATTTTCCCCTTCTTTCGGAAATGGATAAATATGAATGCACATTTTTGTCTTTAAGTGTTCCTCCCACTATTCTCTCGACAGGATTTATACAAGTTGCACTCTCAATACTGCCCTGAGATTCGATTGGTTTATTGTCCTGCAGTTGAATCCACAGTGGTTTTGGGAGGGATGGGCCTGAAGGATTAAGCAGTTGTAATAGCCACATAAACATTACATGTGGTTCTTCTTGAGCAAACAATGATGAAAAATAACTTTGCAACCTATCACGTTGACAACATTCACAGGTTTATAAAGCATACAAAAACTGAAGTCCTTCCATAAATGTTGCAACAGTTTCACTTAGCGAACACTTCCAGCATGATTTTCAAAGAAGCCACCTGTGACCTCATTCAGTTGTGGCCACTTGGAAAATGGTGGCCACTTCTGTAATTGCGCAATGCAGCCATTTGACAAAGTGATCCATTCTGCTTCCCTCAGGTGGTCTATGCAGCATTGCAGAAAGCTCCCACGGTAGGTGAAGTTTCAGGTTGGTGTCAACATCAGTAGTTTTTGGTCTATGGCAGTGGTTCTCAACCTGTGGTCCAAAGACCCTGGGAGGGGCCAAAACATCATCACATGGGCTCTGCAAAGGCTTGAAGAAATATTATGATTTAAATCTTGAGTTAAGTCTTGGAGGTCCATGGCCACAAAAGATATTTAAAGGGACTCATGGTGATTGGCTTGGTATTTGGCATGAGTTGGGTTAGTAAAGTAATTGAGCATTGTTAGGCTAATATCCTGAAGACCATAACAGAATCTCCAAAAATATTTTTTGGGTTGCCTGGACTCCTGATTTCCTATGCTTGACAGTTGATGACATTAAAGGCCACCAAGTGGTCACATTGAGCCAAAATGGATTCACTGCCCTCATCCTGCTCCTTCCAAAGTTCATCTAAATGTGCAACCCATGCCATTTCCATTCCACACCCAGGCCTGAATCCTCATGGAAATGAGGATTCAACCAGGGTCCACCAAAGGTATCCAAGTATGATGTTACATCCTCTAGCCCTCACAGCTTCAACCTTAAAATGTCTACCGTGGACCTCACCCTGCTCCTAAGAGGTCCGTAAAGGGGGCGTGCATAAGGGCACCAGCATGCCTATAGTCCCTGTCCTACTGTCCCCATTTATTTGTATTTATTTATTTCGTTCATATCCATGTTTATATTTATACCTGCTATCTTCTACATGTTTGACAAACTAATAAATACAAAATACAAATGCAAATGTGGTCCAGCAATTGTTTCTTGAGTAGGGGTCAAACTGAGTCCTCCTTCAGAGGTAGGGGAACAACCCCCTCTCTCAAGCATGAATTCATGCTGGCTGCATCTCAACTGTGGGATTCTTCCCAATAACAGAAGACTTTCTGCCTCCGCTCTTTCACCACTCTTGCCTCTGTCCTTTCTGTGGCTCTCATGGACATTCAGACTCTCCACAGCTCAATTTTATTCTGTTTAACAAACTGAAGCTGTAGGAGGAGTGGCAGAACCTGGAGGCATGGAGTGAAAAGAGGAATCAGCCTAAAGTCTCTATGTAGCCACAAATGGACTAAGTCCAATCCCTCTTGAATTCTATTGACTCCTATCTAATACCAAGATAGTAGTAACCGTGAGTTGATTAGATTTCTACGGATAGGCATGATGGGTAATAAATCAGTCTAATTGAAATGTCACATGTTGCCTCAATGTTTTGCATCTGACACAAAGTTTACAAAGACTTTCCTTGAGATAGCAACCATACCGGTGCTTGAGCAGAAGTTCATAGTCCAGGAAGACCCCAGATCGCATTAGAGTCCTAAGCATTACAGTTCAATGTCCTGCAGAAACAGAGATGAAAAATTCCACTTCTGAGAGGACCAATCATGCACAGCTGCTTGTTTTTGCTAGGATTCAAACTCAGAATGTTCCTTCCCATCCAACCTTCATGCAGGAGGGCAAAACCTTGATAGCACCACTTGGTCAATCAGTGGTTGTACAACTGAATATCATCAGCCTATGAAGGATACCTGACCTCAAACTGAGAAGGCTTTCCAGATGCACCCTGGAAGTCAATGGATTTGGCTCAGTCTCTCCCTCCAACCAACACTGAATGGAACCACCTTCAGATGAAGGAGAGACTCACATAACACTGTCTCATACATGCACTCATCCTAGCTGACCAACTATGGCCCAGGCCAAACTCCATCCTGTTTCCAGGGGCTCAGTTTCATGGAGGTCAAATTCACAACTTCAGCATGACTCCATCTGCTCTGTGCATTGCAGGAAACACAAACATGTTTTTCCATTCCGGTGAATGAGAAACTATTGCTAAAGAGTTGCTTTCCTTGCAATTATCAGAAGTACAGTAATTCTTAGTGTATCCCCTGTGGATTTCTAGATACAACACCTTCCAAGATAAAACCTGCTATAAAAAATATGTCTGAGTTTTCCAGATGGGGGCAGAAATGTCACCTTAGCCTGTCTTGCAAAGAGCTCACTCCTGGCTTTGAAGAGACTCACACATGCCTTTGTTTCCTCTATGGTCATGGCCCAAACACAGGTAAGAGGAAGCATGGTTGATATAAATTTGTCCTGGTGCCATCCAGGTGGCACAGGTGATGTCTGATTTGCTAAAGTTCCAGTAAGATTTCAGGAGCAACCTTCAAATCAGTTTCTGCACAAAGTTTGTTTTCTCTTCTAGGAGGGAAAGTGATAAGAATGACCAGGAAGGAGTCATGTTACTGTTGATGCTGATGCTCTTCTGGCTCCTGGCTCCAGCTACAGCGAAGAGCCTGCAAACCATATGTGTGCTCAGGGATTATATCGAAGTAGATGAAAGCTACTATAGGCCTGGTGATCTCATTATTGGTGGGAATCTGCCCATCGGAATCATTGTGAAGTCTGCTATCCTAGAATTTAATACAGTAAAGCTTGATTTAGAAAATGGGTAAGTTTCAACTGGAGGGGAAACATGCAGATAATTCGTTTCTTTGCTTTACATTCATGGACCTTTTTCAAAAAATACTTCTAGCATTTGTACTGTCTTGGTGTAATGCACATTTTGTGCTTTTCTCAATAAATAGCAGGCTCTTCAAAAAGACTGGAATTCTCAATCTCTTCATCAGGAAGATGATAAAGAACAAAAATGAAGAGGCAAGCTCTGCTGGCCTAGTGAAGAAAGCAAATTATAATATTAATCTCACCAGTAACTTGTGGTAGAAAATTCAAATAAAAACTCAATACTTTTCCAGGTGTTATAAAAATCCCTCTCAGTTTTGAAATCATCATTGCTAATGAATAATGGCTTTCAGTATATATATGAGGTGACACCACCCCACACTGTAGTCCTGTGCTCAGCAATGTTTACAAACCTGAAGAAGCTGCTCCAAGACAGACCTTAAATAATTACAGTGAAAGGGAAGCAGTTGGAAAGGATTACAGCCACTGGAGCAAAGTGAATATGGCATGGATGATAGATAGTAGAAAACAGTCCATGATATCTATGGAAAAGCTTGTCTCCTTTCTCACAAAGTCATCCAAGTTTAGCCAAGGGAAATTCTTTGGGGAAAAAACCAACCCAATGAAATTTGGGAGTGTCTGCCCTCAAAAGTCCCCCCAAACAGTGAAGCAAATTCTACAGCCATGCACAAGCTTTCCTGTAATGTTCTCTGATGTTTCTTTCACTACAGATACATCCCCAATAACTACCAGCAGTTTCTTGCATTGATGTTTGCTGTCTCCGAGGTCAATAAGGATTTTCTTCTGCTCCCCAACATCACCCTTGGCTTCCACATCTGTCACCATTTCCAGAGGGAGATATATATTTCCTTAAACAGCCTCTCCATGCTCTCCTCACGAGGCCAAGTGGTTCCAGGTTACAATTGCAACCTTCAGGACACTCTGCTGTCCATCATTGGTGGTCTCAGTTCCAAAACCTCAAGGCAGATGGCCTCCATCTTCAGCATTTTTAAGGTCCCTCAGGTAAGAGAGCTCTCTTGGATACAGTGTGGTATAGACAAAGATCAAAAAGATAGTAAGACATCACCTGTCTGAACTTAACGAATACAAAGCACTAGGACCAGACGGATTACACCCCAGAGTCCTAAAAGAACTAGCAGAAGTCATTTCAGAACCACTGCACCACATCTTCCACAAATCCTGGAACACAGGGGAACTCCCCGAGGACTGGAAAAGAGCTGATGTGGTCCCCATCTACAAAAAGGTAAAAAAACAGACCCAGGAAACTACAGACCAATCAGCCTAACATCAATAACTGGGAAAATACTGGAAAAAATGATTAAAAAGCAGATCTCCCATCACATAGAAACAAACCAAGTAATAACCAAGAGCCAACATGGATTTGTTAAGAACAAGTCATGCCAAACCAACCTCATTTCATTCTTCAACACCGTGACCAAATTAGTAGACCAGCAAAATACAGTAGACATAATACACCTGGACTTCAGCAAAGCACTTGACAAAGTAGACCACAACCTACGTCTTCATAAGCTAGAAAAAAGCGGGATAGACAGCTACACAATCAGGTGGATCAACAACTGGCTGACTAACCGCACCCAACGAGTAGTCCTCAATGGCTCTAAGTCCACATGGAGAGAAGTAAGCAGTGGGGTACAAAGAGGTAACAAAGAGCCGAGGTGGCACAGCAATTAATGTAGTACTGCAGGCCACTTTAGCTGACTGTGATCAGGTCAGCGGTTCAAATCTCACCGGCTCAAGGTTGACTCAGCCTTCCATCCTTCCGAGATAGGTAAAATGAGCACCCAGATTGTTAGGGGCAATATAAATATACATTGCTTACTGGTGTAAACTGCTTAGAGAGTGCTTGCACTGTGAGGTGGTATATAAATCTCAATAATAATAATAATAATAATAATAATAATAATAATAATAATAATAATAATAATAATAATAATAATAATAATAATAATAATAATAATAATAATAATAATAATAACAACAACAACAACAACAACAACAACAACAACAGAGTTGGAAGGGACCTTGGAGGTCTTCTAGTCCAACCCCCTGCTTAGGCAGGAAACCCTACACCACTTCAGACAAATGGTTGTCCAACATCATCTTAAAAACTTCCAGTGTTGGAGCATTTATAACTTCTGGAAGTAAGCCGTTCCACTGATTAATTGTTCTAAGTGTCAGGAAATTTCTCCTTAATTCTAAGTTGCTTCTCTCCTTGTTTAGTTTCCACCCATTGCTTCTTGTTCTACCCTCAGGTGCTTTGAAGAATAGTTTGACTCCCTCTTCTTTGTGGCAACCCCTGAGATATTGGAACACTGCTATCAAATCTCCCCTAGTCCTATTTTTCATTAAGCTAGACATATCCAGTTGCTGCAATCGTTCTTCATATGTTTTAGCTTCCAGTCCCCTAATCATCTTTCTTGCTCTTCTCTGCACTCTTTCCAGAGTCTCAACATCCTTTCTACATCGTGGTGACCAAAACTGAATGCAGTAATCCAAGTGTGGCCTTACCAAGGCATTGTAAAGTGGTATTATTACTTCACGTGATCTTGATTCTATCCCTCTGTTAATGCAGCCTAGAACTGTGTTGGCATTTTTGGCAGCTGCTGTACACTGCTGGCTCATATTTAAACGGTTGTCCACTAGGACTCCAAGATCCCTCTCACTACTGTTGAGCAAGGTACCACATATGCTGTACCTGTGCATTTTGTTTTTCTTGCCCAAATGTAGAACCTTACCTTTTTCACCATTAAATTTCATTTTGTTTGATAGCGCTCAATGTTCAAGTCTGTCAAGATCCTTCTGAATCTTGAACCTATCTTCTGGAGAGTTGGCTATTCCTGCCAGTTTGGTGTCATCTGCAAATTTGATGAGTTCCCCATCTATCCCCTCGTCCAAGTCATTGATGAAGATGTTGAAGAGTACTGGGCCTAAAACAGAGCCTTGGAGTACTCCACTGCATACTTCTCTCCATGTAGATGCAGTTCCATTGAGCACTACTCGTTGAGTGTGGTTGGTCAGCCAGTTTTGAATCCATCTGGTGGTGTTGCTGTCTAACCCACATTTTTCTACTTTATCTAGCAATAGGTTATGGTCTACTTAATCAAATGCCTTACTGAAGTCCAAGTAAACTATATCAACAGCATTCCCCTAGTCCACTAATTTTGTCACTTTTTCAAAGAATGTAATAAGATTTGTCTGGCATGATCTGTTTTTGACAAACCCATGTTGGCTTTTGGTTATTACTTTGTTTGCTTCTAGGTGTTCGTTGATTCGTTGCTTGATTATCTTTTCCAGAATCTTCCCTGGTATTGAGGTCAGACTGATAGGTCTGTAGTTTCCTGGATCTTTTTTTTTTCATTTTTCAAGATGGGAATGTAGGAAGTTAATACCCACCCCCTCCTGGAAGGGTGAAATACCCTGGGAAATATTAAAAGGCAGAATATTATATACAGTAGAATATCCCTGGAAACCTACTTCTAAGCAAACAAAAGACTCATCTTATGTGCCAGCTCACCCATTCCCCCCACCTAGCCTGAAACAGTATTTTTACATTACAAAGAGGAAAGGAATCACAAAGCCTTGTCATTCACCACATGGGACCTGGTAAAATTCCATCCCAAACACGCACCTGGGATTCAGGACAGCCCACAAGAGATGCCCCAGAATGCCCTGTGAATCTTGACAGCCAATAGGATAGATTTCTGTATAGGAAGAGGAAACAGTTGGGGAGGGACCCCAAGGGAGATTATAAAGCAAGGAACTCCAAGCATCTTGCTCCTTCCTTTTTCTGGACCCAACACCTGGAAACATGTGATCCACCTTTTCTGTTCAGGAGCTCATACCATGTGCTCCTGTTCCTTTGTTCTCCATTAAAACCTTCTTTCCAAGCAACTTCCATGAATCCAGTGTTCTTTTTCCCCACTTGGAACTGAACCCAGAAGAATATTACTTTCAACAATTGGCACCCCAGACAGATGGGACTCCAAGCTAACCTCTCCAGATGGACCTGGCCTAAGTAGGGCTTCCCTTGCTAGCAACAGACCCATTGAAGTCTGTGGGTGAGTTTTTCTTAGGCCTTGGCCATTGGGAAGTAGGTTTTAAAGGGGTTTTTGAGTTTGAACTCAAAAGGTTGCTTGGAAGAAAGGTGAGTACCTCTAAATTTTAAATTTTAATTTAAACCATAGAAAACTGTGGGAAATGTGTGTATGCCTGTGTGTGTGTGTGTGTGTCTGTTTGTCTAAAGGGATCCTTCTCCCAATCATAGCTGGTTTTTGCTTCTGTGTGTTCTGCAAAGAAAGCCTGGAAAGTATAGGTCAGGCCAGAGCAGAGGACCTTCTTTTTGTGTATGGGTAATAAGTTTTATTTTATTTTATTTTATAGCATATGAAATTCCAATTTCAATTGAACAGTGTGTTCTCTGGTACAAATCATTTTAGGAAATAATAATCATGCTATTTGTTTAACCAAATTAATTGCTTTTCCTTATATCATAAATAATTTCATATATCTTCTTTCTCCTGACTCCCTTTTTGTCTGCTAGCCATTGCAGGATATTCATTTTAAGGTGGCTACTCTTCTCATCAATGATAGTTATAGATTTTTCCACTTCTCCAAAGCTGTTTTAATTTGTTGCACCAATTTATAAAATTATGTATGTTTTTGGTTTTCTTACCTAAGTGTAGGATTTTACTTTTCTCTGTATTAAATTTCATTTTAATAGATAGGGCCCAGGGTTCAGGTATTCAAAATCCATCTGGTGATGAAGCTGTCTATCCCATTGTTTTCCTAGCTTGGGAAGAAATAGCTTGTGGTCTACTTTGTTGAATGCTTTGCTGAAGTCTAAGTATATTATGTCCACAGTATTTTGCTGGTTTACTAATTTAGCCACTGTGTTGAAGAATGAAATGAGATTGGTTTGGCATGATTTGTTCTTAACAAACCTGTGTTGGCTGTTGGTTATTACTTTACTTGTTTCTAAGTGTTGGCAGATCTGTTTTTTTAAAATAATCTTTTCCAGTATTTTCCCTGGTATTGAGGTTCGGCTGATTGGTCTGTAGTTTCCTGGGTCTGGTTTTTTCTTCTTTTTTGAAGATAGAAACCATATCAGCTCTTTTCCAGTCCTCAGGTAGTTCCCCTGTGTCCCAACATTTTTTTTAGAAAGATGTGGTACAGTGGTTCTGAGATTTCATCTACCAGCTCCTTTAGGACTCTTGGATGTAATCCATTTGGTCCTGGTGATTTGTATTCATCAAGTTCAGACAGGTGTTCTCTTACTGTTTTTTTTTTTTTTTGCTTACTTTAACTTTAGTTTCCAGTCTGTTTTTTTTCAGTTATATTCCTGGTTAGTTGGGCTGTAGTTTTTTTGCATGAAGACCAATGCAAAGCATGAGTTAAGCAACTCATGGCTTTCTGTGTTGCCTTTCACTTTAGTGGGCCAACTGTTTCTTGATTTCTTTTGTTATTTATGTGTTGGAAGAAACTTTTATTATATTTGACTTCAGTTGCAAGTCTTTGTTCATTCTGGGCCTTTGCTTTCCTGATTTTTCTTCACAGATTCTGACTATCTGCTGATATTCTGCCTTAGTTATGTGTCCAACCTCTTTCCATTTTTTTATTTGTCCTTAATTCATTCAATTTGTCAGTGAGGTCTTTGTGCAGCCATGCTGGTTTCTTGGATTTCTGATTTTTCTTTCTCATTGATATTGTGCTGTTCTTGGCTTTTATAATCATGTTTTTTTTCAGCTTTTGAGTTGCTTTTCCCTTTAGGACTTTCATCCAAGGAATCTTTCTCAAGTTTTCTCTGAGTTTATTAAAATTGGTTCTTTCAAAAAAAATCTAAGACTTTGGTGTCCTTGTGTTCAATTGTTTTTGTTTGCATTATGTTGCATTCTAGTATGACTGCGGTCACTCTGATCCAACGTTCCTGCAGTTTCAAATCCTTCTACAACTTCTTCTTTGTTTGTAAGTATTAACTAGAACTGATTTGGATACAGATTGGATACAGATACAGATTAATAGAGTTGGAGGGGACCTTGCAGGTCATCTGATCCAACCCACTGCCCAAGCAGGAGACCATACATTTTTTTCTCAGCCTGCTAACAGCTGAGTTGATGATCCATTCAGGGCAGGTAGCCCTCATTTAACGACCATTCCAAGTTACAATGACATTGGAAAAAAAATGAGTTAGGGATGTCCTCACCCTTACGACCTTATGGTCATGTGAACGAAATTCGGGTGCTTGGCAACTCGCATGTATTTAGGATGGTTGTGCCAAGGCAGGATCATGTGATCCAGTTCCCAAGAGGTAAAGTCAATAAGCAAAGTTGGATTCGCTTAATGACCGTGTGATTCATTTAACAACTGCAGTGATTTGCTTAACAGCCATGAAAAAAGGGGGTTTGCCATAATGTCCCTCTAGTTCTCTCCTCTACCTTTTGGAAAAAAATTAGTTTTCCAGTTTCCATGCCTTTAATTTCTGTGTCTGCCCTAATATTTATATTTTGCAATTCCAGTGTCAATATGAATTTAAAATCATTCTCATTTTGTTTTTAATCTGTCTCTTAGAAAAAAGCTTGAGATCTGAATGTATAAATTCATTTAGCAACCTTTTAGTCTTGCTGCCATTATTGAAGTATATATTTTATAGTCAGCATTCAGTAAAGAGATGGGCCTATAGTTATCTGCATTAAATCCGAATCTTCTTTTGGAATCAAAGTAATATTTGCTTCCATTCACGAATTTGGTACCTTACCATCAATCAATACTTCATTATGTAAAACCTTTGTAAAATTCTGTTACTGGCCTACCTGGTCCTGGTGTTTGGTTGTTCTTTTGTCTCTTGATTGCTTTTGATAATACCATCATTGATATTCATTTGTTTAGTTTTTTACCTTTTCTGGTACTTTAGGCAATTCCGCTTTTTCTAAATATTCTTTAATTTTATTTTCTGAAACTTCTTGCTCATACAGCTTTTCATAATATTGAATTTTTTTTTGTTTATCCTCATTTTGGTAGTATAGAGTTTCTTTCTCATCTACCAGCCTATGTGTCAATATCTTCTCTTTCTCTGTTTTTGATTTGTGTAAGTTCTGTTTAGCTTTTTCAGAGCTTCTGTTAGGTAAGGAGAAAGAATGTGTGTGCATGTGTGATTGAAGGGTGGGAAAGCAAATTTTGTTAATTGTTTATCCTGTGAACAGCCCAAAAGCAAACCCCAGGATTTTCAAGTAGACAAGCAAGGAGTGAAGTTGTAGGAGTTGCTCGTACTGATCTGCATTGGGGGCAGCAGTTCTCCCGGATTGCCGTTTTTTAGAGGGATCCGAAAACCGGAAGCAGAGTTCCCTAATAGAGAGGTACGCATACTTTGTGTAGGGAACCGAAGTCCTCTCCAGACCTTTTTGTCTGAAAACTGACGTGGTACCATCCCGGCTGCATCAAAGTGTCAAAGCCCACATCAGAAGGGAAAAAACATGGGAAGTGCAGCTCGAGGGAGGTAGAACCCCTTTAGGAACCTTGCTTGTGGCTCAGGACGAGAGGCAAATGCCTTCCTGGCCGGTATGATGTAGAAGAATATGTAGAAAATGGGCTTTGCTGAGGGATGACATAGGAAAACCGATTTGGCTTAATAAAGGTACTTTAAAGAAAAGGAAAATGTTGGGGTTTTGTTTGTTTGTCTCTCTCTCCTTTCCTCTCTCTCTCTCTCTTATATGTAACCACGTGGTTTATTTGTTAAGATTTGTGCCTTCCCTAATTTAACTGAGATTTATGGTGGGAATGACTTGTGTGTTTGTCCCTGTTTTTGTGTTCCTGTTTTTGTGTATGTGTACGTCTTAAGTCCTTGTGCGCACTCGAGGTAATTGCAACTGTAAAATGTCTCTGTTCCCTAGAGATATGAATTTTAAATTGTTAGAAAAGAGTTAAAAGCACTGAAAAGAAAAGAAAATGTCTTTGCCCAGCTAGGTCCGGCCAACCTAGACTTGGGTGACGAACAGAGTTCAATTTTCCTATTCTTTTCTGTGTTTTTAAGAAAAGCCCAAATTTAAGAGGGAATGTTTTAAGGTAATTTACGGGAAAATTTCATTCTTACATTTATTGTATGTAAATGCAAACAATTTTTTAAATATTGCTCTTTTGTGATGTTTAAAGGATGCCAATTCTCTGCTGAGATGGAAATGTCTGTCCTTTTTTCTGAAGGTGAATCCAGTTTTTCTTCCTCATTTGATGTCTCCATTTTGTTATAATTGATTTAACTGTAATACTGATGTGTTGTTTGTTTTCCTCAAACCCTGCCTGCAAGCTATCTACAACCCCCCCCCCAAATCTCTAATCCTTTTACAATGCCTTTCCTGGTAGAATTACCAGCAAAAAGGGGAGGGGACCCTGCTCTTATGTCTTTCAGCCCTGCACACATGATCCTGAAGCCTATGGAAGCATAGCACATGGACTCAGATATTGCTTCCAGTAGAGATCTTCCATCCATTTGAGCCAGAATTGGGTTTGAATCTAGTCCTCTAGTCATCACAGCAACCAGAGTGGAGCAGATCTTCCCAAGCCTGACTGACCAGCCTTACCACCAAGCCTAAGACCACCCAGCAGACATGAATGAAAGGACCCTGAGATGGACAGATAAAGACCAAAAGTCTATTTTCAATCCCCAGAAGACAGCTGAAAAGACTAGGGGGGAGGGGGGAAATTCATTGTAAGGTTTTTTTTCTCTCTCTCTCTTTGCTTCATTCACAGAAATTCACTGTAAAGTTTTTCTTTCTTGTCTCATCTATATTGTAATCAGTTTAATGTACTCATGTAAGAATTGTATTTGGGAGTGGTTGCCACAGCAAGTTCTTTACCCTTTAGATTTCTATCTAGTGGGAGGGAAAGTTGTGCAGAATGTCTGTAATTGCCTGTATTTTAGAAAGTAGCTGCACACACAAGCACACACAGAGACACCCCATTCAGAATTAGACTGAGGTTATCCTTCATCTACCTCCACCCAAAGCTGCTTCTAGATTACTGTTCGTTTGTTTTTCTTTTTTTTCCTGCTTTGTGGCATTAAAGCCCAGGCAGTCATATCTCCCTGCTAATCCCATTGGGGAGGGGACAAGTCCCCTCAGGCAATTTCCCCACTTGAAGAGCTAGCAGAAAGAATCTCCCAAAACTCAAGCCCTGAATGCTGTCCAGTAAAGCAGGGTATGTTGCACTGGTGGTCTCATGAGTCCAAGGGCTCAGCGTGTGTAATTTTGGAAAAAAAAGAAAAAAAGGGGGGGGTGGATTGCACATTGGCTAACCTCAATTTGGACTCACAAACAATTTGGACTCACAAATCCTACATGCACTAAAGTAAGAGCTAGGGCAGATTCAAGAACCATCCCTTGGAAATGGGCAGCCTATGATCTAAAGGTAAACCATGGCTGTGGAAATATTGTGGGGCCTGTGCTTGCTTGAAACCTGTCTGGGAGCTCACAGAAAGTGTTATCAAACATCTGAACATAATTGGCATGGAAAATTGGATACTGTAAATTTACTTCCAGAACTTTTGCCCTGGCACTGACCATCATGATTGAAAGCTCTCCTTTTGGGAGCCACGGAAGAAATCCTTCTGCTGCCTCTATCAAGTCTTCCCCTTTGTATCAGAGAAAATTTAAAGCACCCATCAAGTCTCCCTGACCTGATCAATCTGAAGCTTGTGTCAAAACATGTGTGTGGCACTCACATGTTTTGAAAAAAAAATGAGGGATTGTAGGAAGTTAATACCCACCCCCTCCTGGAAGGGTGAAATACCCTGGGAAATATTAAAAGGCAGAATATTATATACAGAAGAATATCCCTGGAAACCTACTTCTAAGCAAACAAAAGACTCATCTTATGTGCCAGCTCACCCATTCCCCCCACCTAGCCTGAAACAGTATTTTTACATTACAAAGAGGAAAGGAATCACAAAGCCTTGTCATTCACCACATGGGACCTGGTAAAATTCCATCCCAAACACGCACCTGGGATTCAGGACAGCCCACAAGAGATGCCCCAGAATGCCCTGTGAATCTTGACAGCCAATAGGATAGATTTCTGTATAGGAAGAGGAAACAGTTGGGGAGGGACCCCAAGAGAGAGTATAAAGCAAGGAACTCCAAGCATCTTGCTCCTTCCTTTTTCTGGACCCAACACCTGGAAACATGTGATCCACCTTTTCTGTTCAGGAGCTCATACCATGTGCTCCTGTTCCTTTGTTCTCCATTAAAACCTTCTTTCCAAGCAACTTCCATGAATCCAGTGTTCTTTTTCCCCACTTGGAACTGAACCCAGAAGAATATTACTTTCAACAGGAACTACATCAGCTCTTTTCCAGTCCTCTGGCAGTTTCTCCGGTGCTCCAGGATCTTTGAAAGATATAGTTCAGTGGTTCTGAGATCTCGTCTGCCAGTTCCTTCAGAACCTTGGGGTGTAATCCATCCGGTCCTGGTGATTTGAACTCATCTAGGGTAGACAGGTGTTCACTTACCATTTTCTTCCCCATTTTAACTTGTGTTCCTAATATGTTTTTTGTGATGCTGTTTTTGACGGGTTGGACTATTTTTTCCCTTTGTGTAAAAACAGATGCAAAAAACGAGTTAAGTAGCTCTGCTTTCTGCCTGTTGCTTGTCACCTTCTTGCCGCTTTCTCCCTGCAATGGACCAATTGTTTCCTTGACTTTTTTCTTGTTTTTAATATGTTGGAAGAAGCTTTTTTGTTACTTGTTACTTTTGTCACAAGCCTTTGTTCATTGTGAGCCTTAGCTTTCCTCACTTCATCTTTACAGGCTTGGGCTATTTTCTGGTATTCTGCCTTAGTTATTTGCCCCTCTTTCCACTTTTTTTACACATACAAACTGGGCAAAACCACACTCAATAGCAGCGATTGCAAGAGGGATCTCGGAGTCTTGGTAGACAGCCAACTAAATATCAGCCAACAGTGTGCAGCAGCAGCCAAAAAGGCCAACGAAGTCCTGAGCTGCATAAATAGAGGGATACAATCAAGGACCAGAGAGGTACTAGTACCACTCTATAAAGCCTTGGTCAGACCACATCTAGAGTACTGCATCCAGTTTTGGTCACCACATTACAAAAAAGACATTGAAACTCTAGAGAAAGTGCAGAAGAGAGCAACCAGGATGATAAAGGGTCTTGAAAATAAAACATACAAAGAGCGGTTGCAGAAACTGAGCTTGGCCAGTCTGGCGAAGAGAAGGACCAGGGGTGATATGATAGCAGTGTTCCAATACTTGAGGGGATGCCACAGAGAGGAGGGGGTCAGGCTGTTCTCTATGGCACCAGAAAGCCAAACAAGGAATAATGGATGGAAGCTGATCAAGGAGAGATTCAATCGATCAACGAGTGGAACAGCTTGCCAATGGAGGTTGTGAGAGCCCCAACACTTGCGACCTTCAAGGAGAGACTGGACTGCCATCTGTCTCAAATGGTGTAGGAACTCCTGCTTGAGCAGGGGGTTGGACTAGATGACCTACAAGGTCCCTTCCAACTCTAATAATAAATCTAAAAAAAATCTTTTAAAAAAAGCACACACAGAAGCCAAGATGAAACTAAAATTACTTTTTTGTTGGGGGGGGGCATATAATTATCCTGTGACTCTTAGTTTATTCTTTATTAAAGGGAAGCCATCATTTTAGTGCCATTTATTCTCTGTATCAAGTTGTTGGTTTCTTCTCTTGTCTTCTGACGTATCATAACCAATAAAAATGGCTAAGAAGGGAAGAAGATTAAGTTTACCAGTCAAAGGGAGTCAGTCTGACTGGAGGGTCATCAACCACCAAATGGTCACTACTAAAGTCAACATAAAATATTTACTTTGTCTTTGAAAAAAGAATCTCTTTTTCTTCAGCTCGGTGTTGGCTTTGAGTTCTCTCAGGGAGAGAGAAGAGTTTATCCTTCCTTCTTCCGGATCAATCCCAAGGAATCTCCTCAGTATGTGGGTTTAGTCCAGCTGCTCCTGTATTTCCAGTGGAACTGGGTTGGGCTTGTGGCCCCTGAAGATGACAGGGGAGAACGTTTCGTCTCAACTCTGACGCCAATGCTCCAGGAGAAGGAGATCTGCCTGGCTTTCACTCTATTGCTGGAATTGGGTGATATGGAAATCACTTTGGACAAGTTAAATCTCAATTTCCTTTCCTGGATTAAAGCAGAAGTGTTTATTATGTTTGCAGACCCAACTGTGACTATCACTGTAATGGTGGCAATACGTTCTTTTGAAATATACGGAAAAATATCATTTAGGAAAGTTTGTATCTTCACTTCCCATTGGAAACTTCGCATGGAACAATATGGATACACAACGCAAACTATAAAGCTTTTCCATGGTGTCTTGCAATTTAGGGGCCACTCTAGGGATTTCTCAGACTTCAGCCACTTCTTACTGTCTTTAGACCCCTTGAACTCCCAAGAGGACGTCTTTCTCCACCAATGGTGGGAAAGAGTCTTTGGCTGCAAGATCCATAAATCAGGGAAGATCCCTCCAAAGGGGGGAAAAAACATGTACAGGAAAGGAGAATCTGCAGAATCTGCCAACTTACACTATTGAAAAAAGAATGACAGGAGACAGTTACAATATCTACAATGCACTTTATGCTCTGGCACATGATTTACATGCAATGTGTGGATCCAGAGTTCGACCGACCATGATGAGGCTTGGAAAGAGGATCTCAGATGTCCAGTCATGGCAGGTAATTTCTGGGGCTTTTGACTCAATCCAGACGCTTAGATCGGAAGCTCCCCATATGAAATTCTTCAGTTATTTACTAAATGTCTGTGTACTCCCTTACCAATTGAACTGAGGCCCTGCCCTTTTTTTTAGTTTACCATTTGTTGTGCTACTCAGCTTGTTGTGTGAAAAGAGCTTCTGATTAATAATGGATGGAAACGAACCAAGGAGAGAAGCAACCTAGAACTAAGGAGAAATTCCTTAAGGAACGGTTTACTTTTAGACGTCGTGGGAGCCCCATTGCTGGAGTCATTTAAGAAGAGACAGGATAGCCAACTGTCTAAAACTGTAGAGGATCTGTTGCTTGAGCAGGGGGTGGACTAGAAGACCTCCAATGTCCCTTCCAATACTGTGATTCTGTTTCTATGTCAAGCACAGCACAGAGCAAGATTCAAAGTGGTCCTAATGGGTTCCTGGTCTGAAATTCATCATAATTTCCTGCATCAAAGGCTAAAATGTTGGACCTCTCTGAATAGTGAAGTGACCACCCAGGTCAGATGCTTCCTTCTACATGGCCCAGTAGATCAAACCTGGTTCCTGCATTCTGCTGCCTTTGACAATGAGCTAGAGAAAATCAGTGGAATTTTCTTTATGCTTTATTTACTGTTTTTCTTTAAGAACCAACATTTTTGGGTTGACTAGGTTGACATATTTTTCACACAGTGCTCACAGTAATAATACATTTACATATACAGAATTTTTCTCTTCCAACCTCTAGTGTTAATGTGCTCATTATAATTGTAATATACATTTTTTGTGTATCAATTGATATTATACTATTTTCCCAATTGATCACTCGGTGTTCCACCACATTTTCAATATCTCAACTTTCTATAAATACCAATAAAACCAGTTGTCAATTAGATTTAATCAGTCCCAAGATTATATCTCTAAGTACCCTGAATTTATAGTCCTTGAAAACTATATTTTTCAGCATATTTTTACATCCTGTTGGTTGATTGATCATAATAATACTTTAAATATACCTGTCTTCCATCTCCTAATCTTAATTTATCTCTGCATTTAAAATAAATTCCATTATATGTCTGTATATAGACTACTATTTTCCCAGTTTAAACTTTCTACTTATTTCTATTGTTACTATATTACAATATCCTATATCACTATCCATCATCTCTCCGCCTTTTAGGATTTCATCATTTATTGATTTTTAAGGATTCTTTTATGTTTCTCTCTTGGAATCCTATATGACTTTCAAGCATTTTTACAGAAACTCATTATTCCTTCTGTTTTATACTTTATCTCCTTCTGCTGCATCTTTTGAATATCCATCCATGTCCATTTCATTATTTTTCAAAGTTCTTACTCCCCCCCCCCTCTGTATTGTGTTATAAGTTTTTAGGATATTATCTATTTTATTTTTAATATTTATTATTGCTGTCTTTTTAGTATTTTTATCTGCTTTTAACTTATTTTTTTCTTTTTGTAGTTAATTTTGCTTTGACCCTTCCACCACACCTTCTAATTTCTCTGTATGTTATATTCGTCTTTTCTCACCATTTGTTGAGAGCCTTCTACTTTCACATCTTTATCTTTAAATATTCCCATCAACTTCTTATAATTCTTTGTCGCTATTTCCAGCATTTCTTCATAGAACTTTATTGTCTCCCACTGGGTCATTTTGAAACAAGTTAATCTACCTCTAATGTCCCAGTATGAAAACTCCAGAAAAAAATCACTCGTTAAAAAGATTTGGTCAATGCCAAAGTTATTCCTCCAAGTCCCCCAATTTTCTTTTTCTGCTTTTCAGTTTTTACAGTTTCCAATTTGCACCTTCCCAATTGTCCATATTTTAAAATCTTATTTATCTTTTCTTCTTTTCTTCTTTCAAGTCTTTCAAATCTGCTTTTCAGTGCACAATTCCAATAGAGTTTTAGTGCTCAGTTTAATTTGCCTTCTGAATCTTCAAAAAGCTCAGTAAATATTTCCCAGCATCCACACCAGTGGTGGGTTTCTACCTCTCAAATATAAACCCATCTTCTCAAGATGGCCATCAAGCTATGATAGAAGCCACAATGTCTCATTTTTACCTCTAGCCCAAATACTCAAATTTCTGAAGGTTTCCTTTTGTTTCAGATTCTTCCCTATTTGAGGAATGTGCAGTTCAACAACAGTGCTGGAGATGAGGTCTCCTTCTCAGAAGATGGACTGGGATCTGCTCGTTATGATATTCTCAACTGGGTTCTCCTCCCCAATCGATCTTTTGTCCTCATGAAAGTTGGGCAAGTAAACCCTAAGGCTCGCCCAGGCCAAGATTTCACCATTAACTCTGATAGAATCATCTGGGCCACAAAGGTGAGCTGCAAGAAAATGCTGTAAGTTCACGGAAAGATTCATTCTCTTCTTGAGATGCAGAACATCTTCAAAACTTGAAAAATAATCAATTGAGTCAGAAATTATGGCAGTCATTTGGTGAAAAATCTGCTTTGCATATAACATATTTGAGATCTGATTTGTGTCTTTCCACAAGAGTTAGGCTTGGCAACAACGTCTGATTGATGCTCGGTTGTATCCTCATGGTTCTTTCTTTTAGAAATGCTGTGGTTCAGTCACAAGCCTTCCTCTGCAGGATGAAACCCCATTTCCAATCTCCAGCATCTGTTGATATCTCATGAATGCCAGTTGTAGTGTTCCGGTAAGCCACAAGAGGGCGTGCAAAATGAGCGTAGATATAATGATGGAATATAATGATATAATGATGCATATAATAATTATATGCAATTGCCTCAGGCGGCTCAACCAATCCCTTAACATTCCCTCTCATTTTGCACGCCCTCTTGTGGCTTACCGGAACACTACACCAGTGGCCTCAATCCCTCAAGAGCTGTTCCATGTTTCTGATAGATGGTGGCAATGCAGGGGTGAAATGCAATGCAGGGGTTCGGACCAGTTCGAGACGACCGGTAGTGGACATGTGGCCTAGTTCGCCAAACCAGCAGCGACGGCTTGCTGGCCACGCCCCCGAACTAGTCCCCTCCCCCATCGCCGCTCACTCACCCTGTCTCTGCTCTGCAGCCCTGCATGTGCGGTGGAAGTCCGGTACTCTGGTGCACTCATCTGTTTCCCTCTATGACTGGCCTTGGAAAAGCCTGCCCTCACAATCGCATGGCTGCAGTCAGAGCTGGGCTTGCAGCAGCAGCAACAGTTTATTTATTTATTTATTTATTTATTTATTAAAATTTCTATGCCGCCCAACTCCCGGGGGACACTGGGCGGCTCACAGCAGATATAGAAACACATAAAAAACAATTTTTAAAAGGAGCCATATTAAAATACTATCCATTAAAAAACAAACTTTCATTCATACCCTGCCTGCCGGAAGAGCCAAGTTTTTATTGCTTTACGGAAGGCCAGTAGGGTGGGGATGGTCCTGATCTCTGGAGGGAGCTGGTTCCAAAGGGAGGGGGCTCCCACAGAGAAGGCCCTCCCCCTAGGTCCCGCTAGCCGACATTGTTTGGTCGACGGGACCTGGAGGAGGCCGACTCTGTGGGCTCTAACCGGTCGTAGGGAGGTATGCGGCAGGATGCGGTCCCGAAGATAACCTGGCCCTGAGCCATGTAGGGCTTTAAAGGTAACGACCAACACCTTAAATTGGATCCGGAGACTAATGGGCAGCCAATGCAGCTGGCGGAGGATAGGTGTTACGTGGGTGCATCTAGGTACACCCACCACAGCTCGCGCAGCTGCATTTTGCACCAATTGCAGTCGCCGGACACTCTTCAAGGGTAGCCCCATGTAGAGCGCATTGCAGTAATCCAGCCGTGAGGTGATAAGGGCATGAGCGACTGTAAGAAGTGCCTCCTTCTCCAAGTAGGGTCGCAATTGGTGCACAAGACGTACTTGTGCAAAGGTCCCCCTAGCCACAGCTGAAAGATGTTGTTCCAATTTTAGCTGTGGGTCTAGGAGGACACCCAAATTGCGGACCCGTTCTGAGGGGGCTAATTTCTCCCCCCCAAGAATCAAGGAGGGACAGTTGGTCGAGTCCTTAGGAGGCAATATCCACAGCCACTCAGTCTTGTCAGGGTTAAGCTTTAGCCGGTTCTTCCCCATCCAGACCCTAACATCGGCCAGGCAGCGGTCCATTACGTCTACGGCTTCCCCAAATTGAGACGGGGTGGAGATGTACAACTGGGTATCATCAGCATATTGCTGATACCTCACCCCGTGTCGTCGGATGATCTCACCCAGCGGCTTCATGTAGATATTAAACAGGATGGGCGAGAGGACCGAGCCCTGTGGCACCCCACATAGTAGGGGCCTAGGGCTCGACCTCTGCCCCCCTGTCAACACCGACTGCGTCCTGTCAGAGAGGAAGGAGGAGAACCACTGCAAAACAGTGCCGCCCACCCCCACCTCTCCGAGACGACGCAGAAGGATACCATGGTCAATGGTATCGAAGGCCGCTGAGAGGTCAAGTAGCACCAGGATAGAGGAATAACCCCCATCCCGGGCTCGCCAGAGATCATCCATCAGGGTGACCAAAGCCGTTTCCGTACTGTAACCGCGCCTGAAGCCAGATTGAAAGGGATCCAGAAAATCAGTGTCATCCAACAGTCGTAGGAGCTGGAGTGCCACCACTTTCTCAACAACCTTCCCCGCGAAGGGAAGGTTGGAGACTGGACGGAAGTTCTTTAAATCCGCTGGGTCCAGGGAAGGCTTCTTGAGGAGGGGCCTCACCACCGCAGCTTTTAAAGGCTCCGGGAAGGACCCCTCTCTCAAAGAAGCGTTGACCAACGCCTGGAGCCAGCCGCATGAAACCTCCCTGGTGGCCGAAACCAACCAGGAAGGACACGGGTCCAATAAACAAGTGGCTGAGCTCATAGCTCCTATGGCCTTGTCCACATCCTCAGGAGTCACCGGTTCAAACCTATCCCATATAACCGGACTAAGACTCGCCCCAGTCATCTCGGCCTGTACTGCCCAATCGGAGTCCAGGTCTGTCCGAATCTGAATGACTTTATCCGCCAGAAACCGAGAAAATTCCTCAGCTCTACCCTGCAAGGGATCTCCGCCTTCCTCCTTAGCAAGAAGGGTGCGGGTCACCCTAAACAGGGCGGCTGGGCGGGAGTCAGCGGACGCAATAAGAGCAGAAAAATGCGAACATTTTGCCGCCCTTATCGCCACTAAGTAAGACTTAATGAAAGTTCTTAAAAGTGTCCGGTCAGACTCAGCTTTACTAGATCTCCATCGTCGCTCTAGGCGTCTCTTGTGGCGCTTCATCTCCCGGAGTTCCTCGGTAAACCAAGGAGCCCTCCTGGATCCACTTCCACGGAGAGGCCGCAAAGGCGCAATCTGATCCAGAGCCCCTGCTGCTGCCTGATTCCAGGCCGCAACCAGAGACTCGGACGAACTGTGTACCAGGGATTCAGGTATTTCCCCAAGTTCCCTCTGGAATCCGTCGGGTTCCATTAGGCGCCTGGGGCGGAACCACTTAATCGGTCCCGCCTCCTTGCGGTGGGGGAGTGGTGCCATGAAATCCAACCTCAGAAGGAAATGATCTGACCACGACAAGGGTACTGTGACTAAACCCCTCAGCCTCAGATCATCTCTCCACTGCCCCGAGAGAAACACAAGGTCAAGCGTGTGACCACCCTCATGAGTCGGACCCTGAACTACTTGGGTCAGGTCCATGGTTGTCATGGAAGCCATGAACTCCTGGACTGCCCCTGAGGCTTCGCCGGGCGATGGCAGATTAAAATCCCCCAGCACCATCAACCTGGGGAACTCAATCGCCAGCCCTGCAACCGCCTCGAGCAGAACAGGCAGGGCCTTTGCTACGCAGCTAGGAGGCAGGTACGTTAGCAAAAGGCCCACCTGAACCCCTAGGTCCAACTTCAGAAGGAGAGTCTCACACCCAACAATCTCCGGGGCAGGGAGCGTGTTAAGAAGGAATGCTCCCCCCTGCCCCCCCCCCCCCCACTGCTTCTGCCTCACCAGAAAAGCCTTTCTTTACTCACGTTCCCCACACATTTTACCTGGCCAACTTCATTTTCCTTCCTCACTATTTCTGCATTTTCTTAAAAACAAATAATGGGCTACTCTGCTAATGCTTGTCTTTCAGACCCTGTAACCTGTTGCCAGGTTTCTGCTTACTTTGCAACCTTCCCGGCCGCTTTTCTTACCAAAGCTTCTGAATTAGTCCCCTTTTAGCTCCATTGCTGGCTTCTTCTCATAGTTATTTAAATCATCTTTCTAATTACCTAGCTTCCGTTTAAAGATAAAAGCCTCGGGGAGCTGTTGGGAGCCGTAGTTCTGATTCTCAGCTGAAGGTAGTAATTTACGATAAAGTTTCATCTCCGTGTTTTGGTTTTCATGTGTTTTATTAATCCACGTTTAGAATTTTGCTTAGTTACTAACTATATTTGAGAGCATAAACCAGCACTTTCCATTTTGTTGTTTTCCCATTTCTTGGCTTACAGAATTAAATCCTGTATTCATGGGAGAAGAGAGCTATATTTTATGTTGGAAGCACTCTTTTCAGCAACTCTCTTATTTAGAGAGGAGCTGAGCATTTTTATTCTGCCAACCCACTCAATTGCCTGCATGGGTTTCCATGTAATTCCTTCATGTAATTCCTAATTAAAAAGAAAGCTTGTACTTAAACATAGACTGAATTGAAACAGACTAATTCTCTATATAATGCGTAAGAAAACATTTCACTTTAGAATGAACACAGGGATATATTTATGTAGCCATCACTAGCAACATATAGTCCATGTTGTGACTGACTATGCATGAAGGAAAAAAGCATTATCTGTAAATGCTCATAGGAGTGATTTGTTGTGTTGGATGCAATTTCAAATAAAAAGCATATTATTTATTTATTTATTTATTTATTTATTTATTTATTTATTTATTTATTTATTTATTTATTTATTTATTTTGTTATTCTTATATGCCGCCCAACTCCCGAAGGACTCAGGGTGGCGTACAACAGGGAAAAATACAAGAATAATCAAAATACATATAATTAAAAAACGAGTACAAATTTTTAAAAACAGTATTAAAACAACAACATCCATTCAACATCACACATACTTGGGGGGTGATCTCAGGTGGATTAAGCTGTCCCCCCAACCTGCAGGAAAAGCCATGTTTTAACGGCTTTTCGGAAGGCCAGCAGAGTGGGGATGGTCCGGGTCTCTGGGGGTAGTTGGTTCCAGAGCTCGGGGCCGGCCACAGAGAAGGCTCTCCCCCTAGGGCCCGCCAGCCGGCATTGCTTGGCCGACGGGACCTGGAGGAGGCCAACTCTGTGGGCCCTAACCGGTCGGAGGGAAGTATGAGGCAGATTTCAACAGATTATACAATCTGTTTCAGAAATGTCACTGGAATGATCTGAATTCTGCATCCTAGCCCCCAAATATTAGCATTCTGTTATAAAGTCATTTTAATGGATAATGCTCTTTTTGAGTACTTTCATTTTATTCCAAACTTTTTTTCAGCTCTTTGTTGCTCTGTGAAACAAATGCTTGTGGAAGGGGCCATTTTGTTTGCTTTTGCAATGCTGCTTAGGCAGGGGGTTGGACTAGATGACCTTGCAAGGTCCCTTCTTTCAACTCTGTTAAATCTGTTAAATGTGTTTAACAGATTTAAACCATGCCAACCTGGTCACATGACCACCAAGCACGCCCATCCGATCACATGACCACAAAGCACGCCCGAGTCACCTGACCAACAAGCTACACCCACCTGAAGCCACGCCCACCAGACATCAAGCCACACCCACAAAATAAGATACACCCACAGAACCAGTAGGGAAAATTTTCACATCTCTTTAGAAGAGAATCTGAACATCAAAGTAGGAATGGGGAAAAGAATGAATGCAGCAGGTTCATTCCTTAAGTAATTTCAAATTCTTATCTTTTAGACCGTCCCCATTGCCAGGTGTGGCATGAAGAGGTGCCATGCAGGAGAGAGGAGAAGAGTTCCAGAGGGCAAGCAGGTTTGCTGCTACCAGTGTGACCCTTGTCCAGAAGGGACCTTTTCGAATCAGACAGGTAGACCATACTTCAAATCTAAATCTTCAGGTATCAAGGAAGACATTCATTAAATCAATATATTTTTGTCATTGTGTCATTTTTGATAAAATTGACATGCACTCATACTTTTCAATAGAACCTTTCTACTGATCTAAACTGCCCTGGCCACAGAGGCCACCTTTCTCGATCCTCAGCAAGGATAGTTTGAGGGCACAATTAATCAATCCCCAACTTCCATTTCTGCTTCTACTTTCACCTCCAGTTGGGAAACCAACTTTCAGTCTTTTCCTGAGGAAGTGGAGCATTGTGGTCCAAGCTTTTATTTGATCATTTAGAGTGTGCTTCTTTCGGCATCTCTATCAACCTCTGAGGAAATAGACTTGCCAGAGAAAGAGGAGATCCACATATTTATGTCTCTTCGATAGAGCAGGAGGGAGGAATGAACAGAACAAAGCAGAGACATTAAGGCTATCAGATTAAGGGATAATGTACACACAAACAAAACACCAGAATTCCTGGATAACAGATCTGTCTGTCTTCTTTGGGTTCCAGTTTAAAATGGGAGGAAAACAGGCAGCAATCTCAAATTGAAAGCCACATTACTCATGAAAGTGCACAGTGAATGGATAGCTGGAACTGAATAAATCCTTGTCTCTGGCTAATTTATCCCCAGGATCATCATAAATGAAGGATGATTTGCTCTTTTTGATGCCCCATAAAGAGCACAGGGGATTATTTCATTACTCCCTTTGTAGGTAGGTCAACAGCGGAAAGGCCACACTCATATCATCTTTGCTGGAGAGAGAATATGCATGGTAGTTTCTCAAGGAATCCTTAGACAAAGACTTTTGATTTCAGATGCAGCTCACTGTGAACCCTGCCCAGAAGACCAATATTCCAACAAGGACAAGGACCAATGCATTGCCAAGAAGATCCACTTCCTTGCCTATCAAGAAACACTGGGATACATTTTAGTTTTTCTGGCTCTTTTCCTCTCTGGGATCACTTCCGCAGTCCTAGTGATTTTCTATAAACATCATGATACACCAATTGTCAAGGCCAACAACCGAGATCTCACCTACGTCCTCCTGGTCTCCCTCCTGCTCTGTTTTCTCTGCTCCTTCCTCTTCATTGGTCAACCAAGGAAGATCACCTGTCTCTTCCAACAATCTGCCTTTGCCATTCTCTTTTCCCTGGCCGTTTCCTCTGTTCTGGCAAAAACTGTCATGGTGGTTCTGGCCTTCATGGCCACCAAGCCAGGGAACAAGACAAGGAAACTCTTAGGAAAACCCCTGACCAACTCAATTGTCATAACCTGTCCCCTGATCCAAGCAGTCCTTTGTGCCACCTGGCTGGGAACCTCTCCCCCATTTCTTAACTTGGACTTCCACTCCTTGTTTGGAGAGACCATCTTGGAATGTAAGCAAGGCTCAGCTGTAATGTTTTACGGTGTCCTCTCTTACCTAGGACTTTTGGCCCTTGTCAGTTTCACAGTGGCATTTCTAGCTAGGAAATTGCCTGATAGTTTTAATGAAGCCAAGTTCATTACTTTTAGCATGCTGGTCTTTTGCAGCGTTTGGATCTCCTTCCTCCCCACCTACCTGAGCACCAAAGGGAAGTCCATGGTGGCTGTGGAGATCTTCTCCATTTTGGCCTCTGGAGCTGCTCTCTTGGCTTGCATCTTTTTCCCCAAATGCTACATTATTCTACTGAGGCCCGATCTGAATTGTAGAGAAAATATAGTAAGAAACAAAAATTTCTAACTAATGCAAGGTGTTGCCTCATTTATATTTGTCTTTGTGGCATGTTTAGAATGTGATGACATTTTTAATAAATGATAACGTGGAGGAAGAATTTGTCCATAAAAGAATTCCTTATGAAGTTTTGCAACTGCTTACAATATTCCTGTGGTATTTTTTTTTTTTTGTTTTTTTATGTTTTCAAGGTGTCCTTAGTGAGGTCCAGTGCCCTGTATGGAACAAAAACTTGTTATTAAATATTTGTTTATTATTTCAGATATTTCTAAGTTTATATGGCAAAGGAAAAAACCAAGAATTAGATGCAAACTACTGCAAGATGTTAAGGATGCTAAGGAAAAGCGGGGTTGGGTTTACCAGACCTGAAATTGTATTTTGAGGGATGTTGTCTGGTCTGGTTAAGAGTGGGTGAACCTCCAGAATAAGAGGCTACTTGGATTACAGGGCAACGAATTAAGGTTTGGATGGCACGGTTATTTATAATATGAAAACGTTAAACTTAATGTTGAATTTAATAATCACTTTGCTAGACGTGCCATACTAAGTGTTTGGAATAAATATAAAACAAAATTCTCTACGATGTTGCCTCCTTGGTTGTTCCCCCAAGAAGCTTTTTAAAGAAAAGAAATGGTGGAGAAGCCAGACTACTGGACGTATGGTAAAATATTAACTTTCAACTCTGGTGAAGCTACATTAAAGTTGAGGGAAGAACTTGAATTATATTTACCATTGGTTTACATATCAAGAACTGAAAGAATGGTTTAACTCAAATAAAATGAGTTGTGGGTTTGATTTTGCTAAAAATGAATTGGATATCTTACTGCGTGGTAGTGATGAGCATATTATTGCTAAGATTTATAAAATGTTATTGAAATTGTATTTGGAAAGTGAATCGAAAACATTGTATGATTCAATGGGCAAGGAATTTTGGCTATAATGTGATGCTTGAACAATGGGAAAATATGTGGATGAAAGGTTTAAAATTTACACTAAACTAAAATTTAAAAGAAAAATTTTATAAGGTGATGTATCGCTGGCATTTAACATAGGATCAGTTATCTAGAATGTATAAGCTTATTTCAAATGAATGTTGGAAGTGTAAAAGAAGGAACTTTTTACCATTTAAGGTGGACATGTGATAAAGCAAAGAAATTGTGGGGTAAGATTCATGTTATAATACAGAAAATTCTTAAAATGAAAATAAAAATGAAACCAGGAACACAAAAATATACATTATCTACTATATATACTCTATGTGTATGTACACACACACACACATACACACACCTCTTCTAAAACTATACACATTCAATGTCACTTACTGCATTTGGAAAAACATACCCAGAGTCCACTTTCTGCCACACATTTAACCATAACTTCTGTACATTAGAACATTACAAATGCCTTCAGATGTACTACCCTAGTTTGCACATGACTGTTAGAGCCAGGAGATGTCATGGATTGAGATAAATGTGTTGAGACTCACTTAACAATGCTCTTGCTTAGCATCCAAAATTTTGGGCTCAATTGTCAAAAGTCAAGGACTATCTCTTCCTTCCTTTGCATGGCAGCCTTGTCCTGGTAAATTCCTTCTCCTTTCTGGCAATTTTCCTCTCTGTTAGAGGTAACAAAATAATCCAGACAATGTAAGGTTTCCTACTGCAGCAGGGGGTTGGACTAGATGACCTCCG
The DNA here is from genome assembly GCA_023053685.1 of Diadophis punctatus similis. Taxonomy (NCBI): domain Eukaryota; kingdom Metazoa; phylum Chordata; class Lepidosauria; order Squamata; family Dipsadidae; genus Diadophis; species Diadophis punctatus. Next base: position 3,925,550 of record JALIGW010000055.1, read on the forward strand.
AGATATCTTCCAGCCCTAAATTGCTGTGCTGTTGAAGTTTCAAAGTGTCTTCTGAAGCCACGTCTACTGCCAGGGTTTGTAGTACTTCCTCCCTCCCTCCTCCCTCCCTCCCTCCCTCCCTCTCTCTCCCTCCCTCCCTCCCTCCCTCCCTCCCTCCCTCTCTCTCTCTCTCTCTCCCTCCCCCCTCTCTCTTTCACACACACACACACACACACACACACACACACACACACACACACCTACCTGGTCTGGGCACAAAGTATCTGTTGTTATAGAAGTTTTCATTTCTCTCTTTAATACACTTGATACTAATCAATACCCTATCACTCAACTATGTAAAGCCTATGCATATTTACTTGGTAGTAAGGCTACTCTCTTTCAGTGGGATTTACTCCTAATAGATACACACATGATTGCAGGCAGGCATCTTGCTCTGTTGTTTAATCGGCTCTAAGTAAAATTTCTACATTAATAAAATTTATACCTAAACAACAGAATATAGGAGCAAACAATCATAGCAATAGTCTGAGCAATCCTTCTTCCCCCATCCCCCCCCTTGCTTCCTTTTGCTTTTAGGGTGGGAGGGAAAACCAAATAAAAACAGGAAGGAGACAAGGACAGAAAATGGTGCATGGCTGCAAAATAGGAGATGGACATTTTTGAGCCACTTTCTGTGACTGAAAAGTTGAGGGGACCCAAGCAGGGGTGGGTTCTAACTTACCTTGCTGCCGGTTTGCTTCCTCGAGATGGCGACCGCATGCACAGTGCCAGAAACTCGGCTCCTGCACATGCTCAGAAGAAAAAGAAAATAAAAAATAAATAAATTAAATAAATTTTAAAAAAGCCAAAAACAAGATGGTGACTGCATCCACAGTGCCGGAAACTTGGCTTCTACACATGCTCAGAAGACAAAAAAATAAAATAAAAATTTGAAAATAATAAATAAAAAAAAGTTCAAAAAAAAGATGGCAGTGGCCATGGACCGGCACTGACCGATCCAGTTTGGTGACGCCATCGTGACATCACCAGCAAGGCACTACTGGTTTGGGCAAACTGGTCCGAACTGAGAGGAACCCACCCCTGGTATTTACACACATGGCATATATACATAGGATTAAATAGTATATTTTGGATGTTCAGTAGTAGTAAATAGATAGGGAAATTGTTGAGGCCAGGCACCCTAACACTAACCCTTGATGTGAGTGATGTCAAGTTGGCCACACCCACCCAGTCACATGACCGCAAAGCCACTCCCACCCAGTCACATGACTGCCAAACCACTCCCACCCAGTCACATGACCATCAAGCCACACCCAGAAATTCACCCAGAAAATAGGCCACACCCACTGAGTGGCAGTAAAAAAATTGGAACCCACCCCTGCACTTTTCCATTATTTTTGAAATGGTAGAGTTTAAATCCCCTTCACATCCAGATCTGCTATACTTCCTCGTCAATGTCTGGCAGAATTTTTCTGAGATGGACGAGCAAAGTATGTCATCACTGTTTGCAGTTTATTAATAATCTCTCATGACATTTCATCTCTTGGACATCCATGGTAAACGATGGTGGTCTATGAGATCTCCGTGCATAGAGTCTGCACAGGAATAATTCAGCCCATGCCTAGGATCACAATCTAATTTCCTTCATGAGTACATGTTTCTAGCAAGGTCATCCAGGGTATGACAGCATTTGCCATTAACACAATCCTAACGTCATGGTTCCGAGCAATGCTCCCAATCAATTGAAGACTCTGAGGCTGTGGCTTTTCTCACAGATCCTGTTTATTGGGCGTATCATATCGGCACGTTCAAATATGAAACCAGCTCTGAATAATTCCTGCACTTTGGTATAATTAAAGAATAGATATTGTCCACCCCCCTTGTGTCACAGGTCACATTAATCAACCAAGCAGGCAATGAACTTCTCATCACTCCCTCCTGCCATAGCTAAGCCACATTCAGCTGACCTTGGTTCTCATGGGCCTTATCGCTGTTATGTCGACAGCCTATAAAGAGAACCTGCATAAAATGTTCTACAGATGGCACCTACCACCTGCGAGATTGGCAAAAATGTTTCCGAACAGATCACCAGATTGTTGGAAGTGTAGACAGGCCCAGGGAATGTACTATGATATGTGGTGGACATGTGCCTTCATATTAAAAAAAATAGTAGCTTCTATTAAAAACTTATCTTTATATTGTTCTTATACTCTGTTGTACGCTGCCCTGAGTCCCCAGGGAGTAGGGCGGCATATAAGAACAGCAAATAAATAAATAAATAAATAAATAAATAAATAAATAAATAAATAAATAAATAAATAAATAAATAAATAAATAAATAAATAAATAAATAAATAAATAAATGTGTAAAAGCAAAAAAATATTGGACAAAAATAAGAAAGTGGCTTGAGGAGATAATTAATCAACAAAGAGATCTGAAACCGGAATTATTCCTACTAGGCATACTTATAAATTAATTATGATAAAAATATAATATTTAATATTACATGTCATAACTGCAGCTAGAATAGTATATGTGCAAAACTGAAAAATTAATACTATACCATCAGAGGAAAGTGCGATAAGAAAAGTTTTAGAGTGCGCTGAGATGGATAGACTAACAAAAGAAATAAAAGATAAAGGAGAAACTGAATACTATTTGGTATGGAACGCATGGTATAACTGGTTAGAGGACAGGTTTAATGGCTAAGAAACTATCAAGGAAAGATGACATAGGAGTTAGAAACTTGTAATTAATCGTTAAAAGTATATATGACGCAAAATATATGTGTATGAATTAATCTATTAATTTCTCAGTATATATAAAGAATAATGAAACCACATGTATAAATATATAGGTGTAAAGGGAAAAAATGGATAAATAGAGAATGTATACTGATGTGGAAATGTTGCAAAGAGAAAAATTGTGATATAAAATAAGGAAAAACTGTTCAATAAAAAATATTAAAAAAAACAGAATAGATATTGTCCATCTCCTTTGTGTCACAGGTCACATTAACCAACCAAGCAGGCGATGAACTTCTCATCACTCCTTCCTGCCGTTGCCAGTCCACGTTGAGCTTGGTTCTCATGGGCCTTTTCGCTGTTGTGTCTGGCACTGTAGTGGAAAATATTCTACATTCTTCACACGCCCCTCCCCCCCATATGCAAGGCATCTTAGAAACGGAGCAAAGTAAAGAATGGCTGTGACTAGAATCTTTTCAGAATGACACCTGTGTCATATGATAATTTAAAGGGGATAACCAGCAACTTCAATGATGCCTTGGAGGAACCTAGGAGCCACTGCATCTCATGAAAAAAAGTCTATCCTGGGTGAACCTGAAAATATCCAAAATTGGAAGCACCACTTCATTTTGGACCAGCTGCAGTTTTCAAGGGGTTTTCAGGAGTAGCCCCAAGAACATGGCAGTAGTCCACATGGGAAGTGACCAAGGCAGAACCGCCAATCCTGGGTAGTGCACAATTGGTCTGTTAATGATAACATATCCATTTCCATCCAATTTCTCATGTGTGCGAATTGGCCCATAAAATAGCAAACTTGAATTCTCTGGTTTTCAATCAGCTTTAACAAAATGTCTATGGCAATGTAACTGATGTGTTCTTTTGCTAAGAGAAAACTTCTTTGTTGAAGATAGTAACAATAGAAGGGTGGGGGAAGAACTAGAGGTTTCCTAATTATGAATAAGTATGCTTACACCATCTATTACTTATGCATATATGATTTTCCCCTTCTTTCAGAAATGGATAAATGTGAATGCACATTTTTGTCTTTAAGTGTTCCTCCCACTATTCTTTCGACAGGATTTATACAAGTTGCACTCTCATTACTGCCGTGAGATTCGATTGGTTTATTGTAAGAGCCACAGTGGTGCAGTGGTTAGAGTGCAGTACTGCAAGCTACTTCTGCTGATCACTGGCTGCCAGCAGTTTGGCACATCGAATCTCACCAGCCTCAAGGTTGATTCAGCCTTCCATCCTTCCGAGGTGGGTAAAATGAGGACCCAGATTGTTGGGGCAATATGCTGACCCTGTAAACTGCTTAGAGCGGGCCATAAAGCACTATGAAGCAGTATATAAGTCTAAGTGGTATTGCTATTGTCCTGCAGTTGAATCCACAGTGGTTTTGGGAGGGAGGGGCCTGAAGGATTAAGCAGTTATAATAGCCACATAAACATTACACGTGGTTCTTCTTGAGCAAACAATGATGAAAAATAACTTTGCAACCTATCACATTGACAACATTCACAGGTTTATAAAGCATAAAAAAACTGAAGTCCTTCCATAAATGTTGCAAAGTTTCACTTAGCGAACACTTCCAGCATGATTTTCAAAGCAGCCACCTGTGACCTCATTCAGTTGTGGCCACTTGGAAAATGGTGGCCACTTCTGGAATTGCGCAATGCAGTTATTTGACAAAGTGATCCATTCTGCTTCCCTCAGGCGGTCTATGCAGCATTGCAGAAAGCTCCCACGGTCGGTGAAGTTTCAGGTTGGTGTCAACATCCGTGGTTTTTGGTCTATGGCAGTGGTTCTCAGCCTGTGGTCCAAAGACCCTGGGAGGGGCCATAACATCATCACATGGGGTCTGCAAAGGCTTGAAGAAATGGTATGATTTAAATCTTGAGTTAAGTCTTGGAGGTCCATTGCCATAATCCATGATGACCACAAAAGATATTTAAAGGGACTCATGGTGATTGGCTTGGTATTTGACATGGGTTGGGTTAGTAAAGGAATTGAGCATTGTTAGGCTAATATCCTGAAGACCATAACAGAATCTCCAAAATTATTTTTTGGCTCGCCTGGACTCCTGATTTCCTACGCTTGACAGTTGATGACATTAAAGGCCACCAAGTGGTCACATTGACCCAGAATGGATTCACTGCCCTCATCCTGCTCCTTCCAAAGTTCATCTAAATGTGCAACCCATGCCATTTCCATCCCACACCCAGGCCTGAATCCTCACGGAAATGAGGATTAATCCAGGGTCCACCAAAAGTATCCAAGTGTGATCTTACATCCTCTAACCCTCACAGCTTCAACCTTAAACTGTCTACCGTGGACCTCACCCTGCTCCTAATGGGTCCGTAAAGGGGGCGTGCATAAGTGCACCAGCGTGCCTACCATCCCTGTCCTACTGTCCCCATTTATTTGTATTCATTTCTTTCGTTCATATCCATGTTATATTTATACCTGCTATCTTCTACATGTTTGACAAACTAATAAATACAAATACAAATACAAATACAAATGTGGTCCAGCAATTGTTTCTTGAGTAGGGGTCAAACTGAGTCCTCCTTCAGAGGTAGGGGAACAACCCCCACTCTCAAGGATGAATTCATGCTGGCTGCATCTCAACTGTGGGTTTGTTCCCAATAACAGAAGACTTTCTGCCTTCCCTCTTTCACCACTCTTGCCTCTGTCCTTTCTGTGGCTCTCATGGACATTCAAGACTCTCCACAGCTCAATTTTATTCTGTTTAACAAACTGAAGCTGTAGGAGGAGTGGCAGAACCTGGAGGCATGGAGTGAAAAGAGGAATCAGCCTAAAGTCTCTATGTAGCCACAAATGGACTAAGTCCAATCCCTCTTGAATTCTATTGACTCTTATCTAATCCCAAGATAGTAGTAACCATGAGTTGATTAGATTCCTATGGATAGGCATGATGGGTAATAAATCAGTCTAATTGAAATGTCACATGTTTCCTCAATGTTTTGCATCTGACACAACATTTACAAAGACTTTTCTTGAGATAGCAACCATAGAATTTACATCAGATCTTATTTAGTGGCGATAAGGGCAGCAAAACGATCCTATTTTTCCGCTCTTATTGCATCAGATTCTCGCCCAGCCGCCTTGTTTAGGGTGACTCGCTCCCTCCTTGCTAAAGGGGAGAGCGAGGAGCACTTGCAAGGCAGAGCTGAGGAATTCGCAGAGTTTCTGTCAGATAAAGTCGCTCAGATCTGGTCGAACCTGGACTCTGGCTGGGCAGAGTCCATGGAGTTGACAGGGGCAAGTCTTAGTCCACCATTATGGGAAGAGTTTGGACCTGTTTCTCCCGAGGATGTGGACAGAGCTGTGGGGGCGATGGGTACCTCCACCTGTTTATTGGACCCGTGCCCCTCCTGGTTGGTCTCTGCTAGGGAGGTGGCACGTCGCTGGATCCAGGCGGTGATCACCGCTTCTTTGAGGGAGGGATCCGTACCGCAGTCGTTAAAAGCTGCGGTGGTGAGACCCCTCCTGAAGAAGCCTTCCCTGGATCCAGCTGACTTGAAGAACTATCGTCCAGTCTCCAACTTACCTTTTTTAGGAAAGGTTGTGGAGAAGGCGGTGGTTACTCAGCTTCTGCAAGTTCTGGATGAAACAGAGCATCTAGATCCTTACCAGTCGGGTTTCAGGCATGACTACAGTACAGAAACTGCATTGGTCGCTCTGATGGATGATCTCTGGCGGGCCCGGGATGGGGGGAATTCCTCCATCCTGGTGCTACTTGACTTCTCAGCAGCTTTCGATACCATCGACCATGGTATCCTTCCGCATCATCTCGGCGAGTTGGGAGTGGGAGGCACTGTTTTGCGGTGGTTCTCCTCTTATCTCGTCGATAGGATGCAGTCGGTGTTAACAGGAGGGCAGAGATCGTCCCCTAGGCCCCTGTTATGCGGGGTGCCTCAGGGGTCGATTCTCTCGCCCATCCTGTTTAACATTTACATGAAACCGCTGGGGGAGATCATCCGCAGACATGGGGTGTGTTTTCACCAGTACGCTGATGACACCCAGCTGTACATCACCACCCCGTCTGACTTCAGAGAGGCAGTTGATGTAATGTGCCGGTGCCTGGACGACGTTAAGATCTGGATGGGGAGGAACAGACTCAGGCTTAATCCCGACAAGACTGAGTGGCTTTGGATATTGCCTCCTAAGGACTATGACAACTGTCCCTCCTTGGCTTTTGAGGGAGCGAAACTGACCCCCTCAGATCAGGTCCGCAACTTGGGGGTCCTCCTAGATCCACAGCTAAAATTGGATCATCATCTTTCTGCTGTGGCTAGGGGGGCCTTTGCACAGGTTCGCCTGGTGCACCAGTTGCGGCCATACTTGGAGAAGGAGGCTCTACTCACGGTCACTCATGCCCTTGTCACCTCGCGCTTGGACTACTGCAATGCGCTCTACATGGGGCTACCCTTGAAGAGTATCCGGAGACTTCAGTTGGTGCAAAATGCGGCTGCGCGTGCTGTGGTGGGTGTACCAAGGTACACCCACGTGACACTGATACTCCGCCAGCTGCATTGGTTGCTCATCGGTCTCCGGGTCCAATTCAAGGTGTTGATCACCATCTTTAAAGCTCTTCATGGCTTAGGACCATGCTATCTCCGGGACCGCATTCTGCCTCACACTTCCCTTCGACCGGTTAGGGCCCACAGAGTTGGCCTCCTCCAGGTCCCGTCGGCCAAGCAATGCCGGCTGGCGGGCCCTAGGGGGATAGCCTTCTCTGTGGCGGGCCCCGCACTCTGGAACCAACTTCCCCCAGAGACCCGAACTATCTCCACTCTGCTGGCCTTCCGAAAAGCCGTTAAGACATGGCTTTTCCTGCAGGCTGGGGGTAGAGCCTAATCCACTCGAGCTCACCCCCCAAGTATATATGGTTGTTGGATGGTTGTTGGATGGTTTTAATACTGTGTTTTTAATTTTTATATTTGTTTTTAATGTAATATTTATAATTGGTTATTCTTGTATTTTCCCTGCTGTATGCCGCCTTGAGTCCCTCGGGAGTTGGCGGCATATAAGAAAACCAAAATAAATAAATAAATAAATAAATAAATAAATAAATAAATAAATAAATAAATAAATAAATAAATAAATAAATAAATAAATAAATAAATAAATAAATAAATAAATAAATAAATAAATAAATAAATAAATAAATAAATAAATAAATAAATAAATAAATAAATAAATAGTACTGCTTGAGCAGAAGCTCATAGTCCAGGAAGACCCCAGATTGCATTACAGTCCTAAGCATTACAGTTCAATGTCATGCAGAAACAAAGACGAAAAATTCCACTTCTGAGAGGACCAATCATGCACAGCTGCTTGTTTTTGCTAGGATTCAAACTGAGAATGTTCCTTCCCATCCAACCTTCATGCAGGAGGGCAAAACCTTGATAGCACCACTTGGTCAATCAGTGGTTGTACAACTGAATATCATCAGCCTATGAAGGATACCTGACCTCAAACTGAGAAGGCTTTCCAGATGCACCCTGGATGTCAATGGATTTGGCTCAGTCTCTCCCTCCAACCAACACTGAATGGAACCACTTTCAGATGAAGGAGAGACTCACATAACACTATATGGCCATTCTTTGTTATCCCAGTTTCTAATGTCATCCCCTGCCATGTGGTTATTCAAAAACTGGTCATTCCGTCCAAGCAGTGGCATGACTGCTCACAGCTACAAGGCCACAACTGATTCTCATGTGCCCCCCAAACCCCATTAGCACTCATCCTAGCTGACCAACTATGGCCCAGGCCAAACTCCATCTTGTTTCCAGGGGGTCAGTTTCATGGAGGTCAAATTCACAACTTCAGCATGACTCCATCTGCTCTGTGCATTACAAGAAACACAAACATATTTTTCCATTCTGGTGAATGAGAAGCTATTGCTAAAGAGTTGCTTTCTTTGCAATTATCAGAAGTACAGTAATTCTTAGTGTATACCCTGTGGATTTCTAGATACAACACCTTCCAAGATAAAACCTGCTATAAAAATATGTCTGAGTTTTCCAGATGGGGGCAGAAATGTCACCTTAGCCTGTCTTGCAAAGAGCTCACTCCTCCTTTGAAGAGACTCACATGTCTTTGTTTCCTCTATTGTCATGGCCCAAACACAGGTAAGAAGAAATATCATTGATATAAATTTGTCCTGGTACCATCCAGGTGGCACAGGTGGTGTATGAACTGCTAAAGTTCCAGTGAGATTTCAGGAGCAACCTTCAAATCAGATTCTGCATAAACCTAGATTTCTGTTCTAGGAGGGAAGGTGACAAGAATGACTGGGCAGGAGTCATGCTTCTGTTGATGCTGATGCTCTTCTGGCTCCTGGATCCAACTACAGCGAAGAGGCTGCAAACCATTTGTGTGTTCAAGGATTATATCAATTTAAGGAAAAACTACTATAGGCCTGGTGATCTCATTATTGGTGGGAATTTGCCCTTCGGAATTATTATGAAGTCTCCTGCCCTAGACTTTAATACAGTAAAGCTTGTTTTAGAAAATGGGTAAGTTTCAGCATGTAAGGGGAAACATGGAGATAAATCATTTCTTTGCTTCATGGACTTTTTTCAAAAAATACTTCTAGCATTTGAATTGTCCTGGTGTAGTGCACATTTTGTACTTTTCTCAGTAATTTAGCAAGCTCTTCAAATCGGCTGGAATTTTCAATCTCTTCATCAGGAAGATGACAAAGAAGTAAAATGAAGAGGGAAGCTGTGCTGGCCTAGTGAAGAAGTCAAATTATAATATTAATCTCACCAGTAACATCTGGTAGAAAATTCAAATAAAAGCTCAACACTTTTCAAGGTGTTACAAAAATTCCTCTCAGTTTTGGAACCATCATTGCTAATGAATAATGGCCTTCAGTAAATCTATGAGGTGACACACACACACACCACTGTAGTCTGTGCTCAGCAATGTTTACACACCTGAAGAAGCTGCTCCAAGAGAGACCTTAAATAATTCAGGTGAAAGGGGAGCAGTTGGAAAGGATTTCAGCCACTGAAGCAAAGTGAAGATGGCAGGGATGATAGAGAGTATAAAACTGACCATGATATCTATGGAAAGACTTGTCTCCTTTCTCACAAAGTCATCCAAGTTTAGCCAAGGAAAATCCTTTGAAAAAAACCCAAACCAATGAAATTTGGGAGTTTCTGCCCCCAAAAGTCCCCCCAAACAGTGAAGCAAATTCTCCAGCCATGCACAAGATTTCCTGTAAGGTTCTCCAATGTTTCTCTTACTACAGAATCACCACCACTTACTACCAGCAGTTCCTTGCATTGATGTTTGCTGTCTCCGAGGTCAATAAGGATTTTCTTCTGCTCCCCAACATCACCCTTGGCTTCCACATCTATGGCCATTACCAGAGGGAGATGTCTGTTTCCTTAAACAGCCTCTCCATGCTCTCCTCACAAGACCAAGTGGTTCCAGGTTACAATTGCAACCTTCAGGACACTCTGCTGTCCGTCATTGGTGATCTCAGTGACAAAATCTCAAGGCAGATGGACTCCATCTTCAGCATCTTCAAGGTCCCTCAGGTAAGAGAATAGACAAAGATCAAAAGCACAAACAGAAGCCAAGATTAAACTAAAAGTAGGTATTTTGGGGGGCATATAATGAGCTTGTGACTCTTAGAAAATTCTTTATTAAAGGGTAGCCATCATTTTACTACCATTTATTCTCTGTATGAAGTTGTTGGTTTCTTCTCTTGTCTTCTGACATACCACAACCAATAAAAATGGCTAAGAAGTGAAGAAGATTCAGTTTGCCAGTCAAAGTGAGTCAGTCTGACTGGAGGGCCTTCAACCACACAATGGTCACTACTAAAGTCAACATGAAACTTTTACTTTGTCTTTGAAAAAGAATCTCTTTTTCTCCAGCTCGGTGTTGGTTTTGAGTTCTCTCAGGGAGAGAGAAGAGTTTATCCTTCCTTCTTCCGGATTAATCCCAAGGAATCTCCTCAGTATGTGGGTTTAGTCCAGCTGCTCTTGTATTTCCAGTGGAACTGGGTTGGGCTTTTCGCCCCTGAAGATGACAGAGGAGAACATTTCATCTCAACTCTGACGCCAATGCTCCAGGAGAAGGAGATCTGCCTGGCCTTCACTCTAATGCTGAAATCGGATAATGTTAAAATCACTTTGGTCCAGTTAAATCTCAATTTCCCTACCTTCTCTAAAGCAGAAGTGTTTATTCGGTTTGCAGAATCAACTGTTACTTTCATTGTAATGCTGGCAATGCGTTCTTTTGAAAAACACAAGAAAGTATCATTTAGGAAAGTTTTTATCTTCACTTCCCATTGGAAAATTGGCATGAGAGAATCTGAATACACATTGCAATTCATAAAGCCTTTCCATGGGGCCTTGCATTTTAGGGACCACGCTGGGGATGTCTCAGAATTCAGCCACTTCCTCCTGTCTTTAGACCCCTTGAACCCCCAAGGAGACGTCTTTCTCCTTCTATGTTGGGAAAGAGCCTTTTACTGCAAGTTCCATAAATCAGGAAAGATCCTTCCAAAGGGAAGGGAAACATGTACAGGAAAGGAGAAAGTGCAGAAACTGCCAAATTACACTTTTGAAACAAGAATGACAGGAGAAAGTTACAATATCTACAATGCCATTTATGCTCTGGCACATGCTTTACATGCAATGTGTGGATCCAGAGTTCGACCGACCATGATGAGGCTTGGAAAGAGGATCTCAACTGTCCAGTCATGGCAGGTAATTTCTGTGGCTTTTGACTCAGTCCACAGACGCTTAGATCGGAATCTCCCCATGTGAATTTCTTCAGTTACTGATTAAATGTCTGCGTACTCCCTTACCCATTCATCTGAGGCCCTGCCCTTTTTTTCAGTTTATCATTTGTTGTGCTACTCAGCTTGTTGTGTGAAAGAGCTTCTGATTAATCATGGATGAAAACTAATCAAGGAGAGAAGCAACCTAGAACTAAGGAGAAATTTCTTAAGGAACGGTTTACCTTTAGACTTCGTGGGAGCCCCTTTGCTGGAGTCATTTAAGAACAGACAGGATAGCCAACTGTCTAAAACTGTAGAGGATCTGTTGCTTGAGCAGGAGGTTGGACTAGAAGACCTCCAATAATAATAATAATAATAATAATAATAATAATAATAATAATAATAATAATAATAATAATAATAATAATAATAATAATAATAATAATAATAATAATAATAATAATAATAATAATAATAATAATAATAATAATAATAATAATAATAATAATAATAATAATAATAATAATAATAATAATCCCTGATCCTGCCTTTTGCCATCAAGAGGCAGTTAGATTGCTTTCCCCCCCATCCCTGATCCTGCCTTTTGCCATCAACAGGCAGTTAGATTACTTTCCCCCCCATCCCTGATCCTGCCTTTTGCCATCAACAGGCAGTTAGATTACTTCCCCCCCCATCCCTGATCCTGCCTTTTGCCATCAAGAGGCAGTTAGATTGCTTTCCCCCCATCCCTGATCCTGCCTTTTGCCATCAAGAGGCAGTTAGATTGCTTTCCCCCCCCCCATCCCTGATCCTGCCTTTTGCCATCAACAGGCAGTTAGATTGCTTCCCCCCCCCCATCCCTGATCCTGCCTTTTGCCATCAAGAGGCAGTTAGATTGCTTTCCCCCCCCATCCCTGATCCTGCCTTTTACCATCAACAGGCAGTTAGATTGCTTTCCCCCCATCCCTGATCCTGCCTTTTGCCATCAAGAGGCAGTTAGATTGCTTCCCCCCCCCATTCCGCCGTTGCCGGTCCCAATCCCGGATGAGAAAGGAGGAGGGTTGGGGTCAGGTTGGCAACCTGGCCTCATAAAAAAAAACTCGCCAACCCATATAACATGGTGAAACAAATGAAGAAAAATTCTATACCGCATCGGTCGTCATGCGTGTTAACAAGGGCCGCGGCAGATGTTGAGGTCCCTGGACATCCGTCGACAAGTGGGCTACAAGTGGACCAGCCAACAAAACGACAAAAATATAGTGCAGATGAAAATCGTGCCATAATGGCCTGTTATTACAACTCAGAGCCAGAAAGAAGAGGTTATTTGAAGCGAATGCATGAACTATGGAAACAACAATATCCAGATTCAAATGTTAGCGAACAACGACTAGCAGATCAAAGGCGATTTATTATACGAAATAATGTGTTCAGTGAAGTTGAACTTGAGAAAATTCAGACAAATTGCCAAATTAAAAAAATAACACCACCAGTGGAAACAACGGAAACTCACAAAACAACTGAAGACATCACACTGGAGCTTCCAACAGAAAAAACTGTTAGTGGAGAAGTAATAGCACCACTACCAGAACCAGTCATGATTGAACCAATTGATGAACTAACTGAAAAACAAAAGGAATTGAAGGACAAAATCATGGAGCATATACTGTCTAATGAGGAAAGACAACGTTTACCATCATTAAAAACTGTGCCTAAGAAAAACTTGGCACCTATAATGAGAATGGTTAATGCAGTACTTTCAACAATTGAATCGGCATCCATCTTAGAAACAAATCAGTTAATGTACAGTGCAGCTGCAATAGTCACTAATGAACTAGGTTTTAAAAACAAAGCACCTAGTCACAAGGCAGAAAAAGCATCAAAACCAAAATGGAAAATTCGACTGGAACAAAAAATAAAAAAACTCAGAACAGATGCTAGCAATTTAAAAAATATGAATGAACAACGGCTAAAAAACAGCAAGATCATGGATCAATTAGCCAGAAGATACAGGCTTGATACAAGGAAAATTGAAGAAGCACTTGAAAGTGTAAAACAGCAAATAACAGCAATAGCCAGAAAAATTGAAAGATATGATGCAAGAATCATTCAGTACAAGCAAAATCAGCAATTTCGATCAGATCAAAGACATTTCTACCAAAACCTTAATGCAAATGACAATTTCAAAAGTGAAAAACCAGAAAAGCAAGCCACTGTTGAATTCTGGAAAGAACTGTGGGAAAATGCAAAGGATTACAATAAGGAAGCAAAGTGGATACAAGACTTTGAGAAAAGTGTTGGCAAGAAGCAAATGCAAGTATTAGAAATAACAACTGAGATGGTCAAAAATCGAGTAAAAAAAGTAAGGAACTGGACATCACCTGGAAATGACCAATTACATGGTTTCTGGCTCAAATATCTGACCAGTTTGCATGCAATATTGGCCAAGCAACTGAACGAAATGCTACAAAATGGTCAAATTGATGAATGCTTGACAACTGGAAAAACATACTTGATTCAGAAAGATGCAACTAAAGGAACAACACCTGGAAACTACAGACCAATAACATGCTTGCCAACAACCTTCAAATTACTCACCGGGATAATTGCAGATAACATAATGGATTATTTGGAAACAAATAACATCTTGCCAGTAGAGCAAAAAGGCAACAAAAGAAGGAGCAGGGGCACAAAAGATCAGCTCCTAATTGACAAAATGATACTAGAAAACTGTAAGAACAGAAAAACAAACTTGAATATGGTTTGGATTGATTACAAAAAGGCGTACGACTCACTGCCACACAGCTGGATCATCAAATGCTTAGAAACTATTGGCATCAGCAAAAATATTACATCATTCACTGAAAAAGCGATGAAACAATGGAGAACTGAGTTGGCAGTAGGGAATGAGAACTATGGAATGGTTAATATCAAGAGAGGAATTTTTCAGGGAGATTCACTTTCACCCCTCCTCTTCATCATCGCAATGATCCCACTATCAGTAATCTTAAAAAAAATGAAACTTGGATACCAAATAGCCAAAGACGCCGAAAAAATTTCACATTTATTGTATATGGATGATTTGAAACTGTATGGAAAGTCAGAAATAGAAATCCAGTCACTGACCAACACAGTCCTAATATTCAGCACAGATATCTCAATGCAGTTTGGCATGGAAAAATGTGCCACTGTATCTATGAAAAGGGGCAAAATCACTACATGTGACGGAATTGAAATGCCCAATGGCCAATTAATTAAATGCAATCAAAATGAAGCCTATAAATATCTGGGCATTCTGCAGTTGGATAACATCAGACATGGAGAAGTGAAAACTATCATTAGAAGAGAGTACACCAACAGAGTTAGGAAAATTTTGAAATCTAAATTAAATGGTGGAAACACCATCAAGGCCATGAATACCTGGGCAATACCAGTCATAAGATACACGGCTGGTATAATTAACTGGACACAAGCTGATTTGGACATTTTGGACTGAAACATCAGAAAACTAATGACAATGCACTACAGTTTACATCCACGTAGTGACACTGATAGACTTTACCTGCCCAGAAAATCAGGTGGCAGAGGACTACTACAAGTAAAGCAAACAGTTGAAGAAGAAAAGCATGCATTGGCGGATTATTTAAAAGAAAGTCAAGAACATCTATTAATTGAAGTAAAGAACAAAAATCTACTGAAGGTCCAACAGACGAAACAAGAATACAGAAAAAATGTGATAAAATCAAGAATGGAGAGTTGGCAAAATAAAGCATTACAGGGCCAATTTCTGGAAAAAATAAAAGACAAAGTGGACAGTGAAAAAACTTGGTTATGGTTAACATCTGGTACTTTAAAGAAAGAAACAGAATCATTGATTCTGGCCGCACAAGAACAGGCAATTCGTACAAATGCCATAAAGGCCAAAATTGATAAATCCTCAAATGATGCTAAATGCAGTTTATGCAAGGAAGCTGATGAAATTGTAGCCCATGTGCTCAGCTGCTGCAAGAAAATCGCGCAGACTGATTACAAATTACGACACAACTCTGTTGCACAAATGATCCACTGGAATTTATGCAAAAATTATAACATCCATACTGCTACAAACTGGTGGGAACACAAGGCTGAAAAAGTCACTGAAAATCAGATGGTCAAGATCTTGTGGGATTTTCGTATACAAACAGACAAGGTACTGGCGCATAATACACCAGACATCACGCTGGTCGAGAAAAACAAGGTGACTATCATTGACATTGCAATACCAGGGGATAGCAAGGTCGATGAAAAGGAACACGAAAAAATCGCAAAATACCAGGAGTTAAAAATCGAAATCCAACGATTATGGCACAAACCAGCAGTGGTAATTCCAGTAGTGATTGGAACACTGGGTGCTATCCCAAAAGCACTGGAATTACATTTAAAACAGCTCAAAATTGACAAAATCACCATCAGTCAAATGCAGAAAGCCGCACTGCTCGGTTCCGCACATATACTTCGAAAATACATTACGACGTCCTAGGCCCCTGGGTGGGGCTCGACTAGTAATCAATGCCAAATCCGGCAAAACAACTGGCTGCTGTGATACAATTGTATAATAATAATAATAATAATAATAATAATAATAATAATAATAATAATAATAATAATAATAATAATAATAATAATAATAATAATAATAATAATAATAATAATAATAATAATAATACTTTATTTCTGATTATGAATCTTCTTTGATCAGCCAGTCGAAGTTCAGTTATCTTTGAGTCAGGGTATACTTGTTTCCACAGTTGGTACATCCTTTTTTGGTAGCCACGCTTTTGAGGTTCTGATTTGTAGTAGCATTTCATTACTGTACGATTCTCTGACATGGTGTATTTCTGCCGCTTCTGTAATTGTTCATTTGAGTTTTGATTCCGTAAACCACTTTTCGGCGAATGCCCAGAATCAGCAGCATCCGCCGCGGACCTTTTTATCCTGGGCAACGGCCGAGCCAGTATAGACTTCGATTTTGTTTGTTTCTCCATAATACTAATGGGTTAGGTGCTCTTAGTTCTATTCCTCAGCTGAGACCACTCTGACTTGGTTGAACCTTCTGGTAGTAACACTACCGTCAGCACAGCTCTCAGCATCATTGGAGCAGTTAAGCCCCCCCACCACGGCAAGGTGGCACCCATCGGGGGGGGGGGTGAAGAATGTGGTCACTAAAGAATACACACAAAGAGTCAGAAAAATTTTCAAAAGCAAGCTCAATGGAGGCAACACCATCAAGGCCATAAACAACTGGGCTATACCTGTTATAAGATATACTGCTGGCATAATAAACTGGACACAGGCTGAACTGGACAATTTGGACAGAAAAACAAGAAAACTCATGACCATTCACCATTCACTTCATCCTCGTAGTGATGTCGACAGACTATATCTGCCCAGAAAAACTGGTGGCAGAGGACTTTTACAAGTAAAACAAACAGTAGAAGAAGAAAAACATGCATTGGCAGAATACATCAAAGAAAGTAAAGAACCTGCATTGATTGAAGTAAACAACCGGAAGCTTCTGAAAGTGCAGCAGACCAAGCATCAGTATAGGAAAACTGCAATGCAAACTAGAGCCGACAGTTGGTGCAATAAAGCCTTGCATGGGCAATTCCTCAACAAGATTGAAGGAAAGGTTGATAAGGAGAAGATCTGGTTATGGCTCACTAATGGAACACTGAAGAAGGAGACAGAAGGCTTGATTCTTGCAGCCCAGGAGCAAGCAATTAGAACAAATGCAATCAAAGCCAAGATTGAAAAATCAGCTGATGACCCAAAATGTAGACTTTGCAAGGAAGCTGATGAAACAATTGATCATATCCTCAGCAGCTGCAAGAAAATCGCACAGACGGACTACAAACAGAGGCACAACTACGTGGCCCAGATGCTTCATTGGAACCTGTGCCACAACTACCACCTACCAGTGGTAAAGAACTGGTGGGATCATAAACCTGAGAAAGTAGTTGAAAACAAACATGCCAAAATACTTTGGGACTTTCGAATTCAGACTGACAAGGTTTTGGAACATAATACGCCAGACCTCATGATTGTGGAAAATAAAAAAGTGTGGATCATTGATGTCGCCATACCAGGTGACAGTCGAATTGATGAAAAACAACAAGAAAAACTTAACCGATATCAGGACCTCAAAATCGAATTACAACGACTCTGGCATAAACCAGTACAGGTGGTCCCAGTGGTAATCGGCACACTGGGTGCTGTGCCAAAAGACCTTAACCGGCATTTGAAAACAATAAACATTGACAAAATCACGATCTGTCAGTTGCAAAAGGCCACCGTACTTGGATCTGCGCGCATCATACGAAAATACATCACACAGTCCTAGACGCTTGGGAAGTGTTCGACTTGTGATATAGTGATACGAAATCCAGCATATAAATCACATTTGCTGTGTATTACATTTTTTGTGAATAAATAATAATAATAATAATAATAATAATAATAATAATAATAATAATAATAATAATAATAATAATAATAATAATAATAATAATAATAATAATAATAATAATAATAATAATAATAATAATAATAATAATAATAATAATAATAATAATATAATAACAACAACAACAACAATGACAACAACAACAGAATTGGAAGGGACCTTGGAGATCTTCTAGTCCAACCCCCTGCTTAGGCAGGAAACCCTACACCACTTCAGACAAATGGTTATCCAACATCTTCTTAAAAACTTCCAGTGTTGGAGCATTCAGAACTTCTGGAGTCAAGCTATTACACTGATTAATTGTTCTAACTGTCAGGAAATTTCTCCTTAGTTCTAAGTTGCTTCTCTCCTTGTTTAGTTTCCACCCATTGCTTCTTGTTCTACCTTCAGGTGCTTTGGAGAATAGTTTGACTCCCTCTTCTTTGTGGCAACCCCTGAGATATTGGAACACTGCTATCATGTCACCCCTGGTCCTTCTTTTCATTAAACTAGACATACCTACTTCCTGCAACCATTTTTCATATGTTTTAGCCTCCAGTCCCCTAATCATCTTTGTTGCTCTTCTCTGCACTCTTTCTAGAGTCTCAACATCCTTTTTACATCGTGGCGACCAAAACTGAATGCAGCATTCCAAGTGTGGCCTTACCAAGGCATTATAAAGTGGTATTAACACTTAGCGTGATCTTGGTTCTATTCCTCTGTTTATGCAGCCTAGAACTATGTTGGCTTTTTTGGCAGCTGCTACACACTGCTGGCTCATATTTAAATGGTTGTCCACTAGGACACTAAGATCCCTCTCACAGTTACTACTGTTGAGCAAGGTACCACATATACTGTACCTGTGCATTTTGTTTTTCTTGCCTAAATGTAGAACCTTACTTTTTTCACCATTGAATTTCATTTTGTTTGATAGCGCCAGGGATGGGTTCCTACCGGTGCAGTCTTTTCTGTGGCACCGGTAGCTGCAAGCGGATTGTGAAATGGCTCTGAGGCCGTCTCCGCCAGTCCGTCGCATGGTGCCATCTTTTTTGTGAATTTTTGGGCTTCTTTTCTTCCTGCGCATACGCTGAAGCAAAATCTCATGAGGGGACACGTGTGCGAGAGAGATTTAAGCGATTTTTTTGCCTCCGTGCATGCACGGAGGCAAAAAATCACCAAAATTGCGCACGCATGCATCCCTCACAAGATTTTGCTTCCGTGCATGCACAGGAAGCAAAATTGCATGAGGAGCCACATGCATGTAGCGCGCCCACATGCACATGAAACATTGAGATGCGCACGTAGTGCACCGGGACCGAGATAAGAGCAACCCACCCCTGGATAGCACCGCATGTTCAAGTCTGTCAAGATCCTTCTGTATCTTGAGCCTGTCTTCTGGAGAGTTGGCTATTCCTGCCAGTTTGGTGTCATCTGCAAATTTGATGAGTTCCCCATCTATTCCCTCATCCAAGTCATTGATGAAGATGTTGAAGAGTACTGGGCCTAAAAAATAGCCTTGGGGTACTCCACTGCATACTTCCCTCCATGTAGATGCAGTTCCATTGAGCACTACATGTTGAGTGCGGTTGGTTAGCCAGTTTTGAATCCATCTGGCTGTGTTGCTGTCCATCCCACATTTTTCTACTTTATCTAGTAGTAGGTTATGGTCTACTTTATCAAATGCCTTCCTGAAGTCCAAGTAAACCACATCGACAGCATTCCTCTGGTCCACTAATTTTGTCACTTTGTCAAATAATGCAGTAAGATTAGTCTGGCATGATCTGTTTTTGACAAACCCATGTTGGCTTTTGGTTATTAATTTGTTTGTTTCTATGTGTTCATTGATTCGTTGCTTGACTATCTTTTCCAAAATCTTTCCTGGTATTGAGGTCAGGTTGATAGGTCTGTGGTTTCCTGGACCTGTTTTTTTCCCTTTTTTGAAGATGGGAACTACATCAGCTCTTTTCCAGTCCTCTGACAGTTCACCGGTGCTCAAGGATCTTTAAAAGATATAGTTCAGTGATTCTGAGATCTTGTCTGCCAGTTCCTTCAGAACCTTGGGGTGTAATCCATCTGTTCCTGGTGATTTGAATTCGTCTAGGGTAGACAGGTGTTCACTTACCATTTTCTTCCCTATTTTAACTTGTGTTCCTAATATGTTTTTTGTGATGCTGTTTTTGATAGGTTGGACTGTTTTTTCCCTTTGTATAAAGACAGATGCAAAAAACATGTGAAGTAGCTCTGCTTTCTCCCTGTTGCTTGTCACCTTCTTGCCACTTTCTCCCTGCAGTAGACCAATTGTTTCCTTGACTTTTTTCTTGTTTTTAATATGTTGGAAGAAGCAATATCCCCAATGTGCATTCCAATACTGTGATTCTGTTTCTGTGGACAGTGTAATGACTGGGTTGACATAATTTTCACACCATGCTCACAGTAATAATACAGTTACATATACAGATTTTTTTCTCTTCCAACTTCTAGTCTTAATGTGCTCATTATAATTATAATATATTTATTTTTGTGTATCAATTAATATTATACTATTTTCCTAATTGATCACTCGGTGTTCCACCACATTTCAATATCTCAACTTTCTTTAAATACCAATAAAACCAGTTGTCAATTAGATTTAATCAGTCCCAAGATTATAATTCTAAGTGCCCTGAATTTATAGTCCTTGAAAACTAAATTTTTCAGTATATTTTTATATCTTGTTGGTTGGTTGATCACAATAATACCTTAAAATATACCTAATCTTAGTCTTCCATCTCCTAATCTAAATTTATCTCTGTGTTTACAATAAATTCCATTATATGTCTATAGATAGACTACTATTTTTCCAGTTTAAACTTTCCACTTATTTCTTTTTTTTTATTAAAAAGTTTTAAGAGTACAAAGTATATACATTTTTATCTTTTCTCCCCCCCTTTTCCACCCTCCACCCTTGCCCCCCCCCCAACTCACCCACCCCCCACCCCCCCACCCCGGACTTCCCAGAAAAAACACAAGGTATAATTTCAAAACAAAAAGTATAAAGCTATAAAATACTAAAACAAATTGTTAGTTCAGGAATACCTTATCCATTCTTAACTCTATGTAACTCCAAGAGCTTGAAAGTATAATCGAAAATTTCTCAAACAAATAACTATTAAACTATCTTAATCTGATACTTTTTCTGAATATATTCAGTCCACCTACTCCATTCCAATATATATCTTTCATTTGAGTGATCCTTAAGATAAGATGAAATCTTGGCCATTTCAGCGAGATGTGTCACTTTTACCATCCATTCTTCAATTGTAGGTATATCTTCCTTCTTCCAATATTGTGCTACCAGTAACCTGGCAGCAGTTATAAAGTTCAAAATCAACTTAGTCTCTATAACAGAACAGTCCGTAATTATTCCCAGCAAAAAAACCTGAGGTGTGAACTTGATCTTTTTCTTTAAAATATTTTGTATAATCCACCAAATTTTTATCCAAAAAGCCGTAATTTTTTTACAAGTCCACCATATATGAAAGTATGTAGCATCCTCGCATTCACATCTCCAACATTTTGGCTGTAAATTTGGATACATACAAGCTAGTTTTTTTGGGTCTAAATGCCATCAATAAAACATTTTATAAAAGTTTTCTCTTAAATTTTGAGCCTGTGTAAATTTAACATTTCTGACCCATATCTTTTCCCACATATCCATCATTATAGGTTCTCCAATATTTTGAGCCCATGTTATCATACAGTCCTTAACTAGTTCTGATTCTGAATCTAATTCCAATAAAATATTATACAATCTTTTTATATGCATAGGGTCCTTATCTTTTATTTGTATAATCAGATTATCCTCATTTCTCAAAATACCAGTTTTTCGATCATCTTTCCATCTAGCCTGTAATTGTCCATATTGAAACCATGTTCTAGTTATTCCTTCCTCTTTTAATTTCTCGAACGGTTTTAATTGAAATGAAATTCCATCTTCAAAGAGAAGTTCTTTGTATGTAATCTTATCTAATTTTTGTTCCAAGTTTATATTTTCTATCGCGTGTCTGGGTACTGTCCATAAAAGTAATTTCTCATTTAATTTGCCTTGGTACTTTTTCCAGACACGCAATAAAGCATTTCTTAGTATGTGACTCTTAAAGGCTTTGTCTACTTTTTAATCATATACTAAGTAAGCATGCCACCCGTGGTACAAACCATATCCCTCAATGTTTAGCACCCTCTCTTCCGTTAAATTAATCCAATCCGTAATTGCTGAGAGAATTGCTGCTTCATAATACAGTTTCAAATTAGGCATTTTTAATCCACCTCTTTCACGTACATCCTGCATAATCTTCTGATTTACCCTTGGCTTCTTGCCTGCCCAGATAAATTTGTTTATACCCTTTTGCCACTCCTTCAAATTCTCATCCTTTTTAAGTATTGGTATCATTTGAAAGAGGAATAAAAATCTTGGTAAGATATTCATTTTAACTGCAGCTATCCTGCCCAGCAATGACAATTGTAATTTCTCCCAATTTTCCATATCTTTCTGTATTTTTAACCAAAGTGGATCATAGTTGTATTGATATAATTTTGTATTTGTGGACATAATATAAACCCCTAAATATTTAATCTTTTGGACTATCTCAAAACCTGTTCCCATTTCTATTTCTTCTTTTTGGGTTCTTGTCACATTTTTAACTATTATTTTGGTTTTGGCTATATTTATTTTGAAGCCAGATACTCGTCCGTAGGAATCGATTGTATCCATCAAAATACTAATAGATTGTAAAGGTTGCATCAAGGTAACAACCAGGTCATCTGCAAATGCTCGTAGCTTGCATTCTTCCTGTCTAATTTTTATACCCTTTATTGTATCAAGCTCTCTTGGAATCCTATTGGACTTTCTAGCATTTTTACACAAACTCATTATTCCCTCTGTCTTACCCTTTATCTCCTTCTGCTGCATCTTTTGAATGTCCATCCATGTCCCTTTCATTATTTTTGAAAATTCTTATTTTTCCCCACCCTGTATTCTGATGTATGTTCTTAGGGTAATATCTATTTGACTTTTAGTATTTATTATTGCTGTCTTTTCAGTATTTTTCTCTGTTTTTATCTTATTTTTATCTTTTTGTAGTTTATTTTGCTTTGTCCCTTCCACCACTCCTTCTAATTTCTCAATTGTCTTCTGTATGTTATATTCGTCTTTTCTCACCATTTGTTGAGAGCCTTCTACTTTCACATCTTTATCTTTAAATATTCCCATAAACTTCTTATTATTCTTTGTCACTATTTCTAGCATTTCTTCATAGAACTTTATTGTCTCCCGCTGGGTCATTTTGAAACAAGTTGATATACCTCTAATGTCCCAATATCCCAATAACTGAAAACTCCAGAAAAAATCACTTGTTAATAAGATTTGATCAATGCCAAAGTTATTCTGCCAAGACCCCCAATTTTCTATTTGTGCTCTTCAGTTTTTAAAGCTTCCAATTTATACCTTCCCTACTGTCCAGATTTTAAAATCTTATTTATCTTTTCTTCCTTTGTTCCTTCAAGTCTTTCAAATCTGCTTTTCAATGTACAATTTCAATAGAGTTTTATTGTTCAATTTAATTTGCTTTCTGAATCTTCAAAAAGCTCAGTAAATATTTCCCAGCATCCACACCAGTGGCGGGTTTCTACCTCTCAAATATAAACCATCTTCTCAAGATGGCCATCAAGTTATGATAGAAGCCATAATGTCTCATTTGTACATCTAGCCCAAATACTCCAATTTCTGAAGGTTTCCTTTTGTTTCAGATTCTTCCGTATTTGAGGAAAGTGCAGTTCAACAACAGTGCTGGAGATGAGGTCTCCTTCTCAGAAGATGGACTGGGATCTGCTCGTTATGATCTTCTCAACTGGATTCTCCTCCCCAATCGATCTTTTGTCCCCGTGAAAGTTGGGCAAGTAAATCCTGAGGCTCCCCCAGGCCAAGATTTCACCATTAACTCTGATGGAATCGTCTGGGCCACAAAGGTGAGCTGCAAGGAAATGTTGTAAGTTCAGGGAAAGATTCATTCTCTTCCAAAGATGCAGAACATCTTTCTAACTTGAAAAATAATCAATGAGTCACAAATCATGGCTGTCATTTGGTGAAAAATCTGCTTTGCATGTAACACCTTTGAGGTCTGATTTGTGTCATTCCACAAAGGGTTAGGCTTGGCAACAACGTCTGATTGAAACGCAGGATGCAAATAAAGCAAGAAACAGTGATTTCCATGGACCATTGATGCTCGGTTGTATCCTCATGGTTTAGAAATGCTGTGGTTCAGTCACAAGCCTTCCTCTGCAGGATGAAACACCAGTTCTGATCTCCAGCATCTATTGATATCTCATGAATGCCAGTGGCCTCAATACCTCAGGAGCTGTTCCATATTTCTGATAGCCAGTGGCAATGTATCTCTTTAGAAGAGAATCTGAACATCGAAGTAGGAATGGGGAAAAGAATGAATGCAGCAGGTTCATTCCTTAAGTAATTTCAAATTCTTATCTTTTAGACAGTCCCCATTGCCAGGTGTGCCATGAAGAGGTGCCATGCAGGAGAGAGGAGAAGAGTTCCAGAGGGAAAGCAGGTTTGCTGCTACCAGTGTGACCCTTGTCCAGAAGGGACCTTTTCGAATCAGACAGGTAGACCATACTTCAAATCTAAATCTTCAGGTATCAAGGAAGACATTCATTAAATCAAGATATTTTTGTTATTGTGTCATTTTTGATAAGGTGGACATGCACTCATACTTTTCAGTAGAACCTTTCTATTGATCTAAACTGCCCTGGCCACAGAGGCCACCTTTCTTGATCCTCAGCAAGGATAGTTTGTGGGCACAATTTATCAATCCCCAATCACCTCCAGTTGGGAAACCAACTTTCAGTTTTTTCCTGAGGAAGTGGAGCATTGTGGTCCAAGCTTTTATTTCATCATTTAGAGAGTGCTTCTTCTGGCATCTCTATCAACCTCTGAGGAAATAGACTTGTCAGAGAAAGAGGAGATCCACATATTTATGTCTCTTCAATAGAGCAGGAGAGAGGAATGAACAAATTTGATGAACAAAGCAGAGAGGTTAAGGGATAATGTACATACAAACAAAAGAGCAGAATGCATGGATAACAGATCTGTCTGTCTTCTGTGGGTTCGATTATAAAATGGGAGGAAAACAGGCAGCAATCTCAAATTGAAAGCCATATTACTCATGAAAGTGCACAGTGAATGGACAGCTGGAACTCAGTCCTTGTCATTGGCTAATCTATCACCAGGATATAGAATAGAATAGAATAGAATAGAATAGAATAGAATAGAATAGAATAGAATAGAATAGAATAGAATAGAATGGAATGGAATGGAATGGAATGGAATGGAATGGAATGGAATGGAATGGAATAGAATTGAATTGAATTGAATTGAATTGAATTGAATTGAATTGAATTGAATTGAATTGAATTGAATTGAATTGAATTGAATTGAATTCTTTTTTGGCCAAGTGTGATTGGACACACAAGGAATTTGTCTTTGGTGCATATGCTCTCAGTGTACATAAAAGAAAAGACACATTTGTCAAGAATCATGATGTACAACACTTAATGATTGTCATGGGGTTCAAATAAGCAATCAGAAAACAATCGATATTAATATAAATCGCAAGGATACAAGCAACAAGTTAAAATCATACAGTCATAAGTGGGAGGAGATGGGTGATAGGAACGATGAGAAAAACTAATAGTAATGCAGCCTAGTCAATAGTTTGACAGTGGTGAGGGAATTATTTGTTTAGCAGAGTGATGGCATTTGGGAAAAAATGTTCTTGTGTCTAGTTGTCTTGCTGTGCAGTGCTCTATAACATCATTTCGAGAGTAGGAGTTGAAACAATTTATGTCCAGGATGCGAGGGGTCAGTAAATATTTTCATGGCCCTCTTTTTGACTCGTGCAGTATACAGCATACAGGTCCTCAGTGGATCATCATAAATGAAGGATGATTTGCTCTTTTTCATGCCCCATAAATAGCACAGAGGATTATTTCATTACTCCCTTTGTAGGCAGGTCAACAGCAGAAATTCAACACTCATATGATTTATGCAGAAGGGATAATGTGCATGGTAGTTGCTTAAGAATTCCTTAGACAAAGACTTTTGATTTCAGATGCAGCTCACTGTGAACCCTGCCCAGAAGACCAATATCCCAACAAGGACAAGGACCAATGCATTGCCAAGAAGATCCATTTCCTTGCCTATCAAGACATCCTGGGATACATTTTAGTTTTTCTGGCTCTTTTCCTCTCTGGGATCACTTCTACAGTCGTGGTTATTTTCTATAAACATCATGATACACCAATTGTGAAGGCCAACAACCGAGATCTCACGTACATCCTCTTGGTCTCCCTCCTGCTCTGCTTCCTCTGCTCCTTCCTTTTCATTGGTCAACCAGGGAAGATCACGTGTTTCTTCCAACAATCTGCCTTTGCCATTCTCTTCTCCCTTGCAGTTACCTCTGTTTTGGCAAAGACTGTCATGGTGGTTCAGGCCTTCATGGCCACCAAGCCAGGGAACAAGACAAGGAAACTCTTAGGAAAACCTCTGACCAACTACATTGTCATAGCTTGTCCCCTGATCCAAGCAGTCCTTTGTGCCACCTGGCTGGGAACCTCTCTCCCATTTCTTAACTTGGACTTCCACTCCTTGTTTGGAGAGACCATCTTGGAATGTAAGCAAGGCTCAGCTGTAATGTTTTACAGTGTACTCTCTTACCTAGGACTTTTGGCCCTTGTCAGTTTCACAGTGGCATTTCTAGCTAGGAAATTGCCTGATAGTTTTAATGAAGCCAAGTTCATTACTTTTAGCATGCTGGTCTTTTGCAGCGTTTGGATCTCCTTCCTCCCTACCTACCTGAGCACCAAAGGGAAGTCCATGGTAGCTGTGGAGATCTTTTCCATTTTGACATCTGGAGCTGCTCTCTTGGCTTGTATCTTTTTCCCCAAATGCTACATTATTCTACTGAGGCCCAATCTGAATTGTAGAGAAAATATAGTAAGAAACAAAAATTTCTAACTAATGCAAGGTGTTGACTCATTTATATTTGTCTTTGTGGCATGTTTAGAATGAGATAAGATTTCAAATAAATGATGACGCGAAGGAGGAATTTATTCATAAAAGAATTCCTTATGAAGTTCTGCAACTGCTTACAATATTCCTTTGGTCAGGGTATTTTTTATGTTTTCGAAGTGTCCTTAGTGTGGTCCAATGCCCTGTATGGAAGGAAAAGTTGTTATTAAAGATGTGTTTATTATTTCAGATATTTCTAAGTTTATATGGCAAAGGGAAAAACCAAGAATTAGATACAAACTACTGCACGATGCTAAGAAAAAAGGGGAGGTTGGGTTTACCAGACCTGAAATTGTATTTTGTGGCATGTTGTTTCACCTGGTTAAGAGTGGGTGAACCTCCAGAATAAGAGGCTACTTGAATTACAGGGCCACAAATTAAGGTTTGGATGGCACAGTAATTTATGGTATGATAAAGTTAAACTTAATGTTGATTTTCATAATCACTTTGCTAGATGTGCCATACTAAGAGTTTGTAATAAATGTAAAACAAGTTCCTCTATGATGTTGCCTCCTTGGGTGTCCCCCCAAGAAGCCTCTTAAAGAAAAGAAATGGTGGCAAAGCCAGTCTGCTGGACGTATGGTAAAATATTATATTTCAACTCTGTTGAAGCTACATTAAAGTTGTGGGAAGAACCTGAATTATGTTTACCTTTGGTTTACATATCAAGAACTGAAAGAATGGTTTAAATCAAATAAAAAGAGTTGTGGGTTTGATTTTGCTAAAAATGAATAGGAAATCTTACTGCGTGGTAGTGATGTGCATATTATTGCTAAGATTTATAAAACGTTATTGAAATTGAATTTGGAAAGTGAACATGTAAAACATTATATGATTCAATGGGCAAGGAATTTTGGCTATAATGTGATGCTTGAACAATGGGAAAGTATGTGGATGAAAGGTTTAAAATTTACACTAAACTAAAATTTAAAAGAAAAATTTTATAAGGTAATGTATCACATGCATTTAATACCGGATAAGTTATCCAGAATATATAAGCTTATTTCAAATGAATGTTGGAAGTGCCCTGAGTCCTTCGGGAGTTGGGCGGCATATATAAGAATAACAAAATAAATAAATAAATAAAT
This sequence comes from Diadophis punctatus similis, assembly GCA_023053685.1. Classification (NCBI taxonomy): domain Eukaryota; kingdom Metazoa; phylum Chordata; class Lepidosauria; order Squamata; family Dipsadidae; genus Diadophis; species Diadophis punctatus. The sequence continues at coordinate 3,953,752 of JALIGW010000055.1, forward strand.
AAATAAGTGTAAAAGAAGGAACTTTTTACCATTTATGGTGGACATGTGATAAAGCAAAGAAATTTTGGAAGATTCATATTATAATACAGAAAATTCATTTTAAAATTCTTAAAATGAAAATGAAAATGAAACCAGGCACACAAAAATATACATTATCTACTATATATACTGTATGTGTATGTGTATACACACACACACACACACACACACACACACACACACACACACACACCTCTTCTAAAACTATACACATTCAACCTCACTTACTGCATTTGGAAAAACACACCCAGAGTCCACTTTCTGCCACATATTTAACCATAACTTCTGTACATCAGAACATTACACATGCCTTCAGATGTACTTCCCTAGTTTGCACATGACTGTTAGAGCCAAGAGATGTCATGGATTGAGTAAAATATGGTGAAACTCACTTAACAATGCTCTTGCTTAGCAACCAAAATTTTGGACTCAATTGTGTCATAAGTCAAGGACTAGCTCTGCCTTCCACTGCATGGCAGCCTTGTCCTAGTAAACTCCTTCTCCTTTCAGGAAATTTTCCTCTCTATTAGAGGCACCAAAATAATCCAGACAATGTAAGGTTTCCTACTGCAGCAGGGAGTTGGACTAGATGGCCTCCGAGATGTCTTCCAACCCTAAATTGCTGTGCCGTTGAAGTTTCAAAGTGTCTTCTGAAGCCACGTCTAGTGCCAGGGTTTGTGGTGCTTCCTTCCTCTTCTCTCTCTCTCTCTCTCTCTCTCCCTCTCTCTCTCTCTCTCTCTCTCTCTCTCTCTCTCTCTCTCTCTCTCTCTCTCTCTCTCTCTCTCTCTCTCTCTCTCTCTCTCTCTCTCTCTCTTTCTCTCCCACTCACTCACTCACTCTCTTCTCTCTCTTCCATTTTCTTTCTTTTTCTTTCTTTCTCTTTCTTTCTTTCTCTTTCTTTCTCCCTTCCTTTCTCTCTCCCCCCTCTCTCTCACACACACCCCTATCTGGTCTGGGCACAAAGAATCTGTTGTTACAGAAGTTTTCATTTCTCTCTTTAATACATCTGATACTGATACTATAGGAGCCAAGGTGGTGCAGTGGTTAAAAGCAGCACTGCAAGCTACTTCAGTGACTGCTAGTTCAGCAGTTCAGCTGTTCAAATCTCACCAGGCTCAAGGTTGACTCAGCCTTCCATCCTTCTGAGGTCAGTAAAATGAGGACCCAGATTGTTGGGGGCAATATGCTGAACTCTGTAAACCACTTAGAGAGGGCTGTAAAGCACTATGAAGCTGTATATAAGACTAAGTACTATTGCTAAGTGCTAGTCAATACCCTATTACTAAACTATGTAATGCCGATTCATATTTACTTCGCAGTAAGGCTACTCTCTTTCAGTGGGATTTACTCCTAATAGATAAACACATGATTGCAGGCAGGCAGCTTTCTCTATTGCTTAATAGGCTCTAAGTAAAATTTCTACATTAACAAAATTTATACCTAAACAACAGAATATAGGAGCAAAAAATAATAGCAATAGTCTGAGCTATCCTTCTTCCCCCATCACCCCCTCTTTTCCTTTTGTTTTCAGGGTAGGTGGGAATACCAAATAAAAACAGGAAGGAGGCAAGGACAGAAAATGGTGCATGGCTGCAAAATAAGAGACGGGCATTTTTGAGCCACTTTCTGGGACTCTAAAGTTGAGGGGACCCAAGCAGGGATGGGTTCTAACTTACCTCGCTGCCAGTTTGCTTCCTAGCGATGGCGACCACATACACAGTGCCAGAAAGTCAGCTTCTGCACATGCTCAGAAGACAAAAAAAATAATAAAAAATAATAAATAGAAAAAAGTTCAAAGAAAAGATGGCAAGTGCCCATGGACCGGCACCAACCAATCCAGTTCAGTGATGCCATTGTGACATCATCAGCAAGGCACTACCGGTTCAGGCAAACTGGTCTGAACCGGGAGGAACCCACCCCTGGTATGTACACATATGGCATATATACATAGGATTAAATAGTATATTTTGGATGTTCAGTAGTAGTAAATAGACAGGGAAACTGTATCTTGTTCAGGCCTTTGAGGCGAGGAGAGGCCAGGCACCCTAACACTAAACCTTGACATGAGTGATGTCAAGTTGGCCATGCCCACCCAGCCACATGACCACCCAGCAACCCCCACCCAGTCACATGACCGCAAAGCCACTTCCACCCAGTCACATGACTATGAAGGCACACCCACCATCTCATGGCCATCAAGCCATACCCAGAAAATAAGTCACACCCACAGAGTGATGGTAAAAATATTTGAAACCCAACCCTGCACTATTCCATTATTTTTGAACTGGTAGAGTTTAAATCCCCCTCACATCCAGATCTGCTAGACTAACAAAAGAAATAAAAGATAAAGGAGAAACTGAATACTATTTGGTATGGAATGCATGGTTTAACTGGTTAGAGGACAGATGTAATGGCTAAGAAACTATCAAGTAAAGATGACATAGAAAATTGAAATAAATCGTTAAATGTATATATGACACAAAATATATGTTTACGAATTAATATATTAATTTTTCAGTATATATAATACTGCCGCATCCTGCCGCATATAATAATCTGCATCCTGCTGCATATCTCCCTACAACCAGTTAGGTCCCACAGAGTTGGTCTCCTCCAGGTCCCATCGACCAAGCAATGCCGGTTGGCGGGGCCGAGGGGGAGAGCCTTCTCTGTGGGAGCTCCCTCCCTTTGGAACCAACTCCCTCCAGAGATCAGGACTATCCCCACCCTGCTGGCCTTCCGTAAAGCAATAAAAACTTGGCTCTTCCGGCAGGCAGGGTGAAAGTGAGACCAATCAGATTATATTTGGGTCTTCCCCCTCGTCATGAATGTTGGTTGTTTTTTTAACTTTTATAATTTTTAACTGCTATGTGATTTTATATTTCAATAAATGGATTTGACATGTTATTAGCCACCCAGAGTCCCCTGGGAGTTGGGCGGCATACAAATCTATATAAATAAATAAATAAATAAATAAATAAATAAATAAATAAATAAATAAATAAATAAATAAATAAATAAATAAATAAATAAATAAATAAATAAATAAATAAATAAATAAATAAATAAACAAACAAACAAACAAACAAACAAACAAACAAACAAACAAACAAACAAACAAACAAAGAATAATGGAACCACATGTATAAATATATAGATGTAAAGGGAATAATGGATATATAGTGAATGTATACTGATGTGGAAATGTTGCAAAGAGAAAAATTGTGATATAAAATAAGGAAAAACTGTTCAATAAAAATTATTTTTTAAAAAAAGAATAGATATTGTCCACCCCCCTTGTGTCACAGGTCACGTTAACCAGCTAAGCAGGCGATGAACTTCTCATCACACTATTAAGAACTTTAATTATGTCTTACTTAGTGGCGATACAGGCGGCAAAATGTGCACATTTTTCCACCCATATTGCATCCGCTGACTCCTGCCCAGCTGCCCTGTTTAGGGTGACTCGCTCCCTTCTTGCTAAGGAGGGAGCTGGGGAACCGTTGCAGGGCAGAGCTGAGGAATTTTCTCAGTTTCTGGTGGATAAAGTCACTCAGATTCGGACAGACCTGGACTCCATTTGGACAGGGCAAGCTGAGACGACAGGGGTAAGTCTTAGTCCTGTTATATGGGATGAATTTGAGCCTATCACTCCTGATGGTGTGGACAAGGCCATAGGAGCAATGAGCGCCTCCACTTGTTTATGGACCCGTGCCCCTCCTGGCAGATCTCAGCCAGCAGGGACCTGACTCGCGGCTGGCTCCAGGCTGTTGTGATCGCATCTTTGAGAGAGGGGTCCATCCCACAGCCCTTAAAAGCTGCGGTGGTGAGGCCCCTCCCCAAGAAGCCTTCCCTGGACCCAGTGGATTTAAAGAACTTCTGTCCAGTCTCCAACTTACCCTTTGTGGGTAAAGTTGTTGAGAAAGTGGTGTCGCTCCAACTCCTGCAGTTATTGGAGGACACTGATTATCTGGATCCCTTTCAATCGGGTTTCAGGCGCGGCCACAGTACGGAGAATGCTTTAGTCGCTCTGATGGATGATCTCTAGCGAGCCCGGGATGGAAGTCATTCCTCCATCCTAACGTCGCCGATGCCTGGACGATGTTAGGATCTGGATGGGGAGGAACAGACTCAGACTCAACCCCGACAAGACTGAGTGGCTTTGGATATTGCCTCCTAAGGATTATGACAACTATCCCTCCTTGGTTCTCGAGGGAGCGAAACTGACTCCCTCGGATCAGGTCCACAACTTGGGGGTCCTCCTAGATCCACAGCTAAAATTGGAACACCATCTCACTGCTGTGGCTAGGGGGGCCTTTGCACAGGTCCACCTGGTGCACCAGTTGCGGCCATACTTGGAGAAGGAGGCTCTACTCATGGTCACTCATGCCCTTGTCACCTCCCATTTGGACTACTGCAACGCGCTCTACATGGGGCTACCCTTGAAGAGTATCCGGAGACTCCAGTCGGTGCAAAATGCGACTGCGCATGCTGTGGTGGGTGTGCCAAGGTACACCCACGTGACACCTATACTCCGCCAGCTGCATTGGTTGCCCATTAGTCTCCGGGTCCAATTCAAGGTGTTGATCATCATCTTTAAAGCCCTTCATGGCTTAGGACCAGGTTATCTCCGGGACCGCGTTCTGCCTCATACTTCCCTCCGACTGGTTAGGGCCCACAGAGTTGGCCTCCTCCAGCTCCCGTCAGCCAAGCAATGCCGGCTGGCGGGTCCTAGGGGGAGAGCCTTCTCTGTGGCCGGCCCCGCGCTCTGGAACCAACTCCCTCCAGAGACCCAAACCATCCCCACCCTGCTGGCCTTCCGAAAAGCCATTAAGACATGGCTCTTCCTGCAGGCTGGGGGTAGAGCTTAACTCCATCTGCACTCTCCCCCAGGTATGTCTGGTGGTTGAATGGTTCTTTTATATTGAAATTTTTAATTTTTATATTGTGATTTTAATTGAATTTATTGGTTTTCTTGTATTTTTCCTGTGTTGTAAGCCGCCCTGAGTCCCTCGGGAGTGGGGCGGCATATAAGAAATAATAAATAAATAAATAAATAAATAAATAAATAAATAAATAAATAAATAAATAAATAAATAAATAAATAAATAAATAAATAAATAAATAAATAAATAAATAAATAAATAAATAAATAAATACTTGACCTCTCAGCGGCTTTCGATACCATCGACCATGGTATCCTTCTGCGTCGACTCGGGGAAGTGGGAGTGGGAGGCACCGTTTTACAGTGGTTCTCCTCCTACCTCTCTGATAGGACGCAGTCAGTGTTGACAGGAGGGCAGAGGTCGGCCCCTAGACCCCTGATTTGCGGGGTGCCTCAGGGTTCGGTCCTCTCGCCCATCCTGTTTAACATTTACATGAAACTGCTGAGTGAGATCATCCGATGACATGTGGTGAGCTATCAGCAGTATGCTGATGATACCCAGTTGTACATCTCCACCCCATGTCAGTTCAGGGAAGCAGTTGATGTAATGTGCCGCTGCCCGGACGATGTGAGGGTCTGGATGGGAGTGAATAGGCTCAAACTCAACCCTAACAAGACTGAGTGGCTGTGGATATTGCCCCCCAGGGATTATGTCGACTTCCCCTCCTTGGTTCTCGGGGGAGAAAAAGTAACCCCCTCAGAATGGGTTCACAATTTGGGTGTTCTCCTAGACCCACTAAAATTGGAGCAACATCTTTCAGCTGTGGCTAGGGGGACCTTTGCACAGATCCGTCTTGTGCACCAATTGCGACCCTACTTGGAGAGGGAGGCTTTGCTCACAGTCACTCATGCCCTTGTCACCTCATGACTAGACTACTGTAATATGCTCTACATGGGGCTACCCTCAAAGAGCATCCGGAGACTGCACCCAACAGGTCAGGGGCCTAGGAGATGACCTCTGCCCACCTGCCAACACCGACTCCATCCTGTCGGCGAGATAAGAGGAGAACCACCGTAAGACGGTGCCTCCCACTCCCAACTCGCCGAGACAATGCAGAAGGATACTATGGTTGATGGTATTGAAAGCCGCTGAGAGGTCAAGTAGCACCAGAATGGAGGAATTGCCCCCATCCCGGGCTCGCCAGAGATCATCCATCAGGGCGACCAAGGCGGTTTCTGTGCTGTAACCGTGCCTGAAACCCGACTGATAGGAATCCAGATGATCGGTTTCCTCCAATAACCGAAGGAGCTGAAAAGCTACCACCTTCTCCACAATTTTGCCTATAAAAGGCAAGTTGGAGACCGGACGAAAGTTCTTCAAATCTGCTGGATCCAGGGAAGGCTTCTTGAGGAGAGGTCTCACCACCGCAACTTTTAGCGGTTGCGGTACGGAGCCCTCCCTCAAAGAAGCGTTGACAACCACCTGGATCCAGCCGCGTGCCACCTCTCTGCTGGCCGAGACCAACCAGGAGGGGCACGGGTCCAATAAACAGGTGGCAGAGCTCATTGCCCCCACAGCATTGTCCACGTCATCAGGAGAAACAGGCTCAAACTCCTCCCACAATGCTGGCCCAAGACTTGCCCCTGTCAACTCAATGGACTCTGCCCAGCTTGAGTCCAGGTTCGACCGAATCCAAGCGACTTTATCCGTCAGAAACTGCGAGTATTCCTCAGCTCTGCCTTGCAAGTGTTCCTTGCTCCCCCATTTGCAAGGAGGGCGCAAGTCACCCTAAACAAGGTGGCTGGACGAGAATCTGTGGACGCAATAAGAGCGGGAAAATGAGATCATTTTGCCACCCCTATCGCCACTAAATAAGACTTAATAAAAGTTCTTAGTAGTGTTCGATCAGACTCGGTTTTACTGGCTCTCCAGCGATGCTCCAGACGTCTCTTGTGGCGTTTCATCTCCCGGAGCTCCTCGGTAAACCAGGGAGCTTTCCGGGATCCACTGCCACGGAGAGGTCGCAAAGGCGCAATCCGATCTAATGCCCCTGCTGCCGCGGTGTTCCAGGCAGCCACCAAGGCCTCAGACGAATTGTGTACCAGGGTTTCAGGTATTTCCCCAAGTTCCCTCTGGAATCCTTCTGGCTCCATTAGGTGCCTGGGGCGGAACCACCTAGTTGGTCCCACCTCCCTGCGGAGGAGGAGTTGGGCTGTGAAATCCAACCTCAGTAGGAAATGGTCTGACCATGACAACGGGGTGATGACTATATCCCCTACATTCAGATCATCTCTCCACTGCCCCGAGAGAAACACTAGGTCAAGCATGTGACCTCCCTCATGAGTCGGACCCTGGATTACTTGGGTCAGGTCCATGGTTGTCATGGAATCCATGAACTCCTGAGCTGCACCAGAGGTTTCGCCTGCCGAAGGCAGGTTAAAGTCCCCCAGCACCATAAGCCTGGGGAACTCAACCGCCAGGCTGGCTATCGCCTCAAGCAGCTCAGGCAGGGCCTTAGTAATGTAGCTGGGAGGCAGGTATGCTAACAGAAGGCCCACCTGAACTCCTAAGTCCAACTTTAGAAGGAGCATCTCACACCCGACAATCTCCGGGGCAGGGATCCTATGAGGATGCAGACTTCGGGCGTTATAATGGCAACTCCTCCCCCCCTTCCCTGGGGTCATGAATGGTGCTGCACTGAGAACCCATCCGGCCATGAGATTCGATTGGTTTATTGTCCTGCAGTTGAATCCACAATGGTTTTGGGAGGGAGGGGACCTGAAGGATTAAGCAGTTGTAATAGCCACATAAACATTACATGTGGTTCTTCTTGAGCAAACAATGATGAAAAATAATTTTGACGTTGACAACATTCACAGCTTTATAAAGCATACAAAAACTGAAGTCCTTCCATAAATGTTGCAACAGTTTCACTTAGCGAACACTTCCAGCATGATTTTCAAAGCAGCCACCTGTGACTTCATTCAGTTGTGGCCACTTGGAAAATGGTGGCCACTTCTGTAATTGCGCAATGCAGCCATTTGACCAAGTGATCCATTCTGCTTCCCTCAGGCGGTCTATGCAGCATTGCAGAAAGCTCCCACGGTAGGTGAAGTTTCAGGTTGGTGTCAACATCAGTGATTTTTGGTCTATGGCAGTGGTTCTCAGCCTGTGGTCCAAAGACCCTGGGAGGGGCCATAACATCATCACATGGGGTCTGCAAAAGCTTGAAGAAATGTTATGATTTAAATCTTGAGTTAAGTCTTGGAGGTCCATGGCCACAAAAGATATTTAAAGGGACTCAAGGTGACTGGCTTGGTATTTGGCATGGGTTGGGTTAGTAAAGGAATTGAGCATTGTTAGGCTAATATCCTGAAGACCATAACAGAATCTCCAAAATTATTTTTTGGGTCGCCTGGACTCCTGATTTCCTACGCTTGACCATTGATGACATTAAAGGCCACCAAGTGGTCACATTGAGCCAGCATGGATTCACTGCCCTCATCCTGCTCCTTCCAAAGTTCATCTAAATGTGCAACCCATGCCATTTCCATCCCACACCCAGGCTTGAATCCCCACAGAAATGAGGATTCATCCAGGGTCCACCAAAAGTATCCAAGTATGATCTTACATCCTCTAACCCTCACAGCTTCAACCTTAAACTATCTACCGTGGACCTCACCCTGTTCCTAAGAGGTCCGTAAATGGGGGGTCCATAAGCGCACCAGCGTGCCTACCGTCCCTGTCCTACTGTCCCCATTTATTTATTCATTTATTTCGTTCATATCCATGTTTATATTTATACCTGCTATATTGCACATGTTTGACAAACTAATAAATGCAAAATACAAATACAAATGTGGTCCAGCAATTGTTTCTTGAGTAGGGGTCAAACTGAGTCCTCCTTCAGAGGTAGGGGAACAACCCCCTCTCTCAAGGATGAATTCATGCTGGCTGCATCTCAACTGTGGGTTTGTTCCCAATAACAGAAGATTTCTGCCTTCCCTCTTTCACCACTCTTGCCTCTGTCCTTTCTGTTGCTCTCATGGACATTCGGACTCTCCACGGCTCAATTTTATTCTGTTTAACAAACTGAAGCTGTAGGAGGAGTGGCAGAACCTGGAGGCATGGAGTCAAAAGAGGAAGCAGCCTAAAGTCTCTATGTAGCCACAAATGGACTAAGTCCAATCCCTCTTGAATTCTATTGACTCTTATCTAACACCAAGATAGTAGTAACCGTGAGTTGATTAGATTCCTACGGATAGGCATGATGGGCAATAAATCAGTCTAATTGAAATGTCACATGTTGCCTCAATGTTTTGCATCTGACACAACAGTTACAAAGACTTTTCTTGAGATAGCAACCATAGTGCTGCTTGAGCAGAAGTTCATAGTACAGGAGGACCCCAGATTGCATTAGAATCCTAAGCATTACAGTTCAATGTCATGCAGAAACAAAGATGAAAAATTCCACTTCTGAGAGGACCAATCATGCACAGCTGCTTGTTTTTGCTAGGATTCAAACTGAGAATGTTCCTTCCCATCCAACCTTCATGCAGGAGGGCAAAACCTTGATGGCACCACTTGGTCAATCAGTGGTTGTACAACTGAATATCATCAGCCTATGAAGGATACCTAACCTCAAACTGAGAAGGCTTTCCAGATGCACCCTGGAAGTCAATGGATTTGGCTCAGTCTCTCCCTCCAACCAACACTGAATGGAACCACTTTCAGATGAAGGAGAGACTCACATAACACTATATGCCCATTCTTTGTTACCCCAGTTTCTAATGTCATCCCCTGCCATGTGGTTATTCAAAAACTGGTTATTCCGTCCAAGCAGTGGCATGACTGCTCACAGCTACAAGGCCACAACTGATTCTCATGTGCCCCCAAACCCCATTAGCACTCATACTAGCTGACCAACTATGGCCCAGGCCAAACTCCATCTTGTTTCCAGTGGGTCAGTTTCATGGAGGTCAAATTCACAACTTCAGCATGACTCCATCTGCTCTGTGCATTACAAGAAACACAAACATGTTTTTCCATTCCGGTGAATGAGAAGCTATTGCTAAAGAGTTGCTTTCCTTGCAATTATCAGAATTACAGTCATTCTTAGTGTATCCCCTGTGGATTTCTAGATACAACACCTTCCAAGATAAAACCTGCTATAAAAAATATGTCTGAGTTTTCCAGATTGGGGCAGAAATGTCACCTTAGCCTGTCTTGCAAAGAGCTCACTCCTGGCTTTGAAGAGACTCACATTCTGTTTCCTCTCTTGTCATGGCCCAAGCACAGGTAAGAGGAAATGTTGTTGATATAAATTTGTTATGGTGCCATCCAGGTGGCACAGGTGGTGTCTGCTCTGCTAAAGTTCCAATGAGATTTCAGGAACCTTCAGATCAGTTTCTGCATAAACCTCGATTTCTGTTCTAGGAGGGAAGGTGATCAGAATGACTGGGCAAGAGTCATGCTACTGCTGATGTTGATGCTCTTCTGGCTCCTGGCTCCAACTACAGTGAAGAAGCTGCAAACCATTTGTGTGTTCAAGCATTACATCAGTTTACAGGAAAGCTACTATAGGCCTGGTAATCTCGTTATTGGTGGGAATTTGCCCTTGGGAACCAATTTAAAGTCTCCTGTCCCAGACTTTAATACACTGAGTCATTTTCTACAGAATACGTAAGTTTCAACAGGAGGGGAAACATGCGGATAATCATTCTCTTTGCTTTAAATTCGGGGACTTTTTTCAGAAATACTTCTTCTGGTATTTTAAACTGTCGTTGGTGTAGTGCACATTTTGTACTTTTCTCAACAAATTAGCAAGCTCTTAAAATGGGGTGGAATTCTCAATCTCTTCATCAGGAAGATGATAAAGAAGAAAAATGAAGAGGGAAGCTGTGCTGGCCTAGTGAAGAAGTCAAATTATAATATTAGTCTGAACAGCAACTTGTGGTTGAAAATTCAAATAAAAGCTGAACACTCTTCAAGTGTTCAGGAGTTTCAAAAATCCCTCTCAGTGTTGGAATTGGCATTGCTGATGAATAATGGTCTTCAGTAAATCACAGTAGTCCTGTGCTCAGCAATCTTTACCACACCTGAAGAAGCTGCTCCAAGAGAGACCTTAAATAATTCAGGTGAAAGGGGAGCAGTTGGGAAGGATTTCAGCCACTGCAGCAAAGTGAATATGGCAGGGATGTTAGAGGGTATAAAACAGCCCATGATATCTATGGAAAGGCTTGTCTCCTTTCTCACAAAGTCATCCAACTTTAGCCAATGGAAATGCTTTGAAAAAAATCCCAACCCAATGAAACCCCATACCTTATGAAATTTGGGAGTTTCTGCCCGCCAAAATCCCCCCAAATTGTAAAGCAAATTCTACAGCCATGCACAAGCTTTCCTGTAATGTTCTCCAATGTTTTTCTCACTACAGACTCATCATCAGTAACTACCAGCAGTTCCTTGCATTGATGTTTGCTGTCTCCGAGGTCAATAAGGATTTTCTTCTGCTCCCCAACATCACCCTTGGCTTCCACATCTATGGACATTTCCAGGGTGAGATATTTATTTCCTTAAACAGCCTCTCCATGCTCTCCTCACGAGGCCAAGTGGTTCCAGGTTACACATGTGACCTGCGGGACACTCTGCTGTCCGTCATTGGTGATCTCAGTGCCAAGTCCTCAAGGCAGATGGCCTCCATCTTCAGCATCTTCAAGGTCTCACAGGTGAGAGAGCTCTCTTGGATACAGTGTGGAATAGACAAAGATCAAATGCACACACAGAAGCCAAGTTCAAACCAAAGATATTGGGGAGACATATAATAAGATTGTGACTCTTACATTATTCTTTATTAAAAGGTTTTAATCATTTTAGTGCCATTTATTCTCTGTATCAAGTTGTTGGCTTCTTCTCCTGACTTCTGACATATCACAACCAATAAAAATGGCTAAACAAAACAAAAATAGCAATATGTAATGTGTAAATAGCTATGAAAATATTACAGAAAAGCTGTAAAAGTGGTAGGTTATTTCTATGTTTGTTTTTGTTTTATGTTTTTGTACATTTGTTTTTTATATGTTGTTTTTAATTGAAAAAACCAAATAAAGATTATTTTTTAAAAAAGTATCTCTTTTTGTCCAGCTCGGTGTTGGCTTTGAGTTCTCTCAGGGAGAGAGAAGAGTTTATCCTTCCTTCTTCCGGATTAATCCCAAGGAATCTCATCAGTATGTGGGTTTAGTTCAGCTGCTCCTGTATTTCCAGTGGAATTGGGTTGGGCTTGTGGCCCCTGAAGATGACATGGGAGAACGTTTCATCTCAACTCTGACGCCAATGCTCCAGGAGAAGGAGATCTGCCTGGCCTTCACTGAAAGTTTGAAATTGGATGACATTCAAATTACAATGAGAAAGTTTTTTCTCAATTTCCTTACCTGGTCTAAGGTAGATGTGTTTATTCTGTTTGCAGAGGCATTTGTTACTAGCACTGTAATGCTGGGGATACATCATTTTGAAATATACCTGAAAGTATCATTTAGGAAAGTTTGTATCTTCACTTCCCATTGGAAAATTGGCATCAGAGAATATGAACAAAAATTGCATGTGATAAAGCCTTTCCATGGGGTCTTGCATTTTAGGGACCACTCTGGAGATGTCTCTGAATTCAGCCACTTCCTTCTGTCTTTAGACCCCTTGAACCCCCAAGGAGACGTCTCTCTCCCTCCATGGTGGGAATTTGTCTTTGTCTGCAAGTTCCATAAATCAGGAAAGATCCCTCCAAAGGGGGAAAAAACATGTACAGGAAAGGAGAATCTGCAGAATGTGCCCAATTACACTTTTGAAACAAGAATGACAGGAGAAAGTTACAATATCTACAATGCCATTTATGCTCTGGCACATGCTTTACATACAATGCGTGGATCCAGAGTTCAACCAATCATTATGAGGCTTGGAAAGAGGATCTCAGAGGTCCAGTCATGGCAGGTAATTTCTGTGGCTTTTGACTCAGTCCAGAGAGGCTTAGATCGGAAGCTCCCCATATGAATTTCTTCAGTTACTGATTAAATGTCTGCGTACTCCCTTACCAATTCATATGAGGCCCTGCCCTTTTTTTAGTTTACCATTTGTTGTGCTACTCAGTTTGCTGTGTGAAAAGAGCTTCTGATTAATAATGGATGGAAACGAACCAAGGAGAGAAGCAACCTAGAACTAAGGAGAAATGTCTTAAGGAACGGTTTACCTTTAGACGTCGTGGGAACCCCATTGCTGGAGTCATTTAAGAAGAAACAGGATAGCCAACTGTCTAAAACTGTAGAGGATCTGTTGCTTGAACAGGGGGTTGGACTAGAAGACCTCCAATGTCCCTTGCAATACTGTGATTCTGTTTCTATGTCAAGCACAGCACAGAGCAAGATTCAAAGTGGTCCTAATGGGTTCCTGGTCTGAAATTCATCATAATTTCCTGCATCAAAGGCTAAAATGTTGGACCTCTCTGAGTAGTGAAGTGACCCCCCAGGTCAGATGCTTCCTTCCACATGGCCCAGTAGATCAAACATGGTTCCTGCATTCTGCTGCCTTTGACAATGAGCCAGAGAAAATCAGTGGAATTTTCCAAAGTTCTTTTTTTATGCTTTATTTACAGTTTTTCATTAACAACCGACATTTTTTGTGGACAGTATAATGACTGGGCTGACATATTTTTCCCACAGTGCTCACAGTAATAATACAATTACATATGCAGAATTTTTCTGTTCGAACATATAGCCCAAATGTTATAGCCTTATTATAATTATAATATATATATTTTGTGTATCAGTTGATATACTATTTTCCCAATTGATCACTTGGTGTTCCACCACATTTTCAATATCTCAACTTTCTTTAAATACCAATAAAACCAGTTGTCAATTAGATTTAATCAGTCCCAAGATTATATCTCTAAGTGCCCTTAATTTATAGTCCTAGAAAACTATATTTTCCAGTATAATTTTTGCATTCTGTTGATTGATCATAATAATACCTTTAAATATACCTAACCTTAGTCTTCCATCTTAATGTATCTGTATTTATAATAAATTCCATAATATATCTATATATAGACTACTTCCGTATTTTTCAGAGTATAACACGCACCGGAGTATAAGACGCACCTTAGTTTTTGGGGAGGAAAGTAGGGGAAAACAATCTGCCTACCAGGTATTCATCTGGCTAGCATCCTTAGTCTGGTCAGCTTCAGCACATTATTTTATCCCCTGGTTAGGACTTAAAAAAACCTTCTTCTGAGAGAGTAACAATGAAAGAGCATGCAAGCCAGTAAGAGCTGGGAAGATAGTTAGCACCTAGTTAGGGCTAGAAAAAAACTTATTCAGAGCAAGTAGAGCAATGAAAAAAACCCTGCAAAAACTTGGGGCTGGAAAAACATTCTTTGGAGAGAGTAACAATGAAAAAGCCTGCAAGGTAAGAGCTGGGAAGATCTGTTAGCACCTATTTAGGGCTGGGGAAAAAAGCTACATTCGAAGTATAAGACACACCCAAATTTTCAGCCACTTTTAGGGAGGAAAAAGGTGCATCTTATACTCCGAAAAATGCCGTATTTTCCTAGTTTAATTTGTCCACTTATATCTATTGTTACTATATTGCAATATCCTATATCTCTATTCATCATCTCTCAGCTTTTTAGGATTTCATCATTTATTGATTTTTTAAGGATTTTTTTATGTTTCTCTCTTGGAATCCTATATGACTTTCTAGCATTTTTACACAAACTCATTATTCCTTCTGTCTTACCCTTTATCTCCTTCTGCTGCATCTTTTGAATATCCATCCATGTCCCTTTCATGATTTTTGAAAGTTCTTACTCCCCCCCCCCACCTCTGTATTCTGTTATAAGTTTAGATTTAGATTCTTAGGGTATTATCTATTTGATTTTTAATATTTATTATTGCTGTCTTTTCAGAATTTTTATCTGTTTTTAACTTATTTTTTCTGTTTGTATTTTATTTTGCTTTGTCCATTCCACCACTCCTTCCAATTTCTCAGCTGTCTTCTGTATGTTATATTCGTCTTTTCTCACCATTTGTTGAGAGCCTTCTACTTTCACATCTTTATCTTTAAATATTCCCATCAACTTCTTATTATTCTTTGTCTCTATTTCTAGCATTTCTTCATAGAACTTTATTGTCTCCCGCTGGGTCATTTTGAAACAAGTTAATATACCTCTAATGTCCCAATATCCCAATAACTGAAAACTCCAGAAAAAAATCAGTTGTTAAAAAGATTTGGTCAATGCCAAAGTTATTCCTCCAAGTCCCCCAATTTTCTATTAGTTTGTGCTTTTCAGTTTTTATAGCTTCCAATTTACACCTTCCCAATTGTCCAGATTTTAAGATCTTATTTATCTTTTCTTTTTTTGTTCCTTCAAGTCTTTCAAATCTGCTTTTCAGTGTACAATTCCAATAGAGTTTTAGTGCTCAATTTAATTTGCTTTCTGAATCTTCAAAAAGCTCAGTATTTGTTTCCCAGCATCCACAACTACGAAGATAAACTCAAGGTCAAGCAGTTATCCAGATGTTATTTACTTCTCTCCCCAATTCTTTAAATTATATACATTGCAGTAATCTTCTTCCGCCAGTAGATGGCTCCCCTGCTCCCAATTCTAGTAGAATGTAAAAATCAGAAATAGCTGAGTGTCATCTAGTCAGGGAAGTTAGAAATAGAGTTCAAAAAAACAATTTCTCCCAATAGTCATCCTTTAGGTTTTTTTCTTTTACTTCTGAATCATTAATCTCCCTTTTCAGTTTTCAGTCTTCAATCTTTCTCCATAAATTCAATTGCCGCTCTTTTCCATCTGTTCTCGCTGTGACCTCAACTGAAAGTCCCCCCTGAATTTTCCATGGTTCTGATAGAAATCATTTATTCATTTAAAACATTCGTTTATCATTTAACAAGACCTTGGGCCAAAGGAGCTATTTGAAAGTGCATATAGCCAAGTATCACAAGTGGAAAATCCTAAAATTAAATTTAGATTGTGGAAATTAAATTATTGTGTTTTGGTAAAATTCAAGTTGGAAACCATGCCCAGTGATAAAGGGGAAATGTTTAGTTTCAGAGTTAGATATTTGGTGTTACACCTGATTCCTCAGATGGCCACCAAGAGATGGAACTGGCTTCTCAAATATAAACTCATCTTCTCAAGATGGCCATCAAGCTATGATAGAAGCCATGATGTTTCATTTGTAGCTCTAGCCCAAATACTCCAATTTCTGAAGGTTTCCTTTTGTTTCAGATTCTTCCCTATTTGAGGAATGTGCAGTTCAACAACAGTGCTGGAGAAGAGGTCTCCTTCTCAGAAGATGGACTGGGATCTGCTCGTTTTGATCTTCTCAACTGGGTTCTCCACCCCAATCAATCTTTTGTCCCCATGAAGGTTGGGCAAGTAAATCCTGAGGCTCCCCCAGGCCAAGATTTCACCATTAACTCTGATGAAATCATCTGGGCCACAAAGGTGAGCTGCAAGAAGTATTGTAAGTTCACTTAAAAAAATCATTCTCTTCCTGAGATGCACAACATCTTTCTAACTTGAAAAATAATCAATTGAGTCAGAAATCATGGCAGTCATTTGGTGAAAAATCTGCTTTGCATGTAACATATTTGATGCCTGATTTGTGTCTTTCCACAAGAGTTAGGCTTGGCAACAACATCTGATTGAAACACAGGATGCAATTACAGCAACCAACAGTGATGGACCATTGACACTCAGTTTTATCTTCATGGTTCTTTCTTTTAGAAATGCTGTGGTTCAGTCACAAATCTTCCTCTGAAGGATGAAACCCCAGTTCCAATCTCCAGCATCTATTTATCTCTCAGGAATGCCAGTGGCCTCAATCCCTCAGGAGCTGTTCCATATTTCTGATAGATGGTGGCAATGTATCTCCTTCTGAATCCTTCGGGAGTTGAGTGGCATAGAAATACAATAAATTAAATTAAATTAAATTAAATTAAATCTCTTTAGAAGAGAATCTGAACATTGAAGTAATGTTCAATGGGGAAAAGAATGAATGCAGTAGGTTCATTCCTGAAGTAATTTCAAATTCTTATTTTTTAGACCATCCCCATTGCCAGGTGTGGCATGAAGAGGTGCCATGCAGGAGAGAGGAGAAGAGTTCCAGAGGGCAAGCAGGTTTGCTGCTACCAGTGTGACCCTTGTCCAGAAGGGACCATTTCGAATCAGACAGGTAGACTATACTTCAAATCCAAATCTTACAGAATCAAGGAAAACATTCATTAAATCAATATATTTTTGTTATTGTATCATTTTTTATAAGATTGACATGCACTCATACTTTTCAATAAAACCTTTCTATTGATCTAAACTGCCCTGGCCACAGAGGCCCCCTTTCTCAATCCTCAGCAAGGATAGTTTGAGGGCACAATTAATCAATCCCCAATTTCCATTTCTGCTTCTACTTTCACCTCCAGATGGGAAACCAACTTTCAGTCTTTTCCTGAGGAAGTAGGGCATTGTGGTCCAACCTCTAATTTCATCATTTAGAGAGTGCTTCTTCTGGCATCTCTTTCAACCTCTGAGGAAATAGACTTGCCAGAGAAAGAGGAGATCCACATATTTATGTCTCTTCGATAGAGCAGGAGGGAGGAATGAACAGATTTCAAGTACAAAGCAGAGAGATTAAGGCTATCACGTTAAGGAATAATATACACACAAACAAAAGAGCAGAATTCCTGGATAACATATCTGTCTGTCTTCTGTGGGTTACATTATAAAATGGAAGGAAAACAGGCAGCAAACTCAAATTGAAAGCCACATTACTCATGGAAGTGCACAGTGAATGGATAGCTGGAAATGAATAAATCCTCGTCTCTGGCTAATAGATTCCAAGGATCATCATAAATGAAGGATGATTTGCTCTTTTTGATGCCCCATAAAGAGCACAGGGGACTGTTTCATTACTTCCTTTGTAGGTAGGTCAAGAGCAGAATGGCAACACTCATATCATTTATGCGGGAGGGATAATGTGCATGGAAGTTGCTCAAGGAATCTTTAGACAAAGACTTTTGATTTCAGATGCTGCTCACTGTGAACCCTGCCCAGAAGACCAATATCCCAACAAG
This sequence comes from Diadophis punctatus similis, assembly GCA_023053685.1. Lineage (NCBI taxonomy): Eukaryota > Metazoa > Chordata > Lepidosauria > Squamata > Dipsadidae > Diadophis > Diadophis punctatus. The sequence goes on from JALIGW010000055.1 coordinate 3,971,799, forward strand.
GACAAGGACCAATGCATTGCCAAGAAGCTCCACTTCCTTGCCTATCAAAACACCCTGGGATACATTTTAGTTTTTCTCACTCTTTTCCTCTCTGTGATCACTTCTGCAGTCCTGGTGATTTTCTATAAACATCATGATACACCAATTGTGAAGGCAAACAACCGAGATCTCACCTACATCCTCCTGGTCTCTCTCCTGCTCTGCTTCCTCTGCTCCTTCCTTTTCGTTGGTAAACCACGGAAGATCACCTGTCTCTTCCAACAATCTGCCTTTGCCATTCTCTTTTCCCTGGCAGTTTCCTCTGTTTTGGCAAAAACTGTCATGGTGGTTCTGGCTTTCATGGCCACCAAGCCAGGGAACAAGACAAGGAAACTCTTAGGAAAACCCCTGACAAACTCCATTGTCATAGCCTGTCCCCTGATCCAAGCAGTCCTTTGTGCCACCTGGCTGGGAACCTCTCCTCCATTTCTTAACTTGGACTTCCACTCCTTGTTTGGAGAGACCATCTTGGAATGTAAGCAAGGCTCAGCTGTAATGTTTTACGGTGTCCTCTCTTACCTAGGACTTTTGGCCCTTGTCAGTTTCACAGTGGCATTTCTTGCTAGGAAATTGCCTGATAGTTTTAATGAAGCCAAGTTCATTACTTTTAGCATGCTGGTCTTTTGCAGCGTTTGGATCTCCTTCCTCCCTACCTACCTGAGCACCAAAGGAAAGTCCATGGTGGCTGTGGAGATCTTCTCCATTTTGGCCTCTGGAGCTGCTCTCTTGGCTTGTATCTTTTTCCCCAAATGCTACATTATTCTACTGAGGCCAGATCTGAATTGTAGAGAAAATATTGTAAGAAACAAAAAATTTTAACTAATGCAAGACGTTGTCTCATTTATATTTGTCTTTGTGGCATGTTTAGAATGTGATAAGATTTCTAATAAATGATGACGCGAAGGAGGAATTTGTCCATAAAAGAATTCCTTATGAAGTTCTGAACTGCTTACAATATTCATGTGGTCAGATGTTTTTTCTTATGTTTTGAAAGTGTCCTTAGTGAGGTCCAATGCCCTGTATGGAAGGAAAAGTTGTTATTAAAGATGTGTTTATTATTTCAGATATTTCTTAGTTTATATGGCAAAGGAAAAAACCAAGAATTAGATACAAACTAATGCAAGATGCTAAGGAAAAGGGGGGTTGGGTTTACCTGAAATTGTATTTTGAGGCATGATGTTTGGCCTGGTTAAGAGTGGGTGAACTTCCAAAATAAGAGGCTACTTGAATTACAGGGCCATGAATTAAGGTTTGGATGGCACGGTTATTTATGGTATGATAAAATTAAACAATGTTGATTTTAATAATCACTTTGCTAGACATGCCATACTGAGAGTTTGAAATAAATATAAAAAAACATTTTCAACAGTTACTTCTTGTCCTTCCCTCCAGTGCTTTGGAAGATAAATTGACCCCTTCTTCTCTGGGACAACCTCTCAAATATTAGAAGATTGCTTTCTAGATACCTTTGACCTGTGACCATGCTGACCATGTCGCCATGGAAATTGATTTCAGAAAACACTGGTTCTCTTGGCCAAGAACTAGAGGTGAACACCATGCCCTAGAGCTGGACACAACTGAAAGGAAACCTTTACCTTTTTGCTATCATTTCAACCCTAATCCTTTAGTGCAGACATACTATTTCCCTTAAATATACATCATATGAATTCATGTCCAGGACTTTTATCATCTTTGTGGCTCTTCTCTGGACTCGTTCTAGGGTCTCAGCATCTTTTTCTATCATAGCTATCCTGATCCAATGCTATGTAGGACTTTCACTGTGATAACCCAAATCTTGAATTGGATGCAGATGCAAACCAGAAACCAATGCAGCTTGGATAACAGGGCTATTGTATATGCCATTCTAGGAGTAGCTAACATTGTCCACCCTGCTGCATTTTGTACGAGCTGTAACTTCCAAATATTTTTCAAGGGTAGCCCTTTGTAGAGCACATTGCATTAATTCAAACGAGAGATGACCAGAGCATGAGTGACAAGCTTCAGTTGAAGCCTGTTGTTCTTAGCCTGTTGTTGCAACTTTGAACTAAGGAGAAATTTCCTGACAGTTAGAACAATTAATCCGTGGAACAGCCTGCCTCCAGAAGTTGTGAATGCTCCAACACTGGAAGTTTTTAAGTAGATGTTGGATAACCATTTGTCTGAAGTGGTGTAGGGTTTCCTGCCTAAGCAGGGGTTGGACTAGAAGACCTCCAAGGTCCCTTCCAACTCTGCTATTCTAATTCAAATGAGAGATGACCACAGTATGAGTGACAAAGTTCAGTTCAAGCCTTTTGTTCCCTATCCATATTCCCACACACATCCAGGCACAATGAATGAACATCCATAGTACATTTTTTGGCCCACCAGACTCAGACGATGAGGAGGTTGGGGAAGGACTTGGGCCAGATATGGAGCCTGGGGAAGGCTCTGATAGATACTCATCATCAGACACAAGAGATACAGCCAGGGCCGTCCGGCATTTCCCAGCCAGAGAGGCAGCTGCCTTTGGAGTCAGAGATGAGTGAGGAGGAGGAACAGCTGGGGTCTGTTCCAGATGCGCATATGCAAAGAGAAGATAGGAGAGGTGAACAATGGAGGACAATCAGCCGGCTTGGGAAGCAAAACAAATGTGAACACTGACTGACCCTCCCTGGCTGGGGAATAAATAAGAGGAAAAGGGAGTGGTTTGGTTGTAGCAGACAACCATTCGCATTTCGGAAAAGTTTGGGTTAGGGTTAAGTTTCCAGGTATCTCTGTCAGGATAATGTCTAAGCAGATTGGGTTTCCTAATATAAAAGTAAACTGTTAATCCAAGTTTGTAAAATATGACAGTGGTGCTTTAAATGAATCCAGGTTTGTTTGCTAACAAATATAAAGAGAGAGCAAGAAAGCTCATATGCAGCTGGACGGAGAAAGAGACTAATCGATGATTGATTGCTCACTGTGTGTGAGGGACTGCTTAACTCCTAAATCTACAGCGTACAAGAATTTCAAAGTCTTCTATTGATGTTTGGAAAGACATTATCTACTAGAGATAAATAAGAGAGCTGAATTTATTGCTTGTTAGCATTTATCCAAGAACGGACTATTTATGTTACAGTTGTGCTGTTTATTTCAAGTAAAGATTATTTTCTTCAACACGTTGAAGACAATCCATTATTGACTCTATTATCAAACCACAGCCAAACGTTCTGCTACGTAAACCCTGAACTCTGAATTAATTCCTTAACAAACTCCTAATTTTCTGTTAGTGAATGCAGTATTTCCCAATGTGTAAATAAAGAGGGGGTTTTCTTTGCAGGGAGTCTGTTTCTTGCTTCTGCGAAGGCCAAGTCAGAACAGTACCTTTTAGTTTACCAGGGACACAGATGTACAACATGATATCATCTGCATACAGATATTGTCAGGGTTCCAAATAACATTCAAAACTAAATCAGAGTCCAAGGCAAAGTATTCCTCAAAGTTCCTATTTATTAGAAGAGCCATGTTGGCACATCTGGGAGAAACCCGAATCTGAAGCCCCGGGGTTTCTCCACCCAGTTGAAAGTTCACACCCCCAAATCCATCACGTTGACCAATCTTCAACTGCTAACTTGGCAGATCCACCCATCTCCTTCAGTGCAAGTGCAGGAGTGCAAAGACAAAGGATGACCTTGACTATCTAGAAAGAATTTGTTATGGCTACATACAGACAGCCCTCATGCAATTCCCCCTCCGAAATTCCCACAGTAAGGAATACATATTAAAATAGTATAAAGTGTGGCAGGCCAAAGAACCCAACTAAAATGGCTTCGGCCCTCAGGAAAAGACCGTGTCCTACAAGAAAAGAAAGAGAATAAGATAGGGGGTTAATACAGCATCCTTAACCATCCCTCCAACCCCCAAAAGTCTGGGGAACCCCACAGTCAACTGTGAAATGCCCTCCAGAGGCTCAGACATGGAGGTTTCTGTGCAGCAGGAAGGTTGTTACAGTAGTAACTATCCCAACTGATCCTGTGAATGAATCTTCAAGAAAAGAATTTCAGACCTGGCAATTTGGGGAGCAGAACCCCAAAAGACCAAAAGAGACATCCAGATGACAATTCCTACCCTCAGGCTACAGCAACAGAAATTTGCAAGTCTTGCCAAAAAATTGCAGTTAATATCTTGAGATTCTTCCTCAAATTACATTTCTGCCTTGTGCCACTATTCCCAAGTAGCACTCATATTATCTGACCAAACTAGGGTGTAAGCCAAAATCCATCTTGTGTGCAGGGGTCACTTTCATGTAGGTCAAATACACAACTTTCATCATGACTCCATCTGCTCTGTGAGTTACAAGAAGAGACACAAACATGTTTTCCTTTTTTTAAAAAAAATAATTTTTATTAAGTAATTTTAAAGAAAAATAAACAACATATAATACTATATATATATTTAGTATATAGTATATAGTATATTATATAGTATATTGTATATAGTATAGTATATAGTATATATATATATAGTATATAGTTTCCTTCCATACACCAGGATGACTCGACAGAATAAACATATATAACCCTTTCCTGGTGAAGAACTGACAGGGAAGAGAACCTTGTGGCCTAGAGGTTAAACTTCTGCCTTACAAGCAGACTGCCCAGGTTCAATTCCCACTACGGGTATGGCTATCTGACAAGAGCAAAATAGCTCGAAATAGATCTATAATAGTCTCCCTTTATTTTCATTTATCAGCAAAAAATGTTACACACATATGTTACACACAGCAACCGAGGAGGAGAAGCGGCAGAGCAGCGGTTCCCACGGAGCAGAAAACCTTGCAAGGAAAGGCGGAGACTCGGAAGGGGAGGGGGCGCAACTGGGGAAACCACCTCGCTCTCCTTCCCTCCTGCACCTGGGGATTTCCCCTCCTCCTCCTTGCCCCCCCTGGTCCCCTCCCCCACTCGCAGCATCCTTGCCTACCAGGCCCCTCTTGAGTGCCCATCCCCAAGAAGGATTCTCCGCAGCACTTGGCGTAAGAGACATCTGGAGACCACGAAGGCGGGAGGGGAAGGAAACTTGGTTCCCAACACCCCCCTTTCCCCTTTCCTATCTCCTCTCTAGGCACAAAAGCTCTATGCCCTTAACCTCTGCAGGGAGGGCGCGACTGGGGCTCTGCTGAGCAATGCAGAAATCAGGATTTCTGTTGACAGCTTGCTCGTAATTTAGGAACTCTACCGCTGCAAAACATGCCTTTAAAGCAGAGGTCTTCAAACTTGGCAACTCTAAGACTTGTGGACTTCAACTCTCAGAATTCTCCAGCCAGCTATGGATTCTATTCTATTCTGGGAATTGAAGTCCACAAGTCTTAAAGTTGCCAAGTTCGGGGACCCCTGCTTTAAAGCAAAAATAACAAGAGGAAAAATTGGAATGGCTCCTTTACAAAGAAATCCAAAAGGCCTATTAAATAAGCCTTTTACTTGTTTATTCACAAGAAAGGAACCCATTCCCTTCCCATTCAGGCACTTTCCAGAAGGAATGGCATGATGAATTAAAACCTATCTGTACTTTTCAGCATTCATGATCCCATCAATATTGCCAACACCACTGGCAGAAATGCAACCCCAAACAGGTCAAACGCTCCACCATGTTCCCTTGAAGGCGACAAACACTCATTTGTCCATCTCTCTCCAACTCTTCTGACATAGGGTTTCAACAATTGGATCCAAAAATTTCAAACTTGAGTTCATCATTACATAATGCTCTTTTTCACTGATCATTAGTCCAATTTTTTGAGCCTCAGCATATCTTAGCCTTTTCACTCTGTCCCCCTTCTGCAAGTGTGGTGACTTGGCTGCTACCCATCCACAAAGACCATTCCTGATTGTGCTTCTTCAGACAGAAGGAAGAAAGAAGGAAGAAAGAAAGAAAGAAAGAAAGAAAGAAAGAAAGAAAGAAAGAAAGAAAGAAAGAAAGAAAGAAAGAAAGAAAGAAAGAAAGAAAGAAAGAAAGAAAGATGTTAGGAAGGAAGAAAGACAGAAAGAAAAAGAAAGATGGTAGGAGTGGTAGTCTTATATGGCGAGTATATCTCAAACTCTATATTTTAACTGGAAAAGTTGGGAGTTGTCTTATACGCCCAGTCGTCTTATACGCCGGAACATACGGTAGATATAGATATGAAACAAACACTTTGACAATGCTGTTAAAGTATTGGATTATTTCTTGTTGCTGTTTGTAAATATTTGTACTTGTTTGTGTTTGTGTGTTTTGTTTGTGTTTTTTCTTATTGTAAAAATTTGATAAAAACTTTTTTTAAAAAAAACTATACAATAACATGAACGACATAACCTAACTTAAAAAATATAACATACACAAAAAACAATTTAAAAAAGTCTATATATAGTGGTGAAGTGGTGAAGAGCTGATAGGGAAGAGAACCTGGCCTAGAGGTTAACACTTCTGCCTTATAAGCAGACTGCCCAGGTTCAAATCCCACTATGGGTATGGCTATCTGACGAGAGCAAAATAGCTCAAAATAGATCTATATTTTTATTTATCAGCAAAAAATGTTACATATACTATATATATATATATATATATATATATATATATATATATATATATATATATATATATATATATATATATATATATATATATATATATATATATATATATATATATATATATATATATATATATATATATATATATATATATCAGCTTCACGTATTGTTATCATATTTCTGTATCTAAATCACTATTCCTTTGGTTTATCAAAAATCTGTTTCTTGTTTTTAACTTATTATTCTTTTCATCACCCTTAACATCCTGTGTTTTTATTTTCCTGTAAACATTACTAATTATTTCAATTTTTTTTGTATTCCAGCCATTCATACCAATTTTCCCAAATTTTATAAAATTCCATATCCTCTTTATCATGTAATTTCATTGTTAATTTACACATTTCTGCACAATCCAGTATTTTAGTTATTATCATTGTTTTTTAAGGGATTATATCTGTTTTCCAATGTTGTGCGTATAGAATCCTGGCAGCCGTTATTATGTGTAATATAAGATATTGGACATATTTGTTTGCTTTCATTTTTAATATTCCTAACAAAAAGGCTTCCGGTTTGAATTCTATTGTTTGTTTTGTTATTTCCTCTATCCAGTTTTGTATTTTTTTTCCAGTATTTCTTTATTTCTGGGCACGTCCACCACATATGGTAATATGTCCCAGATTCTTTTTTTTTTAATTCAAAAGTTTTTTTAGTACAAAGTGCAGACATTTTTTCTCTTTTTCTCCCCCCTTCCCCCCTCCCCTTCCCCTCCCCCCTCTCACCCCCCACCCACCCACCCCGACTTCCCAGAGAAAGCACAGGGCATAGTATTCAGAAAAATAAGTTTAAATTATACTAACAAATTCTTAATTTCCACATTTCTTTAAATCTTTAACTCCTTTTTGTTCAAAAAAAATTTTTGAGCATAATCTTAGAGTCAAGCATATTGTTAATCAGACATCATCTCAATATGTCAGGCTGCTAATTTACTCCGTTAAATATCTTTCCTTTATATAATCTTTGTATAATTTAGTATCATTTAAAAAAAGGGAAAAAAAGAAGAAGAAATCTTTCTTTCACCATTTCATTCAGTCACAACCATCAACATCATTTCCTCAATATTAGACAAAAATTAAGTGAACATTAAATAAATATTAAGTAAAACTTCCTTCTTCATTATACCTCTTCAATATACATAAAGATTTAAAATATTCTAACAAATTGTTAATTCAAATATTTCTAGATTTCTTTAACCCCTTATAACTCAGAAAATTTTTAACTTAATCTTAGAATTAAACACATTATTAATAACCTAACATTACAATATATCAAGTTACTAATTTCACAGAAATTCTAAATCTTTAATTGTTTTAAAATATAGTAATAAAAAAAGAAAAAGAAGAAGGAAAGACAAAAACAAAACACAAAACACAAAAAAGAAAGAAAAAAGAAAGAAAAAAACACAACCATCAAAGTCATTTCCTCAATAGTCTTCTTGCTGCACAATATCAATTTTCATTCATCTCTCCGTCTGTCCTATAGCTTCCCACACTAACACCAAACTCTAATCGTTCCTTCCTCTCGATCAAGTTTTGGATCTGGTTCTTGCAGCCTTTTGTAGCTTAGCAATTTTTGATTTGTCGGCTCTCCTCTTATCTGACTCTGATCCTCTGTCTCCTTTTCCACATTATAAACATCTCTCTGACTCTGTAAATCACCTTGAGTCATCAAAGCTCTTTCCATTTGCACAACTATCGATGACTCTCCTTTTTGCTCTTCTGTTGGTTTCATGTTTCTTCCTTCTGGAATTTTCGATATATCGGCCTTTAAAACTTTAACATAAAAATCAGTAGCTTTCATTATCGTGTTGAGCCGGTATCTCTTTTCCAAATATCTCACCACTATCCCCGTTGGAGCATCCCATTTGTACTGTAGGTTCTGTTTTTTAAGTTCTTCAACTAGAAATGTATAATCCTTTCTGGCTCTGAGCATTTTAGGAGGAATTTCTTTCAGTGTCATTACTTCCTGTCCATTTACCTGGAACTTATTCTTGAAAGTTGCCTGTATAATTTTATTACGTAACGCCCTTGTAGTAAAATATATTACAATATCCCTTGGCAGATGTTTTGTTTAGCAATCCAAGAATTAACACGGTATATCTTATCAATTTGCTTGACCAGTTCTTCTTTAGTCATTCCTAACACATGCACCAGGACCTCCAACATCCTCCCTTTCAAATCTTCGTGTTTTTGCTCTTTTAAACCTCTTATTCTTAAAGCAAATTCCATGCTTCTGAATTGGGACATTAACACCTCTGTTTCAAAGTTTTCAATATTGTTTTGAGTTTTGTCTATGTTTTCCCCCAAGGTTATCACAGACTGTTTAATTATTTCCACATCCTTCTTCAAAATTTCCATATTTACTACTACTCCTTGAAATGTAAATATCATATCCTTCCTCAATTGTTGTTGTCTAATGTCCATCTCCTCTAGAGCAGCCTGCATTCTTTATTAATTTCATTAATTTTTGAGTTAAATTCCTTAACCAGTTCATTCTTCATAACTTTTAAGGTATTAAATAAATTTTCTGGTGTTAAAGTCTGTGGGGGTGTTAAGTAAGAGGTGGATTGCATTCTTGAAGTATAAACAGAGGGATGCTCATATCTTTTGTTAAAAACAGTCTTTCCAGGTTTAGAAGCCATTTAAAATTTTTAATTAAGCTTTTAATTTTAGTCCAAAATCAGAGAAAGAAGAGGATTCATCAAAGTCCAACGTTTTCAAAAAGATACCAAGAGAAACCCAAATCCCTAATTAAGAAGATTCTTTCCAGATGCTGAAGCCAGTTAGATTTTAAAATTTAAATTGTTGTTTTAATCCAAAATTAGAGAGAAGAAAAAAAATCCTCAGAGTCACAGGTTTCCATAAGAAGGGCTGCTAGCGAAACGAAACTTAATAACTTTCACTTCCACGCCCTCAAAAATTCTTCAATCGCCATTTTGTTGCTTTTTAAATCAGCTACTTTGTAACTTCCCAAAGTGAAAGTCAGCAATGGAGTTAAAAATTAGGATACTTGCCGTTCTGTTCACCTGCCTTTCTCTGTCTGCTATCTGTGATACATCAGGTTATTATAAATCCCATCTTACGAGCAGCAGTGGTCGCGGCATCTTGCTCCGCATAGCGGAGTCGTCCAAGGTCCTGGAGCCAGAGACAGGCTGCCTGGGGAGCCCTCACCCTTCGCACCCCAGATTGTCTCCTGGGGCACTAGGGGGGCTCTACCCCACCTGTCAGGCTCTCATCTCTCCCCTAGTCCCTGGGAGAGGATTTTCAAGCCACCAGACAGCTGTTCTGGCGGCTTTTACAGGACTTCAGATCAGGCGCACGACGAGGAGCATCCTCGATGCCTGCGGAGCCAAATCAGAAGTCACGTCCCAGATTCTTGTTTACATTTCCAGCATTTAGGTGATAGGTGTGGAAACATTTTCGCCAATCTTGGTAAGTGCCATCTGTAGAACATTTTGCAAGTATTTTCTCTGTATGATCAGGCCATTGTCATTTTGTAATTTTGATTCCATAATTTATCCCAGAGTTCTAATTCAATAGTGTGGCCGAAATTTTGTGCCCAAATTATTATTACCTCCTTTACCGTTTCTTCTTCCATTTTTATATTGAGTACCGTATATACTCAAGTATAAGCCGAGTTTTTCAGCCCACTTTTTGGGCTGAAAAAAGCCACCTCGGCTTATACTCAAGTCAATGAAAAAGGGGAGGCGGGAGGCGAGGAAAGGAGGCGGCCGGCAAAGCTTCAGGGTCGGAGGTCTGGGGCTGTTGCAGCAAGGGAGCCTCCCCTTCGGCTCCCACCGCTTTTCGGCTCTGCCGCTGCTGCTGCTGCCTCCTCCTTTCCTCGGCGAAATCTTTCTGCTGACGTTAGTACATTATCTTATTGCTCTCAAAAGATCAGCGAGGTTTACTGAGTGCAGCTGTTACAGCTCCTTTCCATCTCCCCCCAAGACGCGTTTTATCCCTCAAATTCAGGCGCCAGTAAGCCTCAAGCCAGCCATCGATGCAGGGAGTTTTAGCAAAGCGCGGGACAAATCCCAACCATCCCAGCCACTTTCTCTGGTGTCCTCAAAGCGCGAGCGCTTTTCTCCGCGCGGCGTGGTTTGTCTCGGGCTTGCGTGGAGCGATTGCTGCCGCGCAAGCAGCACCGAGCTAAGCAAGGGGTGAAGGCTGGGAAATGGCAGAGAGCCTGCCGACTGCAGGACGACGGCCTGCAGGTGAGTAGGCAGGGCTGCTGAAAAGTGGGAAGCCCGAGTAGATGCGGTATGCCCGGTTGCTGCTGCTTCTGCTACGAAATAATGCAGAGATGCCTGGCCTCGTGTTCAAACCCAGCGCCTTTGAAATGTCCCCAAGATTATCCCAGTTCCAGAATAACTTATGTGGAATTTGTTGTCTTCCAGCATACTTTTAAGTGGAAAAATAATTCCTCGAGTCAGTCAGAAGGCAGAAAACCAGACGCCCCCCCCCCCCCCGATTAAATTGTTATTCTGCAGGGCTTGAGGTGATAAAAAAGCATTCTGGCCTAAACCCGTTTTCCCTTCCTGGCTAATTGTAATTCTACCAGTAGAACTAGGCCACTGACTGACGCTGTCCTGACTGGTTTAATGTGGGACTTGGGCTTGTTTCAATCATCAATCACTTTCCTCAACATGGAGCCCTGCTATGTTGGGGGTGAACACTTGGAATTGGGTGTTCGGCCCCTTGTCACATTATATTTGCAGCAGGTTGTGTGAGGTGAAGTGAGAGCCCCCCAATATTCCTGTTTGGTGCAACTCTTCTTCTTTAGAGGTACCTGTAGTCCTCGACTTAATGATCTCTGTTGAGCCCCAAATTTACGTTGCTAAGTGAGAAATTTGTTAAGGGAGTTTCGCCCCATTTTATGACTTTTCTTGTCCCAGTTGTTAAGTGAATCACTGCACTTGTTAAATTAGCAACATGGTTGTTAAGGGAATCTGGCTTCCCCATGGACTTCGCTTGTCAGAAGGTAGCAAAAAGGTATCACGTGACCCTGGGATATGGCAACTGTCATAAATATGAACCACTTGTCAAGTATATGAATGTAAATCATGTGACCATGGGGTTGCTGCAACAGTCATAAGTGTCTGTTAAATCACTTTTTTCAGTGCCATTGTGCCAGTCATTTTCAGTGACTGAAAGATCACTAAATAAATGGTTGTAAGTCGAGGACTACCTGTACTGTGATTTGACAGCCAGGCTGTTTCTGAAGAGATTACTAGCTTTGTTTTTTTAACATTTGGCAATATGTAAGGAAGTGCATCAAGCTTATGGCTCCAAAAAATATGATTTCAATGGTGGTGACATCCGATTGATCAGTCAGATAAACAATAAAATTAATCAACTGAAAAAATGTCATGATTAATTGGTGGAACATTTATAGATGCTCTTTAATATTTAATTCATGCTTATAAAATGATAAACACAAGTTTAAACAAGGCATTCTCCTTTTTCTTAGCCAGAGGAATTGTTTTCCTCCAAAGACCAAAATATACAAATTTATCTCTTGTTGCTCTTGAGTGCAAGACACCTTTTCCTATTAGCCTGAATGATGTCCTCATCCTGGGATAGAAGTATGATTTTTGGAGCTTTGCCCTTTGTTAAAAACCTACCTGGATTGAGTGTTATCTCTGAAATTTTCATAATTAAAAAGCACCTATCAGCCTGCATTAGGCCTCAAAAGATACGGTACCCGAACAAGTCTTTTTTTTTTTATCCTGTTAGAAATGGATCCCAATACTTCTACCGGTAATCCTGGACCAAAAGAAAAACGCAGGTCATTCGAAGCTGGTTTCAAACTTAAGGTTGTGTCAAGAGCAGAAGAAAGCAATAACAGTATTGCAAGTAGGGAATTTTGTGTTGATGAAAAACAAGTGAGGGAATGGCGGAAAAAGAAAGCTGACTTGGAAAAGATTCCAAAGACAAAAAAAGCTCAACGTGGTTTAACAACTTCATATGGGGCTCTAGAGACTGAATTGCATGAATGGGTTATGGAGTGTCGTCAAAATGGTTACTGCGTAACACGCATGGGAATTTACGTGCCCTTCAAATGGCACAAGATGACAAATTAAAAGCACCAGGCATTGAAAAATTTGTTGCGTCAGCAGGATGGTGTACCCGCTTCATGAATAGGTTTGCCCTATGTTTGCGGCAAAGAACAAAGATTTCACAGAAGTTGCCAAAAGACCTTGATGAAAAAGTGATGTCATTCCATTCATTCATCATAAAACAAAGAAGGATCCATAACTATGACCTGGGAGATATTGGAAATATGGATGAAACACCTATGACCTTTGATCTTCCAAGCAACAGAACTGTGGCAAGTTTGGGAGCCAAAACTATTTTTCTCAGAACCACAGGAAATGAAAAAAAACATTTCACAGTTGTTCTGTCATGTTTGGCTAATGGAACTAAGCTGCGGCCTGTCATTATTTTTAAAAGAAAGACCTTGCCTAAAAAGGTCAAATTCCCACCACGAATTACAGTGCGCGCACATATTAAAGGCTGGATGGATGAAGACGGAGCAAAAAAATGGCTGGAAGAAATTTGGAAAGGACGACCAGGAGCAGCCTTAAAGAAAAAACCATCATTGCTAGTTTGGGATATGTTCAGAGCCCACACATCTGATGACATTTAAAAAATGGCAAAATCTTCTCAAGTTACTTTGGCCGTTATTCCAGGTGGGCTTACATCTGTATTGCAACCGCTAGATGTGTGTTTAAATAAACCTTTTAAAGACCATGTGAGAAAGATGTGGCATGAATGGATGTTATCTGGTCAAGCCCGACTGACAAAAGGTGGAAATCTGATGAAGCCCGACATAGAATTGATAGCAAAGTGGGTTCATGATGCATGGAAAGGGATTCCGGAGGACATGGTGCAACGCGCCTTCAAGAAATGTGGCATTAGTAATGCTATGGATGGCAGTGAAGACAGCGCTTTGTATAAGAACGACAGCTGTGATGGTGATGACTGCGAACTCAGTGATGATGACAATGTCTATGCTGATAACCTCACACCAGCTAATGCTGAAGCTCTGTTTGGACATACAGATGAGGAGGAGGAATCCAGTTTTGAAGGATTTTAACTCTTGTGTTTTAGCTTGGTTGCTCAATGAGCTAAGGTTTTTGTACTTTTAAAGTTATTGTTGATACCATATTGTTTTTATTGACCCTCTTTTCCACTTACAGAGCTAGTTTACTGTTTTTCTTTGAAATAAATATTCAAAAACATTATTGGTATCTATTTTTATTTTTGAAATTTACCGGTAGCTGCTGCATTTCCCACCCTAGGCTTATACTCAAGTCAATAACTTTTCCAGTTTTTTGTGGTAAAATTAGGTGCCTCGGCTTATATTCGGGTCGGCCTATACTCGAGTATATATGGTAAGCAATTGTAAGATTTTATTATTGTTTTTTCCTTTGTACCTAATAAAATTTTGTCCAATTCTTGATCTTTTTCTTGAAAGCCAGATTGTAATAGATCATTTTTATGTTTCCTTTGAATTTGTAAATATGGCCACCAATCAATTTTTATTCCCCTTAATGCCAATTCTTCTCTTGTTTTTAAATTGTTTTGTTCATCTAATAGTTTCTTATAAGTGATTTTTTTTATTTAGATCTAACGCGTTGGGGTAGATTAGGGTTTCCATCGGAGATATCCATTTGGGTATTTGGATATAGTATTTATTTTTAATTTCTAGCCAATCGTCTAATAGTGTCCCTCTAATGTGGTGCCTCTGGAAGTATTTCTGTGTTTGATGTTTTCCCTCCCAAATAAAGTTATGCCAGCCAATTTGTAAATCATGTCCTTCTATTGTTAGTATTCTCTTGTTTGTAAGTGTCACCCATTCCTTCATCCATGTTATAGTTGCTGCTTGATGATATAGTTTCCAGTCCGGTAATCCCAAACCACCTCTCATTCTTTTATCTTGCAATAGCTTTTTTTAATTCTTGCTTTTTTTCCCTGTCCAAATAAATTTCATAATCAATTTGTCTAAATCCATATAAAAAAAATTTCCGATTTTTGTTGGGGCTGTTTGGAATAGGTAGATAATTTTTGGTAGTACATTCATTTTAATTGTGGCTATTTTTCCAATTTGAGAAATTTGTAGTTTGAAGTTTCCAAATTTTTCTGAATTTTGTGCATTAGTTTTAAGTCGTTATCCTCTTTTATTGTTGAACAGTTAGCTGTTATCCAGATTCTGAAATATTTTACTTTTTTGATTATTTGAATTCCTAATAATTCTTCCAATTTCTTATCTTGTTTCTGAGTACAGTTTTTAGTTATTATTTTTGTTTTGTCTTTATTAATCTTTAAGCCAGCCACTTTGCCAATTTTTTCAATTTCCTTCATTGTTTCAGGTCCGGAGTTTTGGGGATCTTCAATAATGAAGACCATATCATCCGCAAATGACTGTGTTTTGTACTCCTCTTTTTGGATTTTCAATCCTTTAATATTTGGGTTTTTCCTAATTTGATTTAACAGAGTTTCTAGTGCAAATATGAACAGTAAGGGGGATAGAGGGCACCCTTGTCTTGCACCTTTCATTACTTCTATTTTCCCAGTCATATCACCATTTATTTGGATTCTCGCTGTCTGTGTTGAGTATATAGTTTCTATTGTTCAAATAAATTTATCGCTGAATTGCATATATATTTAGTTGCGTTACAAAAAAAATCCAGTCTAAGTTGTCAAAGGCTTTCTGCGCATCAATAATATTAGTGCCAATTATTGATCTGAATGAATTTTATAGTATTCTAATACGTTCATTATTATCCTTGTATTGTTTCGAATTTGTCTTTTTGGAAGAAAGCCGTTTTGGTCTGAATGTATCATTTGATTTAATATTATTTTTAGTCTTTCTGCCAATATTGTTGTAAAAATTTTGTAGTCTGAATTTAGTAGCAAGATTGGCCTATAGTTTTTGATTAAAGTCTTGTCTGTATCTTCTTTAGGTATGAGTGTTATGTATGCCTCTTCCCATGATTTTGGCATTTTGGCTTGATTTAATGCTTCGTTGTATAACTCTAAAGTTTCTTCTTCCAGAGTATCTTGAAGAGATACTTGTATATCTCCGCAGGAAGCCCATCTGGCCCTGGTGTTTTGTTATTATATTTTTTTGCTTTTTATTTTTTTATTTTTTTTATTTTGTATTTTCAAACATCACAATATTTTGACATACATCCACATCTGTTATAATACATTGATAATATCAAATAATATACAATCCTTTTTATATTTACATATCTTCCTCTTTTTTCTCACGTTGTCTTTTTTGTTCTTCATTTTCTCTTCTCCTTTTTGTCCAGTTATAGTCCATTTAGTCCATATCTCGTAATAGTCCAAATTACTTTGTCCTTTAAGATCCATCGTTAGTGTTACGGAGTTATTGTGCTGTTAAGCACAAACACAGTGAAATGTGTTGTAGTAATGGTGTTGCAGTTTGATATGAATGCTATTCAGTCAATAAACAGAATATCTTTAATATGTACAAAATAGTAGCAAAGTTAAATAGGAAGTCCAAGTCATACACAGGTATTCATTCAATGCGAAGTTTCTTCTTCTTGCCTATCTTTGTTTTAACAAAGATTACAGCTATCACTTAATTCTATACTATCACAGATAGTTACTCTTTTCTTCACAGCAATGCCACACAGTCATAAAGTAATCTACTCATCAGTAAAGCAGCAGAGAATCTTCAATCCGGAACACACCGTCAAACACCACTCACCACACTAAACCACACTAAACCACCAACCATCAACCACATTGAGCATGCTCTCTTGCTAGCTTATATAGTAATCATCCACAATGCATTTAAAGCAATATACACATAACAATGATTTGTGGCTTAATCATATATTAACACACCCAATCGTTTGAACAGGGTTCTAACAGTTAGTTTGTCCATTTCTGCACATCTGTAAATTTTGTCGATCAATATATTTTC
Source organism: Diadophis punctatus similis (assembly GCA_023053685.1). Taxonomy (NCBI): domain Eukaryota; kingdom Metazoa; phylum Chordata; class Lepidosauria; order Squamata; family Dipsadidae; genus Diadophis; species Diadophis punctatus. Next base: position 3,988,382 of record JALIGW010000055.1, read on the forward strand.
TGGTGGTATTTGACCATTTTTCCAGTACTGGGCATAGGCTATTCTCGCTGCCGTAATGATATGCAAAGCTAGGTATTGTATATTTTTAGGATATTGTTTCTTCATTATTCCTAGCAGAAAAAATTCCAGATTGAATTCTATTGTTCTTTCCGTAATTTCCTGTAACCATTTATGAACCTTATTCCAAAAACCTTTAGCTTCGGGACACGTCCACCACATATGAAAGAAGGTGCCTATCTCTTTGTTTCACTTCCAACAAGCCGAATTTGCATTTGGGTAAATTTTCGCCAATCTTGATGGTGCTAAATACCATCTGTAAAACATTTTATAATAGTTCTCTTTGTATGCCACAGATTTAGTTATTTTACAGTTAATATTCCATGTCTTCTCCCAATCAGCCAGGTGGATATTATGTCATACGTTTTTGGCCCACGCTATCGTTGGTTCTTTGACATTTTTTTTTGCTTTTTAATGGCCTCTCTTAGTTCCCCCAATCTATTTTCTTTATTTAATATTGTCTGCTTTTCCTCCCGCAAGATTGGCAAATCTTTGCTATCCAGATATTTCTTGATGTCCTCTTCTTGGATTTCCATTTTTCCATATAAAATCTCGAAGAAATTTTGAGTGATCTTCTTTTTTTCTTCTGTTTTGTGATAGAGTTTTCCCTCTTCATCCTTAAGTTGTTGAATCATCCATTTTTGTTTTTTCCTTCCTTAATTTATGGGCCAACCATCTCCCAGGCTTATTTGCATGTTCAAAGTAATTTTGCTTCATTTTTTTAATGTTGCGACTTATCTTATGCGACAATACCAATGAAGAAGAAAAATAATAGGTCTCAAAAGAAACCAGCATGGCTGCATAAAGAACTCTCTGACAAATTGAAAGACAAACAGGACAAGTATAAAAAGTGGAAAGAAGGGGAAATAACTAAGGTAGAATACCAGCAAATAGCCCGAGCCTGTAAAGATGAAGTGAGGAAAGCTAAGGCTCACAATGAACAAAGGCTTGCGACAAAAGTAAAAAGTAACAAAAAAAAGCTTCTTCCAACATATTAAAAACAAGAAAAAAGTCAAGGAAACAATTGGTCCATTGCAGGGAGAAAGTGGCAAGAAGGTGACAAGCAACAGGGAGAAAGCAGAGCTACTTAACACGTATTTTGCATTTGTCTTTACACAAAGGGAAAAAACAGTCCAACCTATCAAAAACAGCATCACAAAAAACATATTAGGAACACAAGTTAAAATAGGGAAGAAAATGGTAAAGGAACACCTGTCTACCCTAGACAAATTCAAATCACCAGGATCAGATGGATTACACCCCAAGGTTCTGAAGGAACTGGCAGATGAGATCTCAGAACCACTGAACTATATCTTTCAAAGATCCTGGAGCACCGGGGAACTGCCAGAGGACTGGAAAAGAGCTGATGTAGTTCCCATCTTCAAAAAAGGGAAAAAAACAGATCCAGGAAACTACAGACCTATCAGCCTGACCTCAATACCAGGGAAGATTCTGGAAAAGATAATCAAGCAACGAATCAATGAACACCTAGAAGCAAACAAAGTAATAACCAAAAGCCAACATGGGTTTGTCAAAAACAGATCATGCCAGACTAATCTTATTACATTCTTTGACAAAGTGACAAAATTAGTGGACCAGAGGAATGCTGTCGATGTGGTTTACTTGGACTTCAGTAAGGCATTTGATAAAGTAGACCATAACCTACTTCTAGATAAAGTAGAAAAATGTGGGATGGACAGCAACACCATCAGATGGATTCAAAACTGGCTAACCAACCGCACTCAACGTGTAGTGCTCAATGGAACTGCATCTACATGGAGGGAAGTTTGCAGTGGAGTACCCCAAGGCTTTGTTTTAGGCCCAGTACTCTTCAACATCTTTATCAATGACTTGGATGAGGGAATAGATGGGGAACTCATCAAATTTGCAGATGACACCAAACTGGCAGGAATAGCCAACTCTCCAGAAGATAGGCTCAAGATACAGAAGGATCTTGACAGACTTGAGCATTGGGCGCTATCAAACAAAATGAAATTCAATGGTGAAAAAAGTAAGGTTCTACATTTAGGCAAGAAAAACAAAATGCACAGGTACAGTATATGTGGTACCTTGCTCAACAGTAGTAACTGTGAGAGGGATCTTGGAGTCCTAGTGGACAACCATTTAAATATGAGCCAGCAGTGTGCAGCAGCTGCCAAAAAAGCCAACACAGTTCTAGGCTGCATTAACAGAGGGATAGAATCAAGATCACGCGAAGTGTTAATACCACTTTATAATGCCTTGGTAAGGCCACACTTGGAATACTGCATTCAGTTTTGGTCGCCACGATGTAAAAAGGATGTTGAGACTCTAGAAAGAGTGCAGAGAAGAGCAACAAAGATGATTAGGGGACTGGAGGCTAAAACATATGAAGAACGGTTGCAGGAACTGGGTATGTCTAGTTTAATGAAAAGAAGGATCAGGGGAGACATGATAGCAGTGTTCCAATATCTCAGGGGTTGCCACAAAGAAGAGGGAGTCAAACTATTCTCCAAAGCACCTGAAGGTAGAACAAGAAGTAATGGGTGGAAACTAAACAAGGAGAGAAGTAACTTAGAACTAAGGAGAAATTTCCTGACAGTTAGGACAATTAATCAGTGGAACAGCTTGCCTCCAGAAGTTGTGAATGCTCCAACACTGGAAGTTTTTAAGAAGATGTTGGATAACCATTTGTCTGAAGTAGTGTAGGGTTTCCTGCCTAGGCAGGGGGTTGGACTAGAAGACCTCCAAGGTCCCTTCCAACTTTGTTGTTGTTGTTGTTGTTATTATTATTATTATTATTATTATTATTATTATTATTATTATTATTATTATTATTATTATTATTATTATTATTATTATTATTATTATTATTATTATTATTATTATTATTATTATTATTATTATTATTATTATTATTATTATTATTATTATTATTATTATTATTATTATTATTATTATTATCTCATTTTGAGTTTTCAAATTAATCTTATGTTTCGTTAAGTCTCTTGCCTCTTTGTATTTAATATTAGATGGATCTTTTTGTAGTAATAATTCTTGTTCTCTAAGTTTGGTATTCAAATTTTCCAATTTAGCTCCCCCCCCCCTATTTTTCTTTGCTGTGTATGCTATTGTCAGCCCTCTCAAATATGCTTTAATTGTATCCCATGTATTTTGGGTTGATGTTTGCTCTTTAGTGTTCTCTCTAAAAAAAACTAATTCTTTTTCAACTTTTTGATAATATTCTTTTTCCTTTAAAATATTTTGATTCGGAGACCATTGAATTGTTTTTTTCCTTCTTCCTTTCCATTTTATTGTGACTGGGTGATGGTCACCCCATTGGTTGGATAAAATGTCAATAGATTCAATGTCCATTATCAACTCTATATTCATCCAGGCCATGTCTATACGTGACCTGGACTTGTGTGGGTTTGAGTAAAACATGTACTGCTTTTATATTTATTTATTTATTTATTTATTTATTTTATTTATTTATTTATTTATTTATTTATTTATTTATTTATTTATTTATTTATTTATTTGTGAGATTTATATACCACCTCACAGTGCAAGCACTCTCTAAGCGGTTTACACCAGTAAGCAATGTATATTTATATTGCCCCCAACAATCTGGGTCCTCATTTTACCTACCTCGGAAGGATGGAAGGCTGAGTCAACCCTGAGCCGGTGAGATTTGAACCACTGAACTGCGGCTCACAGTCAGCTAAAGTGGCTTGCAGTACTGCCTCTAACCGCTGCTCCACCTCGGCTCTTTTGGGGGGTTTAGTTTCCTCCATGCATCTTCCATGCCAAGTTCCTTGACCATATTTGAAAATGTATTTGGTAGTTGTCTTCTGATTTTTTTTTATTTGTGCAGTTATAATCCATTTTACTGTCTACTATGGCATTGAAGTCTCCTATGATGCATAGATTCTCCCATTCTATTTCTGTTATTATTCTGTGCAGTTTTGAGTAGAATTTTTTTTGCTTATTGGGTGCATATATCGCTACTAACAGTAATTGTTTTCCCTACTGTTATCTCCATGATGAGAATCCTACCTTCCTTATCTGCATATATTAATTTTGAGTTTAGATATTCTTTTACATATATTACAATTCCTCTTTTTTCAACTTGTGGTAATGCACAGTATAGTTTTCCTAATTTTGGGTAAGTTAGTAGTTTTTTAAAAAAAAAATTAATATGCACCTCTTGCATACAAATTATATCCATGTTCTGTTTTTAAGGTCTAGCAGTAAACGACAAACATGTTTTCCATCCTGCTGTATGAAGAGAAGCTGTTGCTAAGGGGAAAGGACAATGGCTGTTCCCTGCAATTACCAGAAGAACAGTCTTTCTTCATGTCACGCAGTGATTTTATATTGCCTGTTACATGTATATGCAGGGAGATGCATCCCTATCAAATATAATGTTTATTCCTGAGCACGTGATTAATATGTTCCTAGTACGCATGGGTACATTCCTTTCTTTTGATTCATTCCTTTTGTTCTCTGCTTCTGACGAAGCAACATCTCTTTTATATAGCCAATATGTGATTTCTTATTTTTGTATCAAAATAAATATCTTATTCATTAGAATTATAATGCGGTTTATTTTGACAATGTCAGAGTTCCAGGAAAAGATTCATTTCGCCTCTGATAAGAGTAATTCTTATCCCAACATGATAGCAGACGATTGGTTTCTGGACCTTAATTAATTCTGACAGATTTATTGTGTTTAGCCTAGTAAGAGAAAGATAAGAATGTCTTCTCCAGAGAAAGAATTTTTACCCTTCCTCGGCCAGCCGGGTGAAGAAATAAAAAGATCTCAAGAGGCACCCTATTTGCCAGCACCTTCTTTGCTTCTAATAACTGCACCAAGAAAGACTGACATTGCACCTCTACAAACATCTCCGATGCCGTCTCCCACACCTCCAATTACAGCGGAAGAGGCCCTCCAACAAGAAAAAGATTTTGAAAGGTCAGTCAAAGTCAAAAACACATTTTTTCTCCCGGGGGCAAGTTCAACTCAAATGGGGGCCATTCAAATGGGGGCCATTCCAAAGATTACTCATTATGAGCCAATTCCGACTCAATTGCTTGAAAGTTTTTCTGAGGAAGTTCCCTCAACCAACATATCTGGCACAGAAAAATATATTGATTCACATTTTAAAGGCCTTCTTGCTAGTAAAGAAAGAGAAATTGAATACTTAAGAAAGCAGTTACTAGAAAGCCAACGCCCATATGAAAAACAAAATGTCTGCCAGTCCCACATTCCAGAAGCCTTTCCTGGGCCTTCTTTTCCGGTCTCTCCAACATTAGAGTCCCACCCCAAAATGGGTGTTACCTTTCATATGCCGGAAAGGGAAAGGACATATGACTATACGTCAATAGGGGCTGGCTCTGATCAAAGATTTTATGAACAAAGAGACTTTCCCAAAAGTAATGTTACAGTGCCATCTGGTGGACAAAGTAATATAACAGAAACCATGTTCGAAATCTTACTAAAACGTTTAGATCTTCTGATGTCAGGCAAAAGACAACCTTTGTCACCTATGCCACCTGAAAGTTTTGGATCGCAGATTGCTCCACCTACACCTTTAGTTCAACAATCTTTTCAGCCTGCCCAAATAATACAAGCACAAAGTACACCATCTATCCCTATGGCTGCACAAATTATGTTGCAGACTCAAGCTGCTTCACAGGCTGGAATTGCTACAGCCCCTGCTGTTCCAACTACACAACAGCAACCCCATTTGGGACAATCGTTTATTCCAATGCAAGCTCCTACATCTACCCCAACTGTGGCCCAGTTAGTGCCAATTTCTCCACTACCTGCTCCTATGCAGCCAGCTCCTACTCCAGCACCAGGGGCCCAACCTGTGCCTGCTCCAGGGCCACCACTAGCTGTGGCAGCCCAATTTTTGCCTGCTCCAGCCCTACTACCTATTGCTGCCCCTCAGCAACAGCCAGTCCAGGCACCACCACCTGCTCCAATGCAGGCTCCTTTGCCGCCGCCTCCTCAACCCCAAGTGGGTCCACAGGCAATTCCTCAGGCCGCACCTGCGCAGGCCCCATTAGGTGCCCCGCCTTTACAGCCAATTCAAGCAGTTGCTCCACCTTACCAGGAACCAGTTGCCCAATTAACTGGACACTCAAAGTTAAAGCCATCTGGACATAACTATAAAGCCTGGGTCAGTGAAATGACTATTTTGCTTCATCGTGAAGGCACGCACGACATGGTATTTAATCCACCTCAGCAACCTTGGCCAAACGCTGTCAGATTACTAGATATAAAAGCTTCCACTAGCATAATGATGTCTATGGAAATAGAAATGCAACAAATGTTTGTCCCAAATGCTACCGCCCAAGAAATATGGACTCAATTAGAACGTTGTTTCCGGCCAATTTCAGCTGAATCTACTAATCTGCTTTTGTCACAATTTCATGGAACTAGAATTAAACCTACAGACAGCATTGTGGCACATTTATCAAAGATGAAATGCATGAGGAAGAACCTCGCAGAACGTGGCTATCCAATGGACGACAATCAAATGGTCAGTATTATTACCAATTCCTTAAATTACACATGGCGAGAGGCCATCACACAAATCAATCATGTACCTTTTGCTCAAAGAACTGTGGACAATGTTTGTAGAATTTTAACAGAATATGAAGATATTGCACTTGCAGCCCCACACTTGCAACGCCCCCTAGCTGCACCATGTCTTCCACTTAGAAGACTTCCAGAGAGGGAATACACTCCAAGATTGCTACGTTGCCAATATTGTGATCATGTAGGTCACACAAGCAGAGATTGCATCCAATTGCAACGCACTCAATATCCTGTCCAGCCCAGAGGAACAGATTTCAGAGATCAGTATCAACCCAGAGGCACAACCTACAGGAGAAGTGCATCCCAGCCCAGAGGAACAGTCTCCAGAGGCAGCAGAAGCAGAGGTGGCAGCCAACGTCGCCCAGGTCCAAGGCACGACCCATTTGGCCCATATGCCACTCTTGCCATCACACAAGCTGTCCAACCCTGTCAGCAATATGATAGACATTTACTGTGGACTTTGGACTCAGGTGCCTCAATTAGCATTACTTACCAAAAGCACCTTTTCAAAGAAATGCATGCACCAGAACCAGAACTTCGTGAACTTTATACATTCACTGAACGTCCTTGCAAAGTTGAAGGAAAAGGGACTGTCTACATTGAAGAGTTAGATACACTGGTTCCAGATGTTTATTATGTTCCTGCTGCAGCTTTTAATTTGCTTAGTTATACCCATTTAATCAATATTTTAGATTTTCAGATTCATCATTTTAAGAACGCAAGCTACATTGTTAAGAATAGTATGATTGTTGCAGACACAATTGTGATTGCTGGAGTCTTCTACTTAAGGCCAAAACCTGAGCCTCAGAAACAAGCAAGTATAATACCTTCCATTAATGGCAATGCAGGCCCAGAGAGAGCTGTCCAAGAGAGAGATCCTGTGGTTGCCTCACTGACTCCTAAAAGCAAACCTAAGGTTCCTAATTCAAATGTTAACCTTGTTAATTCTCTTACAGGCAGACCCTTACATTACAACTGTATACATAAATGGCACAGGAGAATGGGGCATGCCAGTTTTGACGTCCTTAAGCGGATGCCATTGTTTGCCCAAGGTTTGAATTTCAAAGGATGTAAGGTACATTTGGATTGTGCTGTTTGCAAAAAGGCAAAATCAAAGGCAGCAGCCATTCCAAAACATGCTATACGTAAGTCAACACGCATTTTTGATTTGGTTCATACTGATATTGTGGGTCCTTATGGTCCAACTATTGGCGGTAAAAAGTATTTCTTAACTATTGTTGATAATCATTCTAGAGATGGTTATGTCTTTCCTATGAGAGAGAAATCTGAATCGTTTCAGATCTTTAAAGATTTTGCAGTACACGCTTTCAATCAGCATGGGGTGAAGATCCACAGAATCCAGAGTGATCGTGGTTCCGAGTTCATGTCACAACGTTTCCAGGACTGGATGCGCAGAAACGGTATCATTCACCAAACATCTGCCCCATTTACGCCGGCTCAAAATGGAGTCGCAGAACGATGGCAAGGTGTTCTCCAAACCATGATGCGCTGCCTTCTAGAAGATGCCAATCTGAAACATTCATTTTGGGGCGAAGCACTTAAGTATGCAAACTACCTTGTTAATCACACTTGGAGTAGTGTGATTGACCAAACACCTTTTTACATGCTGCATGGCTACCAGCCAGACCTTTCTAATTTACACATTTTTGGTTCATATGCAATGGTGAACATTCCATTAGCGCGAAGAAGAAAAGGTGGCCAAATTGCTAAAAGACTGAGATATATGGGCATTGATGACAATTCAAAATGGGGAAAATTCATTGACTCTAACAATATGATTACAATTTCTAATTCTGCTAACTTTGAAGAAGATTCAGATTGGTCCAAAATACATTCTAATGATCCTGGAGTTTATTTTCCCAGAGATGATACATCAAACATTCCATCGTCACCTGCCGCGGACGCTCATGCTAGTGACAACAATGGAGATGAGGAAGATGAAGAAGATTGGACAACTGCTCCAAGACGTTCCAAGAGAACTGCAAAAGGTATTCCTCCAAAGAAATATACATTGCAATGCACAAACAGACCACCACCATTGGTCTGTAATGTTACACTTCCACCAGAGACTTATGCTCAAATCAAATATCTTCCACAAGATGAACAAGATAAATGGCACACCGCCATGCAAGTTGAGATGGACAGTCTCCAAAACCTTAAGGTATTTACACCTACAGCACCTCCTCAAAACAAGAAAGTCATTGGCACACGATGGGTGTACAAAATCAAACAAAAACCAGATGGTGAACTATTATACAAAGCAAGACTAGTAGCACAAGGTTTCGCACAAAGTTATCCTGATGATTACACAAACACTTACTCACCTACTGTGCGGACTGAAAGTGTGAAAATAGCTTTAACTACAGCTTCCATTCTTGGACTTGAAGTTTTCCAATTTGATGTTGAAACTGCCTATCTACATGCAGACCTAGATGAAGAAATCTACGTGAAGTGTGCCCCCGGATTTCGTGACGACCTCCGTGGCTGAGAAGGGGACACGTGGATTCTCAACAAAAGTCTTTATGGTCTGAAACAATCAGGTTTGATGTGGTATAACTGTCTCAAAGACAAACTAAATTCAATGGGCTTTATTAAGTCCGAAACTGATGAATGCGTGTTCACAAAAAGGTTTAGGGATGCATATGAAATTGTTCTTGTTTATGTAGATGATATTGTTTACATTGGTCCTAACAAACAAATGAGTGAAATTTTTGTTTCAGGTCTGAAGAGATTCTTCACATTGAAGTCACTAGGTCACATCAATGATTATTTAGGTGTACAGATTGAAAAGACACAGAAGGGGTTTAGCCTCTCACAACAAGCCAAGATAGAAAAACTCCTACACTATTGCAACATGCAAGATGCTACACCGACACACACTCCTATGCAAACAGATTTTTGTAACTTGAAAGATGAACAAAGTCCTGAGTTCAAGGATCAAACACTTTATCGCTCAGTAATTGGCTCACTACTATACATTAGTGGTTGGACTAGACCAGACATAGCACTTAGTGTCAATTTGTTGTCACGACATGTAGGCAAAGCCACAGAATTCCACTGGTCACGTATTAAGAAGTTACTGAGATACCTAAAATACACTCAACACATGAAATTAAAGCTAGAACCTACACATTCTGATTTTGCTGACTTGTATTGTTATGCAGATGCTGACTGGGCAAGCGATAAGGAATCAAGAAAAAGCACATCAGGTGTCATAATGTACCTGAATGGATGTCCCGTTCATTGGAACGTGAGAAAACAGAGTTTTGTTTCCTGTTCTTCCACGGAGGCGGAATATGCGTGCATTTCTGACGCTAGTAATCAGTTAACTTGGTTCTATTCTTTAGTTACAGATATCTGGACCAAACCGAAGAAGCCAATCACCATGATGGAGGATAATCAATCAGTTGTTTATATTTCAGAAACACGTTTCACAGGTTCTAGATCCAGACACATTGACATTCGTTATAAAAATGTTAGAGATTTAGTAAGACAAGGTTTCATTACGTTAGAATATGTGCCAACAGAATATCAGATAGCTGACATCCTGAACAAGCCGTTACCAGCAGCAAGACATGAATCTTTGACATATCTAATGTGTGTAGAGTGATATAAGCATATCCATCCAACAGACAAAGAAGGGGTGTCACACAGTGATTTTATATTGCCTGTTACATGTATATGCAGGGAGATGCATCCCTATCAAATATAATGGTTTATTCCTGAGCACGTGATTAATATGTTCCTAGTACGCATGTGTACATTCCTTTCTTTTGATTCATTCCTTTTGTTCTCTGCTTCTGACGAAGCAACATCTCTTTTATATAGCCAATATGTGATTTCTTATTTTTGTATCACAATAAATATCTTATTCATTAGAATTATAATGCGGTTTATTTTGACAATATCAGAGTTCCAGGAAAAGATTCATTTCACCTCTGATAAGAGTAATTCTTATCTCAACACTTCATGTATCCCCTGTGGATTTCTTTGTAACACAAAGATTTTCCAGGATAAAATTTGCTTTAAAAAATATCTCTGAGTTCACCAGCTGGAGGGCAGAAATGTCACCTTAGCCTGTCTTGCAAAGAGCTCACTCCTGTGTTGGGAGAGACTCACATGCCTTTGTTTCCTCCATGGTCACAGCCCAAACACAGGTAAGAGGAAGCATGGTTGATATAAATTTGTCCTGGGGACATGCAGGTGGCACAGGTGGTGTCTGATCTGCTAAACTTCCAGTGAGATTTCAGGAGCAACCTTCAGATCAGTTTCTGCATAAATCTTGATTTCTGTTCTAGGAGGGAAAGTGATAAGAATGACAAGGCAGGAGTCATGCTACTGTTGATCCTGATGCTCTTCTGGCTCCAGGCTCCAACTACAGCAAAGAGGCTGCAAACCATATGTGTGTTCAGGGATTATATCAATTTAAGGAAAAGCTACTATAGGCCTGGTGATCTCATCATTGGTGGGAATTTGCCTTTGGGAATCATTTACAAGTCTCCTGTCCTAGACTTTAATACACTGAATCGTATTCTACACAATGCGTAAGTTTCAACTGGAGGGGAAACATGCAGATAATTATTCTCTTTGCTTTAAATTCGGGGAGTTTTTTCAGAAATATTTCTTCTAGTGTATTGAACGATCTTGGTGTAGTGCACATTTTGTGCTTTTCTCAATAAATTAGCAAGTTCTAAAAATAGGCTGGAATTCTTAATCTCTTCATCAGGAAGATGATAAATAAGAAAAATGAGGAGGGAAACTGTGCTAGCCTAGTGAAGAAGTCAAATTATAACATTAATCTGACCAGTAACTTGTGGTAGAAAATTCAAATAAAAGCTCAACACACTTAAAGTGTTCCGGAGTTAGAAAAATCCCTCTCAGTGTTGGAATCAGCATTGCTCAAGAATAATGGCCTTCAGTAAATCTATGAGATGGTCCCACATTTTAGTCCTGTGCTCAGCAATGTTTACCACACCTGAAGAAGCTGCTCCAAGGGAGACCTTAAATAATTCAGGTGAAAGGGGAGCAGTTGGAAAGGATTACAGCCACTGCAGCAAAGTGAATATGGCAGGGATGATAAAGAGTACAAAACTGTCCATGATATCTATGGAAAGGCTTGTATCCTTTCTCAGAAAGCTATCCAAGTTTATCCAGGGGAGATTCTTTGGAAAAAAACCCAACCCAATGAAATTTGGGAGTTTCTGCCGCCAGAAGACCCCCAAACAGTGAAGCAAATTCTTCAGCCATGCACAAGCTTTCCTGTAATGTTCTCCAATGTTTTTCTCACTACAGATACCACACCACTACCTACCAGCAGTTCCTTGCATTGATGTTTGCTGTCTCCGAGGTCAATAAGGATTTTCTTCTGCTCCCCAACATCACCCTTGGCTTCCACATCTATGGACATTTCCAGGGTGAGATATTCATTTCCTTAAACAGCCTCTCCATGCTCTCCTCACGAGGCCAAGTGGTTCCAGGTTACAAATGTGATCTGCAGGACACTCTGCTGTCCGTCATTGGTGGTCTCAATGTCAAGTCCTCAAGGCTGATGGCCTCCATCTTCAGCATCTTTAAGGTCCCTCAGGTAAGAGAGCTCTCTTGGATACAGTCTGGAAAATACAAAGATCAAAAGCACACACAGAAGCCAAGATGAAACTAAAATTACTTTTTTGATGGGGGGGCATATAATAGCACTTTTCTTATATAGCACTTTTCTTATATACCGCTTCATAGTGCTTTACAGCCCTCTCTAAGCGGTTTACAGAGTTCAGCATATTAAGCCTGTGACTCTAAGTTTATTCTTTATTAAAGGGTAGCCATCATTTTAGTGCCATTTATTCTCTGTATCAAGTTGCTGGTTTCTTCTACTGTCTTCTGACGTACCACAACCAAGAAAAATGGCAAAGAAGGGAAGAAGATTAAGGTTGCCAGTCAAAATGAGTCAGCCTGACTGGAGGGCCATCAACCACGCAATGGTCACTACTAAAGTCAGAATAAAACTTTTACTTTGTCTTTGAAAGAAGAATTTCTTTTTCTCCAGCTCGGTGTTGGCTTTGAGTTCTCTCAGGGAGAGAGAAGAGTTTATCCTTCCTTCTTCCGGATCAATCCCAAGGAATCTCCTCAGTATGTGGGTTTAGTCCAGCTGCTCCTGTATTTCCAGTGGAACTGGGTTGGGCTTCTGGCCCCTGAAGATGACAGAGGAGAACATTTCATCTCAAATCTGACGCCAATGCTCCAGGAGAAGGAGATATGCGTGGCCTTCACTCTAATGCTGAAATCGGATAATATGGAAATCACTTTGGACAAGTTAAATCTCAATTTCCCTACCTTGTCTAAAACAGAAGTGTTTATTATGTTTGCGGACACAGCTGTTACTCTCACTGTAATAGTGATGATACATACTTTTGAAATTGTCAGAAAAGTATCATTTAGGAAAGTTTGTATTTTCACTTCCCATTGGAAACTTGGTGTGGAAGAATCTGAATACACATTGCAATATATAAAGCTTTTTCATGGGGTCTTGCATTTTAGGGACCACTCTGGGGATGTCTCAGAATTCAGCCACTTCCTCCTGTCTTTAGACCCCTTGAACCCCCAAGGAGACGTCTTTCTCCTTCTCTGGTGGGAAAGAGTCTTTGGCTGCAAGATCCATAAATCAGGAAAGATACCTCCAAAGGGGGGGGAAACAATGTACAGGGAAGGAGAATGTGCAGAATGTGCCCAATTACACTTTTGAAAAAAAAAATGACAGGAGAAAGTTACAATATCTACAATGCCATTTATGCTCTGGCACATGCTTTACATGCAATGGATGGATCCAGAGTTGGACCAACCATGATGAGGCTTGGAAAGAGGATCTCAACTGTCCAGTCATGGCAGGTAATTTCTGTGGCTTTTGACTCAGTCCATAGACACTTAGATCGGAAGCTCCCTATAAGAATCTCAACTAATAAATGTTCTGTTCTACACATTGGCAATAAAAATCAGAATACCAAATATAAGTTGGGCGGAAATGACCTCATAGATGACCTTCACTCTGTCAAGGACCGAAGGAGTGTTCATCTCAAACGATCTGAGTCCCAGAGCTCACTATAACAGCATTGCCAAAAAGGCATTTTAACCTAATTTTGTGAAGCTTCTTCTCTGGTAACATTGTATTGCTAACTAGGGCATGCAGAACCTTTGCCAGATCAATTCTCGAATACAGTTCATCTGCCTGGAATGCACAGTAATATGAGTTCATACATGAGTAATACAGTTCATCTGCCTGGAATGCACATTAATATGATTGAGCAGGTCCAGCGATATTTCCCGAGAAGAGTACACTACTCCTGTACTCACAATAGAATCCCTTATGCCACCAGGCTTGAAATTTTTGGCTTGGACAATCTGGAACTGCACCGTCTGCGGTCTGATCTAAGCATAGTACACAACATTGTCTGCTACAATCTCTTACCTGTCAACAACTTCTTCAGCTTCAACCTCAATAACACACAGGGAAACAATAGATACAAACTCAAGGTAAACTGCTCCAAACTCGATTGCAGAAAATGCGACTTCAGCAACAGAGTAGTCAATGCCTGGAATGCTCTACCCAACTCCATTGTTACAGCCTCAAACTCTCACAGCTTCAACCTTAAACTGTCTACCATGGACCTCACCCCATTTCTAAGAGGTCTGTAAAGGGGGCGTGCATAAATGCACCAGAGTGCCTACCATCCCTGTCCTACTGTCCCCATTTACTTGTATTCATTTCCTTCGTTCATGTCAATGTTCATAATCAGCTTCTGATTAACAATGGATGGAAACTAACCAAGGAGAGAAGCAACCTAGAACTAAGGAAACATTTCTTAAGGAACAGTTTACCTTTAGAAGTCGTGGGAGCCCCATTGCTGGAGTCATGTATGAAGAGACAGGATAGCCAACTGTCAAAAACTGTAGAGGATCTGTTGCTTGAGCAGGGGGTGGACTAGAAGACCTCCAATGTCCCTTCTAATACTGTGATTCTGTTTCTTTGACAACCACAGCACAGAACAAGATTCAAAGTGGTCCTAATGGGTTCCTGGTCAGAAATTCATCAGAATTTTCTACATCAAAGGCTAAAATGTTGGACCCTTCTGAATAGTGAAGTGACCAACCAGGTCAGATGCTTCCTTCCACATGACCCAATTGATCAAACCTGGTTCCTGCATTCTGCTGCCTTTGACAATGAGCCAGAGAAAATCAGTGGAATTTTCCATGGTTCTGATAGAAATTATTTATTCATTTTCAAACATTCTTTTTTTTAAAAAAATAATTTTTATTGAGATATAAACATTAAAAAAGACAAACATACATTAAACACGACATTATATGTACTTACATGTACATATATACATATAAACTTTTAAGGGTAAACGTCTTCACTTTATCCTTTTATTTATATATTTCTACACGACTGTATCTATCTATCTATATAACATTTTTCTTCTCATTTTTATCTAATTATAAGTTAATAAATACATACATATATTTATAGTAATTAAACTTATCTATTGTTCTATATGTTTATAAGTTGTAGGTTGTGAATTATCTATCAGTCTAAGCATTTCTTTTTTAAAAAAATATTTTTATTTGGTATATAAACATTAAAAATGACAAACATACATTAAACACGACACTATATGTACTTACATGTACATATATACATATAAACTTTTACGTTAAACGTCTTGACCTTGTCCTTTTATTTATATATTTCTATACAGCTATATCTATCTATATAGTATTTCACTTCTCATTTTTGTCTACTTATAAGTTATTTATAAATTAATGAATACATACATATATTTATAATACTTATACTTATCTATTATTCTATAAATTGGTAGATTATACATTAAAACTTATCTATCTGTCTAAACAATTCTATGTTTCTTTTTTCAGTCTAAGCATTTCTATGTTTCTTTTTTTTCTTTTCTCTTTTCTAGCCAATTATAAAAAGGGTTCCAAATTTCAAAGAATTCTGAATTTTCTTTCTGATTTAGTTCTATTGTTAATTTGTCCAGTTCTGCGCATTCTAAAATTTTTCTAATTATTATGTTTTCTGTCGGTACATCACCTTGTTTCCAGTATTACACTAATGATATTCTTGCCGCTGTTAATACATGGGTTATAATGTACCAATGTTTCTTTTCTATATTTTGCTCTAACATCCCTAACAAGAAGGTTTCCGGTTTAATATTTATTTTTAGATTAGTTATTTCTTCGAGCCAGATATGAATTGTTTGCCAGAAATTTTTAATTTTAGGGCAGGTCCACCACATGTGGTAATACGTTCCGTTTTTGGGTGGGCATTTCCAGCATTTGGGGTTCATATTTTGATACATTGTGGCCAATCTCGCTGGTGGAAGGTGCCATCTATAATACATTTTATAAGTATTTTCCTTATATGATGTTGATTTAGTTATTTTCAGGTTTTTAATCCAAATTTCTTCCCATTGCTCCAAATTTACTTCATATCCAAAATTTTTAATCCAACTAATCATATTTCCCTTAACTGTTTCTTTTTTCATTTTACAATTTATTAGAAATTTATAGATTTTTGTTATCATTTTTTTTCTGGTCCCAATAAAATTTTGTCCAATTCTGATTTCTTTTTTGCTATTCCAAATTTTTTCTTATCTTCTTGTAATCTAGTTTTAATTTGATGATATGGCCACTAGTCTATTCCAATTCCTTGTTCTCTTAAAGTTTGAATCTCTTTTAAGTTTCCTTGTTCGTCCAATATTTCTTCGTACTTAACCATTTTGTGTATATCTGTTGTGGTAGGATAAGTAATCGCCTCCATAGTTGAGAACCATATCGGAATTTCTTTGTATTGTTGGTGTTTTATTTTGTTCCATATATTGTATAGTGACTCTCTAATTTTGTGTTTTTGGAAATAGGAGTGTGTTTTGTGTTTTCCATCCCATATAAATCCATGCCATCCTACCTGTAGATCATGTCCCTCGAGGGTTAGTATTCTTTTATTGTTGATTTTGATCCAATCTGTTACCCATTGTAGTATTGCTGCTTGGAAATAGGTTTCCCAATCTGGGAGTCCAAAGCCCCCTTGCTCTTTATTTTGCTGTAAGCATTTTAATTTAATTCTTGCCTTTTTCCCTGCCCAAACAAATTTAGATATCATTTTGTTTAAGTTGTCAAAGTATTTTCTGTCTAATTTAATTGGTATTGTTTGGAACAGATATAATATTTTTGATAACACTGACATCTTGATCGTCGAGATCCTCCCTATTAATGAGATAGGTAATTTAGTCCATTTTTCCAAGTCTTTTTCTATTTGTTTATTCAGTTCTGTATAATTATCGTTCTTAATTGTTGTAAATTTAGCCGTTAGCGTTATACCTAAATATTTAATTTTTTTAATGACTTGGATACCCAGTTTCTCTTCTAATTCTTGAATTTGTTTATTTGGCAAGTTTTTTGTTATTATTTTAGTTTTAGTTTTATTAATTTTTAAGCCTGCTACTTTTCCAAATTTATTTATCTCTTCTAGTAATTTTGGTCCCACCTCTATCGGATTTTCCATATTGAAGATCATGTCATCTGCAAAGGCTTGAAGTTTGTCCTCTTGTCCTCTAATTTTTCAAACATTCATTTATCAGTTAAGAAGACCTTGGGCCAAAGGAACTATTTGAAAGTGCATGTAGCCAAGTATCACAAGAGAAAAATCCTAAAATTAACTTAATTAAGCTAGATTGTGGAACTAAAATTCTTGTGTTTTGATGAAATTCGAGTTGGAAACCATGCCCAATAATAAAGGGAAAACTTAGTTTCAGATTAAAATACACCTGATTCCTCAGATCACCACCAAGAGATGGAAATAGCTTCTCAAATATAAACTCATCTTCTCAAGATGCCCTTTATGTGATTATAGAAGCCGTGATGTCTCATTTGTAGCTCTAGCCCAAGTACTCCAATTTCTTAAACTCTCCTTTCTTTCAGATTTTTCCCTATTTGAGCAATGTGCAATTCAACAACAGTGCTGGAGATGAAGTCTCCTTCTCAGAAGATGGACTGGGATCTGCTCGTTATGATCTTCTCAACTGGATTCTCTTCCCCAATCGATCTTTTCTCCCCATGAAGGTTGGGCATGCAAATCCTGAGGCTCCCCCAGGCCAGGATTTCACCGTTAACTCTGATGGAATTGTCTGGGCCGCAAAGGTGAGCTGAATGGAAATGCTGTAAGTTCAGGGAAAGATTCATTCTCTTCCTTGAGATGCAGAAAACCTTTCTAACTTGAAATATAATCAACTGAGTGAGAAATCATAGCAGTCATTTGGTGAGAAATCTGCTTTGCATGTAACACATTTGAGGTCTGAGTTGTGTCATTCCACAAAGGGTTAGGTTTGGGAACAACATCTGCTTGAAATGCAGGATGCAATTAGAGCAAGTAACAGTGATTTCCATGGACCATTGTCACTCAGTTGTATCCTCCTGGTTCTTTCTTTTAGAAATGCTGTGGTTCAGTCACAAACTTTCCATTGCCAGAGGAAACCCCAGTTCCCATCTTCAGCATCTATTGGTAGGTTGGGAGTGCCACTGACCTGAATCCCTCAGGAGTTGTTCCTGGTTTTTGATAGACAATAGCAAACAATTTCATTAAAAGAGATTCTGAACATAGAAATGGGAATATCAAATAGAAATAGGAATGTGGGAACAAATTAAAGAAGCATGTTCATTCCATAAGTAATTTCAAGTATTTCTCTTTTAGACCATCCCCATTGCCAGGTGTGGCATGAAGAGGTGCCATGCAGGAGAGAGGAGAACTGTTCCAGAGGGTGAGCAGGTTTGCTGCTACCAGTGTGACGCTTGTCCAGAAGGGACCTTTTCAAATCAGACAGGTAGACCAAATTTCAAATCAAAATCTTCAGGTATCAAGGAAGCCATTCGTTAAATCAATATATTTTTGTTATTGTGTCATTTTGATAAGATTGACATGCACTCATACTTTTCAATAAAAACTTTCCATTGATCTAAACTGCCCTGGCCACAGAGGTCACCTTTCTCAATCCTCAGCAAGGATAGTTTGAGGGCACAATGTAGCAATCCCCAATTTCCATTTCTGCATCTACTTTCACCTCCAGTTGGGAAACCAACTTTCAGTCTTTTCCTGAGGAAGTGGAGCATTGTGGTCTAAGCTTTTATTTGATCATTTAGAGTGTGCTTCTTCTGGCATCTCTATCAAACGCTGAGGAAATAGAGTTGAATCAGAAAGAGGAGATCCACATATTTATGTCTCTTCAATAGAGCAGGAGGGAGGAATGAACGGATTTGATGAACAAAGTAGAGAAATTTAAGCTTCAGGTTAAGGGATAATATATACACAAACAAAAGAGCAGAATTCCTGGATAACAGATCTGTCTGTCTTCTGTGGGTTCCATTATAAAATGTCGGGGGGAAACAGGCAGCAACTTCAAATTGAAAGCCACATTACTCATGGAAGTGCACAGTGAATGGATAGCTGCAACTGAATAGATCCTTGTCTCTGGCTAATCTAGCCCCAGGATCATCATAAATGAAGGATGATTTGCTCTTTTTTATGCCCCATAAATAGCACAGGGGATTATTTCATTACTCCCTTTGTAGGTAGGTCAACAGCAGAAAGGCAACACTCATATAATCTTTGTGGGAGAGAGAATAAGTGTGGTACTTGCTCAAGGAATCCTTAGACAAAGACTTTTGATTTCAGATGCAGCTCACTGTGAACCCTGCCCAGAAGACCAATTTCCCAACAAGGACAAGGACCAATGCATTGCCAAGAAGATCCACTTCCTTGCCTATCAAGACACCCTTGGATATATTTTAGTTTTTCTTGTTTTTTTCCTTTTTGTGATCACTTCTGCAGTCCTGGTGATTTTCTATAAATATCATGACACACCGATTGTCAAGGCCAACAACCAAGATCTCACCTACATCCTTCTGGTCTCCCTTCTACTCTGCTTCCTCTGCTCCTTCCTTTTCATTGGTCAACCAGGGAAGATCACCTGCCTCTTCCAACAATCTGCCTTTGCCATTCTCTTTTCCCTGGCGGTTTCCTCTGTTTTGGCAAAAACTGTCATGGTGGTTCTGGCCTTCATAGCCACCAAGCCAGGGAATAAGACAAGGAAACTCTTAGGAAAACCAATGACAAACTCCATTGTCATAGCCTGTCCTCTGGTCCAAGCCCTTCTTTGTTCCACCTGGCTCGGAACCACTCCCCGATTTCTTAACTTGGACTTCCACTCATTGTTTGGAGAGACCATCTTGGAATGTAAGCAAGGCTCAGCTGTAATGTTTTACGGTGTCCTCTCTTACCTAGGACTTTTGGCCCTTGTCAGTTTCACAGTGGCATTTCTGGCTAGGAAATTGCCTGATAGTTTTAATGAAGCCAAGTTCATTACTTTTAGCATGCTGGTCTTTTGCAGCGTTTGGATCTCCTTCCTCCCCACCTACTTGAGCACTAAAGGGAAATCCATGGTGGCTGTGGAGATCTTCTCCATTTTGGCCTCTGGAGCTGCTCTCTTGGCTTGTATCTTTTTCCCCAAATGCTACATTATTCTGTTGAGGCCGGATCTGAATTGTAGAGAAAATATAGTAAGAAACAAGACTTTCTAACAAATGCAAGGTTTTGCCTCATTTATATTTGTCTTTGTGGCATGTTTAGAATGTGATAAGATTTCTAATAAATGATGACGTGAAGGAAGAATTTGTCCATAAAAGAATTCCTTAGGAAGTTTTGCAACTGCTTACAATATTCCTGTGGTCAGTTTTTTTGTTTTTAATGTTTTCAAAGTGTCCAATGCAGGAGTGGGTTCCTTCCGGTTTGGACTGGTTTGCCCGAACTGGTAGTGACCTGCTGGTGATGTCACGATGACATCATCGAACCAGATTGGTTGGTGCCGGTTAGTTTTTTGAATTTTTTTTTGAACTTTTTTGTATTTTATTTTTTTTCCTTCTGAGCATGCATATAAGCCAAGTCTCGGCACTATGCATGTGGTCGCCATCTTTTTTTGGCTTTTTTTTTGTTACTACGCATGCAGAAACAAGAATGTCTAACTAATGCAACAGCTGGCCTTGTTTATATTTGTATTTGAGGCATATTTAGAATGTGATAAAATTTCTAAAAAATGATGACATGAAGGACAAATTTCTTCATTAAAATGTTTCTATCAAGTGCTGTAACTAGTTGCAATGTACCCATGGTCAACAACAATCAGTCAGCCTTTTTTATTTTATACTTCCTTATTTTATCTGGCCTCCAGCAATCCCCCCCCCCTTATTTGTTGTTTAACCATCAAAAAATCTCAAAAATGTCAAAGATCCTCAAAAAGTAATAACAGGCTGTGACTAAAAAGAGCTTCTCTTAGCTAAGAAAGATAATAATCCCAGAAAGTGATTAAGAAATGAAAGGTGTGACTTAGTATCCATTTGAAAAACAAATCCCAAAATGGCTGCTTTTTGAACAATGAAGTGAGTGGCTCTCTGACTGCTCCAAAGCACAGCTCCTGAGCCTTCCTGCAGACCTCTGGTGTATGGAGGGTCATGTGGGGTAATTCTAGGACTCTCCCTAACCCAGGAGAGTCATAATAAACTAAAGGAATGCCTGTTCCTTTCGTTAGTAAATTGAAAATGCCATAATCCAGAGAAAATCCCCTCAGGTCACCTCCCTGATCAGTCAGCCATCTTCACCGGAAGTCCTGCTTTCCTAATGCAATCTGTACAGCACTGCAGAAAGCTCAGAAGCTCTGGAAGTCTTCAAAAGATAAATGCACAAAGGGTGATGGGGTGGGGAAGAGGCCCAACCCTTGTGGAAACTTGGGGAGGGGTAAAAGTCCTGCAGTATGTGGGGGAGGGGGAAGGCCCAGAACACAAAGAAAGATCAAAGATATTGGGGGTTCCATGGGGGACAGGAAGCAGAGTACAGAATGACTCAGGGGGGAGCCGTGGGAGGTCTGGCAATCTTGGTTTTCTCTTTATTTATTTTCAGTCCTGCCATTTCTACATACTCTTCTATTTTTTTATTAATTTAGGCCCTGTTTCTTGTGGATGTTCCAAAACAAAAACTAAGTCATCTGCAAACGCCTGTAGTTTATACTTTCCCCTTTTTTATTTCCATGCCTTTTATTTCTGTATCTTGTCTGATATTTCTATTTAATACTTCCAGTGTCAATACAAATAATAGTGGAGACAATGGGCATCCTTGTCTTGTGCATTTCTTAATGCTAACCTTCTCAATCATATCTCCATTTACCATCACCTTTGCAGTTTGCTTGCAATATATCGCCTTAATCATATTAATAAATCTCTCCCCAAAGTCCACGTCTTTTAATTGTGCCTAACTTGTGAAACCCTGAATCTTGTGGTGATACTGATATTGTAATGCTCAAGCCCTTTAGTATACAGCTCTCCCAGGACCTGGCTAGCCTTGCTGATTTGGGAATCAATTTCTTTCTCCAAATAGCCATCAGTCAAGTTGATGCTTCTCAAGTGTTTGAAGCTGTTTGCATTTGTCAGATAGTTGTCAATAATAGTGATTTTTGGTCTGCAGCAGTAGTGGGTTCTAAATACCATTGCTACCGGTTTGTGCATGCACTCATGCTCATGCGCGATGCTTCTGCGCATGCACAGATATGTCCCGGGCAGTTGGACAGAGCCTCCCACCACTGCCGCTACTGGTTTGCAGAACTGGACCGAACCAGGAGCAACCCTCACTGGTCTGCAGGGTTGATACTTGCCAAGGGCTACGACAATAAAAAAAAGCTAAGAAGGAAACAAAAAGACCAAAGCACCTACTCTCCAGCAGCCAAAACCCATATAACCATGATTAGCACCAGACAAACAAACAGAGAACAATATCCTAATCAAGGAACTACCAAGGGAAAAAAATCATACCCCCATCAACTCTGACAAGTAAGCTACTGGATATAAACAGGGAGCAATCCCCACACTCACTAGCATTTGAAATGTCTGCAAGCAAACAACCAAGCTCATAGAACACCAAGGACTCCATAAAACAGAGTGAAAATTTTATTTATTTATTTATTTTTCTATTTTTCTATTTATTTTTCTATTTATTTATTTATTTATTTATTTATTTATTTATTTATTTATTTATTTATTTATTTATTTATTTATTTATTAGAATAGAATAGAATAGAATAGAATAGAACAGAACAGAACAACAGAACAGAACAGAACAGAACTGAACAGAACAGAACAGAACAGAACAGAACAGAACAGAACAGAACAGAACAGAACAGAATAGAATAGAATAGAATAGAATAGAATAGAATAGAATAGAATAGAATAGAATTCTTTATTGGACAAGTGTGATTGCACACACAAGGAATTTGTCTTTGGTGCATATGCTCTCAGTGTACATAAAAGAAAAGATACATTTGTCAAGAATCATGAGGTACAATTATTCCTACTAGGCATACGTACAGGAAATTATGATAAAAATACAATATTTAATATTACATGTCATAACTGCAGTTAGAATAGAATAGAATAGAATTCTTTATTGGCCAAGTGTGATTGGACACACAAGGAATTTGTCTTTGGTGCATATGCTCTCAGTGTACATAAAAGAAAAGATACATTTGTCAAGAATGGTTGTCATAGGGTTCAAGTAAGCAATCAGGAAACAATCAATATGAAATAATCGTAAGGATACAAGCAACAAGTTACAGTCATACAGTCATAAGTGGGAGGAGATGGGTGATGGGAACGATGAGAAAAACTAATAGTAATAGTAATGCAGCCTAGTGAATAGTTTTACAGTGGTGAGGGAATTATTTGTTTAGCAGAATAGTATATGTGCAAAACTGGAAAAAATAATACTATACCACTAGAGGAAAGTGTGATAAGAAAAGTTTTAGAGTGTGCTGAGATGGATAGACTAACAAAAGAAATAAAAGATAAAGGAGAAACTGAATACTGTTTGGTATGGAACGCATGGTATAACTGGTTAGAGGACAGGTGTAATGGCTAAGAAACTATCAAGAAAAGATGACTTAGGAGTTAGAAAATTGTAATAAATCGTTAAAAGTATATATGACACAACATATATGTTTACGAATTAATATATTAATTTATCAGTATATATAAAGAATAATGGAACCACATGTATAAATATATAGATGTAAAGGGAAAAATGGATATATAGTGAATGTATACTGATGTGGAAATGTTGCAAAGAGAAAAATTGTGATATAAAATAAGGAAAAACTGTTCAATAAAAATATTTTTAAAAAAGAATAGATATTGTCCACCCCCCTTGTGTCACAGGTCGCGTTAACCAACAAGCAGGCAATGAACTTCTCATCACTCCCTCCTGCTGTTGCCAGGCCACGTTGAGCTTGGTTCTCATGGGCCTTATGGCTGTTATGTCTGGCACTGTAGTGGAAAACATTCTACATTCTTCACATCCCCCTCCCCCCATATGCAAGGCAATATCCAATATTGTAAGCACCACTTCATTTTGGACCAGCTGCAGTTTTCAAGGGGTTTTCAGGAGTAGCCCCAAGAACATGGCAGTAGTCCACATGGGAAGTGACCAAGGCAGAACCGCCAATCCTGGGTAGTCCACAATTGGTCTGTTAATGATAACATCTCCATTTCCATCCAACTTCTCATGTGTGCGACTTGGCCCATAAAATAGCAAACTTGAATTCTCTGGTTTTCAATCAGCTTTAACAAAATGTCTATGGCAATGTAACTGATGTGTTCTTTTGCTAGGAGAAAACTTCTTTGTTGAAGATAGTAACAATAGAAGGGTGGGGGAAGAACTAGAGGTTTCCTAATTATGAATATGTATGCTTACACCATCTATTACTTATGCATATATGATTTTCCCCTTCTTTCGGAAATGGGTAAATATGAATGCACTTTTTTGTCTTTAAGTGTTCCTTCCACTAGTCTCTCAACAGGATTTATACAAGTTGCACTCTTAACAATCAATACTGCCATGAGATTCGATTGGTTTATTGTCCTGCAGTTGAATCCACCGTGGTTTTGGGAGGGAGGGGGCCTGAAGGATTAAGCAGTTGTAATAGCCACATAAACATTACATGTGGTTCTTCTTGAGCAAACAATGATGAAAAATAACTTTGCAACCTATCACGTTGACAACATTCACAGGTTTATAAAGCATACAAAACTTGAAGTCCTTCCATAAATGTTGCAACAGTTTCACTTAGCGAACACTTCCAGCATGATTTTCAAAGCAGCCACCTGTGACCTCATTCAGTTGTGGTCACTTTGAAAATGGTGGCCACTTCTGGAATTGCGCAATGCAGCCATTTGACCAAGTGATCCATTCTGCTTCCCTCAGGCGGTCTATGCAGCATTGCAGAAAGCTCCCACGGTAGGTGAAGTTTCAGGTTGGTGTCAACATCAGTGGTTTTTGGTCTATGGCAGTGGTTCTCAGCCTGTGGTCCAAAGACCCTGGGAGGGGCCATAACATCATCACATGGCGTCTGCAAAGGCTTGAACAAATGGTATGATTTAAATCTTGAGTTAAGTCTTGGAGGTCCATGGCCATAGTCCATGGCCACAAAAGATATTTAAAGGGACTCATGGTAACTGGCTTGGTATTTGGCATGGGTTGGGTTAGTAAAGTAATTGAGCATTGTTAGGCTAATATCCTGAAGATCATAACAGAATCTCCAAAATTATTTTTTGGGTCGCCTGGACTCCTGATTTCCTACGCTTGACAGTTAATGACGTTAAAGACCACCAAGTGGTCACATTGAGCCAGAATGGATTCATTGCCCTCATCCTGCTCCTTCCAAAGTTCATCTAAATGTGCAACCCATGCCATTTCCATCCCACACCCAGGCCTGAATCCCAACGGAAATGAGGATTCATCCAGGGGTCCACCAAAAGTATCCAAGTATGATGTTACATCCTCTAACCCTCACAGCTTCAACATTAAACTGTCTACCGTGGACCTCACCCTGTTCCTAAGAGGTCCGTAAATGGGGCATGCATAAGCGTACCAGCGTGCCTACCGTCCCTGTCCTACTGTTCCCATTTATTTGTATTCATTTCTTTCGTTCATATCCATGTTTATATTTATACCTGCTATCTTGTACATCTTTGACAAATAAATACAAAATATAAATACAAATACAAATGTGGTCCAGCAATTGTTTCTTCAGTAGGGGTCAAACTGAGTCCTCCTTCAGAGGTAGGGGAACAACCCCCTCTCTCAAGGATGAATTCATGCTGGCTGCATCTCAACTGTGGGATTCTTCCCAATAACAGAAGATTTTCTGCCTCCACTCTTTCACCACTCTTGCCTCTGTCCTTTCTGTGGCTCTCATGGACATTCAGACTCTCCACAGCTCAATTTTATTCTGTTTAACAAACTGAAGCTGTAGGAGGAGTGGCAGAACCTGGAGGCATGGAGTGAAAAGAGGAATCAGCCTAAAGTCTCCATGTAGCCACAAATGGACTAAGTCCAATCCCTCTTGAATTCTATTGACTCTTATCTAATACCAAGATAGTAGTAACCATGAGTTGATTAGATTCCTACGGATAGGCATGATGGGCAATAAATCAGTCTAATTGAAATGTCACATGTTGCCTCAATGTTTTGCATCTGACACAACATTTACAAAGACTTTCCTTGAGATAGCAACCATAGTGCTGCTTGAGCAGAAGCTCATAGTCCAGGAAGACCCCAGATTGCATTAGAGTCCTAAGCATTACAGTTCAATGTCATGCAGAAACAAAGATGAAAAATTCCACTTCTGAGAGGACCAATCATTCACAGCTGCTTGTTTTTGCTAGGATTCAAACTGAGACTGTTCCTTCCCATCCAACCTTCATGCAGGAGGGCAAAACCTTGATAGCACCACTTGGTCAATCAGTGGTTGTACAACTGAATATCATCAGCATATGAAGGATACCTGACCTCAAACTGAGAAGGCTTTCCAGATGCAGCCTGGAAGTCAAAGGATTTGGCTCAGTCTCTCCCTCCAACCAACACTGAATGGAACCACTTTCAGATGAAGGAGAGACTCACATAACACTATGTGCCCATTCTTTGTTATCCCAGTTTCTAATGTCATCCCCTGCCATGTGGTTATTCAAAAACTGGTTATTCCGTCCAAGCAGTGGCATGACTGCTCACAGCTACAAGGCCACAACTGATTCTCATGTGCCCCCAAACCCCATTAGCACTCATACTAGCTGACTAACTATGGCCCAGGCCAACTCCATCTTGTTTCCAGGGGGTCAGTTTCATGGAGGTCAAATTCACAACTTCAGCATGACTCCATCTGCTCTGTGCATTACAAGAAACACAAACATGTTTTTCCATTCTGGTGTATGAGAAACTATTGCAATTATCAGAATTACAGTCATTCTTAATGTATCCCCTGTGGATTTCTAGATACAACACCTTCCAAGATAAAACCTGCTATAAAAAATATGTCTGAGTTTTCCAGATGGGGGCAGAAATGTCACCTTAGCCTGTCTTGCAAAGAGCTCACTCCTGGCTTTGAAGAGACTCACATGCCTTTGTTTCCTCTATGGTCATGGCCCAAACACAGGTAAGAGGAAATATAGTTGATATAAATTTGTCCTGGTGCCATCCAGATCAGACAGGTGGTATCTGGTCTGCTAAAGTTCCAGTGAGATTTCAGGAGCAACCTTCAAAATCAGTTTCTGCACAAAGTTTGTTTTCTGTTCTAGGAGGGAAAGTGATAAGAATGACCGGGCAGGAGTCATGTTACTGTTGATGCTGATGCTCTTCTGGCTCCTGGCTCCAACTACAGCAAAGAGGATGCAAACCATTTGTGTGTTCATGGATTATATCCCGTTAGAGGAAAGCTACTATAGGCCTGGTGATCTCATTATTGGTGGGAATTTGCCCGTGGGGACCATTTTTAAGTCTGCTGTTCTAGACTTTAATAAATTGAACCTTCTTTTAGACAAAAGGTAAGTTTCAGCATGTAAGGGGAAACATGCAGACAAATTGTTTCTTTGCTTTACATTCTTGGATTTTTTTCAAAAAAAAGTTTTGGCAGATAGCCTCCATCTTCAGCATTTGTACTGTCCTGTTTAATGCACATTTTGTGCTTTTCTTAGTAAATTACCAGGCTCTTCAAATGGGCTGGAATTCTCAATCTCTTCATCAGGAAATGATAAACAAGAAAAATGAAGAGGGAAGCTGTGCTGGCCTAGTGAAGAAGGCAAATTATAATATTAATCTCACCAGTAACTTGTGGTACAAAAGTCAAATAAAAGTTCAACACTCTTCAAGCGTTAAGGAATTACAAAAATCCCTCTCAGTGTTGGAATCAGCATTGCTGAAGAATAATGGTCTTCAGTAAATCTATGAGATGGCCCCACATTTTTGTCCTGCATCCAGCAATGTTTACCACACCTGAAGAAGCTGCTCCAAGAGAGTCCTTGAATATTTACATTGAAAGCGGAGCAGTTGGAAAGGATTACTGCCACTGCAGCAAAGTGAATATGGCAGGGATGATAAAGAGTATAAAACAGTCCATGATGTCTACGGAAAGACTTGTCTCCTTTCTCACAAAGTTACACAAGTTTAGCCAAGGGAAATCCTTTGAAAAAAAACCAAACCAATGAAATTTGGGAGTTTCTACCCTCAAACGTCCCCCCAACCAGTGAAGCAAATTCTACAGCCATGCACAAGCTTTCCTGTAATGTTCTCCAATGTTTTTCTCACTACAGAATCATCACCAGTTACTACCAGCAGTTCCTTGCACTGATGTTTGCTGTCTCCGAGGTCAATAAAGATTTTCTTCTGCTCCACAACATCACCCTTGGTTTCCACATCTATGGCCATTACCAGAGGGAGAATATTATTTTCTTAAACAGCCTCTCCATGCTCTCCTCACGAGGTCAAGTGGTTCCAGGTTACAATTGCAACCTTCAGGACACTCTGCTGTCCGTCATTGGTGATCTCAGTGCCAAAACCTCAAGGCAGATGGCCTCCATCTTCAGCATCTTCAAGGTCCCACAGGTAAGAGAGGTCTCTTGGATACAGTGTGGAATAGACAAAGATCAAAACCACAGACAGAAGCCAGGATTAAACTAAAATTACTTTTTTGTTGGGGGGGCATATAATGTGCTTGTGACTCTTACATTATTCTTTATTAAAGGGCAACCATCATTTTAGTGCCATTTATTCTCTATATCAGGTGGTTAGTTTCTTCTCTTGTCCTCTGACATACCACAACAATAAAAATGGCTAAGAAGGAAAGAAGATAAGTTTGCCAGTCAAAGTGAGTCAGTCTGACTGGAGGGCCTTCAACCATACAATGGTCACTACTAAAGTCAACATGAAACTTTTACTTTGTCTTTGAAACAAGAATCTCTTTTTCTCCAGCTCGGTGTTGGCTTTCAGTTCTCTCAGGGAGAGAGAAGAGTTTATCCTTCCTTCTTCCGGATTAATCCAAAGGAATTTCCTCAGTATGTGGGTTTAGTCCAGCTGCTCCTGTATTTCCAGTGGAACTGGGTTGGGCTTTTGGCTCCTGAAGATGACAGGGGAGAACGTTTCATCACAACTCTGACGCCAATGTTCCAGGAGAAGGAGATCTGCCTGGAGTTCACTGTAATGCTGAAATCGGATAATATTGCAATCACTAGCAATAAATTCATTCTTAATTTCCTTACCTGGTCTAAAGCAGAAGTGTTTATTCTTTTAGCAGACTCAGCTGTTATTAACATTGTAATAGTGGCGGTATATTCTTTTGAAGAACTCACAAAAGTATCACTTAGAAAAGTTTGTATCTTCATTTCCCATTGGAAAATTGGCATCAGAGAATCTGAAGAAACATTACAATTCATAAAACCTTTCCATGGGGTCTTGCATTTTAGGGACCACTCTGGGGGTGTCTCTGAATTCAGCCGCTTCCTCCTGTCTTTAGACCCCTTGAACCCCCATGGAGACGTCTTTCTCCCTCCATGGTGGGAAATAGTCTTTGACTGCACTATCCACAAATCAGGGAAGATCCCTCCAGAGGGGGAAAAACAATGTACAGGAAAGGAGAATGTGCAGAATGTGCCCAATTACACTTTTGAAACAAGAATGACAGGAGAAAGTTACAATATCTACAATGCCATTTATGCTCTGGCACATGCTTTACATGCAATGCGTGGATCCAGAGTTCGACCAACCATTATGAGGCTTGGAAAGAGGATCTCAACTGTCCAGTCATGGCAGGTAATTTCTGTGGCTTTTGACTCAGTCCACAGATGCTTAGATTGGAAGCTCCCCATATGAATTTCTTCAGTTCCTGATTAAATGTCTGCGTACTTCCTTACCAATTCATCTGAGGCCCTGCCCTTTTTTTCAGTTGACCATTTGTTGTGCTACTCAGCTTGCTGTGTGAAAACAGCTTCTGATTAATAATGGATGGAAACTGTTAGATTGGAGAGTCCCTGCTGACTGAACTCAGAAGAGGCTTGTGTTTAAACAGGAACCTTTATTTCTCCATTTAAGCACCACAGCTTTAACTCAGCAAAAGAACAGCAACCAGGCTTTGACAGCTCCTTCTATAGTGGAGCTGTCACACAGCCAACCAATAGGAATGCTTTAATTTCCCCCTCGAAGGCTTCTTGTGCTTTAGCCAATCAGGCTTCAGCAGCAGCCTTCTTGGCCAGTTGTAAGTCGAGGACATGGCTTTTCTGGCGGGATTGTAAATTTAGGATTTAACACCCCTTACCTCCCAGTTTGCACCTGCCTAGTCAGCCAAATATGCCGGGAGATGTGGACACCGCCCTGATCACCATAGTATTGGGCCAGCGCAGAAGGTTGAGGACTAGGAGATGGCCAGGCGTCTGCTGGAGCTTCCTGTGCCTTGGGAATGGTGTCATCTAGGCTGGAAGGCATCGATGGCTCGATAGGGAGAAAACAGCTTTTGTGGGTCGGAGATTGTGGAACAACTGGGTCTTAGACTGGGGCCCGAGGCAGAGTAGGGACTGCCAGAGAGGTTTGGGCCTGGTCTGGAGGCACCTGGTCTATGCAGGGAAGCCTCTGGCGAAGCTGGTCAATGTGTCTGTGCCAGAGACAGCCATCAGTGAGCTGAACCCTATAAGAGCAGGGTCCAGTTAGGTGGGTCACCTGTCCCGGTAGCCACTTCTGGCCTGCCCCAAAATTAAGTGCAAAAACAGGATCCCCCACACAGAATTTCTTGGCCGTTGGTCAGGAACAGGAGGTTGTGCTGGATTGAAGTTGGGGTGTAGATGGTCCAGTGTTGTTCTGAGACAGAGGCCCATAAGCAACTCAGCGGGGCTGGCCCCTGTGACATGGCAAGGGGTGGTGTGTTGGGCAGTGAGGTAGGTGTAAAGGCTCTGATGCCAATTGGCATACCCCAGGCATCCCAGTGCTTCCTTAGCTGACCGAACAGCCCTCTCCGCCAACCCATTAGCTGCAGGGTGTGCCGGTGCTGTGGGGGCATGGTGTAGCCCTAATTTGGCCAGGTACATTTGGAATGCAGCAGAGGTGAATTGTGGCCCATTGTCAGTAACTATGGTATTGGGAAGACCATGGGTTGCAAAAAGCTTATCTAAAATGTTCGTGATCATTTTAGACCTGTTTGTGATCATCAAAGCCAGCTCAACCAATTTGGAGTAAGCGTCCACAATGTGCGCCCCTGCACTGGGCCAGCCAAGTCCATGTGCAGCCTGGCCTATGGAGCCCTAGGGGATTCCCATTCATGGATTGGAGCTGTAGATGGGGCAGGTCTTGATTGCTGACAGGTGGGGCATTGGGACACCCAGACCTCTATCTCTTGATCCATCCCAGGCCGCCACACATAGCTGTGGCCAAGTGCCTTCATACGCACAATCCCCGAATGTGCGAGTGCAGGCACTGATGTATGGCCTGTCTAATCCCAGGGGGAATTATCACCCTATGTCCCACAGCAAGCAGCCCTGTTGGATCAAGATTGCATGTTGTCTGATTAGGAAGGGTTGAAATTGGGCAGGCACAGGCCCTGTTGGCCATCCCCATCTCCTTGCAGTGTCTCTCCCGTCTACCTGTAGCTTTCAGGGCGAAGGGGATGACACTCTCTGGGCAGCCGCCTGTCCTGGCCCTGCCAAAATCGTGCATGCCTTTCGCGACGAGGCTCGAAAAGCTCCAGAGGCAACACGCAAAACGAGCGGCGACCTCGCCCGGATCTGGAGATTTCGCCCGGATGCTGCCATCCAATTTTCACTTTCCCAATTGTCCAGATTTTAAAATCTTATTTATCTTTTCTTCTTTTGTTCCTTCATGTCTTTCAAATCCGCTTTTCAGTGTACAATTCCAATAGGGTTTAGTGCTCAATTTAATTTGCCTTCTGAATCGTCAAAAAGCTCAGTAAATATTTCCCAGCATCCACACCGGTGGTGGGTTTCTACCTCTCAAATATAAACCCATCTTCTCAAAATGGCCACCAAGTTATGATAGAAGCCACAATGTCTCATTTGTAGCTCTAGCCCAAATACTCCAATTTCTGAAGGTTTCCTTTTGTTTCAGATTCTTCCCTATTTGAGGAATGTGCAGTTCAACAACAGTGCTGGAGATGAGGTCTCCTTCTCAGAAGACGGACTGGGATCTGCTCGTTTTGATCTTCTCAACTGGGTTCTCCTCCCCAATCAATCTTTTGTCCACATGAAAGTTGGGCAAGTAAATCCTGAAGCTCCCCCAGGCCAAGATTTCACCATTAACTCTGATGGAATCATCTGGGCCACAAAGGTGAGCTGCAAGGAAATGTTGCATGTTCAGGGAAAGATTCATTCTCTTCCTGAGATGCACAACATCTTTCTAACTTGAAAAATAATCAATTGAGTGAGAAATTATGGCAACCATTTTATGAAAAATCTCCCTTTCCTATAACACCTTTGAGGTCTGATTTGAGTCATTCCACAAAGGGTTAGAATTGGGAACAACCATCTGCTTGAAATACAGGATGCAAATACAGCAAGCAACAGTGATTTCAATGGACCAATGATGCTCGGTTTTATCCTCATGGTTCTTTCTTTTAGAAATGCTGTGGTTCAGTCACAAGCCTTCCTCTGCAGGATGAAACCCCAGTTCCAATCTCCAGCATCTATTGATGTCTCAGGAATGCCAGTGGCCTCAATCCCTCCGGAGCTGTTCCATATTTCTGATAGATGGTGGCAATTTATTTTATTTATTTTATTTGGTAGTTTTTCTATGTCACCCTACTCCCTGAGGACTCAGGGCGGCATACAACATTTTATAAAAATTCCAAATCATTAAAAAAACAGCTTAAAAACAGTTAAGAAATATATAAATACACACCATACATACATGGGGGAGACATCAGATAAAGAATCGTCTCAAACTCACCCCGCCTGCAGGAAGAGGCATATCTTAATGGCTTTTCTGAAGGCCAGCAAGGTGGGGATAATTCGGATCTCTGGAGGAAGTTGGTTCCAGAGAGCGGGGGCCCCTACAGAGAAGGCCCACCCCCTAGGCCCCACCAGAAGGCATTGTTTGGCTGACGGGACCTGGAGGAGACCCACACTGTGGGCCCTGACCGGTCGGAGGGAGGAATGCGGCAGAATGTGGTCTGGGAGATAGCCTTGTCCTAAGCCATGTAGGGCTTTAAAGAAGATGATCAGCACCTTGAATTGTACCCGGAGACCAATTGGCAGCCAATGCAGCTGGCGGATTATAGGTGTTAGGTGGGTGTACCTTGAAACACTCACCACAGCACGCGCAGCTGCATTTTGCACCATTTGAAGTCTCCGAATACTCTTCAAGGGCAGCCCCATGTAGAGCGCATTGCAGTAGTCCAGTCGGGAGGTGACAAGGGCGTGAGTGACCGTAAGTAGACCCTCCTTCTCCAAGTATGGTCGCACTTGGTGCACCAGGCAGACCTGTGCAAAAGCCCCCCTAGCCACAGCCGTAAGGTGTTGGTCTAATTTTAGCTGTGGATCTAGGAGGACTCCCAAATTGCGAACCTGTTCTGAGGGAGTTAATTTTTCTCCCTCAAGAACCAAGAAGGGACAGTCGATATAGTCCTTCAGAGGCAATATCCAGACCCATTCAGTCTTGTCGGGGTTGACTCTGAGTCTGTTCCTCCCCATCCAGATCCTAACATCATCCAGATACTGGCACATCACATCAACTTCCTCCCTGAATTTAGACGGGGTGGTGATGTACAGCTGGGTGTCGTCAGCGTACTGTTGGAAACTCACCCCATGTCTACGGATGATCTCCCCCAGCGGTTTCATGTAAATGTTAAACAGGATGGGTGAGAGGACTGAACCCTGAGGCACCCCATAGGTCAGGGGCCTAGGAGACAACCTCTGCCCACCTGCTAACACCGACTGCATCCTGTCAGTGAGATAAGAGGAGAGCAACCGCAAAACAGTGCCTCCCACTCCCAACTCGCCGAGACGATGCAGAAGGATGCCATGGTTGATGGTATCGAAAGCCACTGAGAGGTCAAGTAGCACCAGAATGGAGGAATTATCCCCATCCCGGGCTTGCCAGAGATCATCCATCAGGGCGACCAAG